>CM055117.1:679941541-680444041 GCA_029206835.1 Rana muscosa | reverse complement strand
ATATTAAATGTGAGTACATATTCTACGTACTTTTTCGGCTTCTTCAGAAAATAGATAAAATACCTACAGTCCTGATATGAAAAGACTAAATTCTCTTTCTAACAGGACACAACCAAATGGAAAAAGCACATTATGTTGATTTATGAAAAGTTAATTAAAAGAAAATGGGAACTGAAGATGCAGTGGGGAAATTAAATAAGAAATCGTATCGGTGGGCAAGATTTCTTTGTTCTACAGTTTCTTTTTTCCATGTTTGTGTGTTTCTGGGGGTTGGGATTGGTGAGCTCACATATTTTACAGATATTACATGGAAATATTTAATCAAAACATTACCAAAATTAGACATATAATTTGAAATATATAAACATGTGTATTTACCCATTTCTGCAGTTATTATTGTTCCATTGGATGGGCCCAAAATTTCTGGAGGCTTTTGTGTGTCTGGTACTAAAATATAAAGTATATGAAATCAACAGAGTGTTTCATAAGTAGTGCACGTTTTAGTGAATCTTACAAATCACCCCATGCCCCCATGTCAAAACACTGGATCATACCAGTAAAAAAAAGATAAATAATATAGATAAAAGGTGACGTCGTGGTGGGATCACGGGAATGCTGAGTATTCCAAATGCTTCAACAATGTAGACTCATATTGTAAGATGTGGCATGCTCATCTTTTCCAGATAAAATAAGAAGCCGGCCGGCTACAAACAATCCCCATCATCAACACGAGACAGCGTGGTGACGTCAGCACGCACCTCCTCAGACGCGTTTCGTCTAGATGTTATAACAGACGTCTGGCAAAGACTTACAAAGTTATGCAAAGTTGCCCATACCCAAAATGGTGGAAACGCCTTCATATCCGGGACTCAGACCGAGGTGTGGAAACATAAATAGTGGTGAGTCAGCACACTACCCATTCCTGATTGATAATGTCTGGTATGACGAAACGCGTCTGAGGAGGTGCGTGCTGACATCACCGCACTGTCTCGTGTTGAGGATGGGGATTGTTTGTAGCCAGCCGGCTTCTTATTTTATCGTTTATACACATCTGTGGAAGTGTAAGTGTATTTTTATTGTTCTAATAAACAAAGTGGTAGACGTTTTTACGCTATGGTTCATTTTTATCTTTTTTCTGGGCTGAATATTGCTTACTCCCCACGGAAATATGGATTGTTGGTTACTCTCCTGAGAGTCTTATCGGCTCACATTCACCAGCTGTGACACTCCTGCAAAGTTAAAGGCCCTGGCTGGGTTTAGCCATCTGCAATCCTATGAGTGTTATCTGGTAAGCAGGATCTCCGTGTGGTGGTGGTGCACTTGTCCTGGAAATATTCACTGGGTGTTTTTTGTACAAATTGCTATAAGACATATGAATCTATCTAACATTTAAGTGAGACAGTGTCACGCTATGATCCTTTTTTTTGTTTTTTGGATTGATTGCCATACAAACATATGGAGTCTGTGGGGCTCAGGAGTCTGCACATACCGGGATTTGGAAGTCATCGCCATTCATATAGGATTTCCGTGAACACCCATTAGGATAATGGTCTGGGCTTGGTTTAAGCCATCTGCTTACTTAGCTTACTATCTGGTAAGCAGGTTTTTTATTTGGTAGTGTTGCACCTGTCTACGATCCAGTCACCGGGTGTTGCAATAATTTCATATGTTTGGGTTGGACTGTGTATAACCTTACCATTGGACTTTTCAATCAGCGCAATTTTTCTTTTCCATTTGCAGAAATGCAGACTCAAACTTGTAAGGAACCTCCACTATGCTTCACTGTTTCCTACAGACACTATTATTGTACCACTCTCTATCCCTTCGGCAAACAAACTATTACAGCCAAATATTTCAAATTTTTACTCATCAGTCTAGAGCACCTGCTGCCATTTTTCTGCACCCCAGTTCCTATGTTTTCATACATAGTTGAGTCACTTAGCCTTGCTTCCACATCAGAGGTATGCCTTTTTGGCTGCAATTCTTCCTTGAAGATCACTGGCCAGACAGTAGATGGGTGTACCTGGGCCCCACCGGTTTCCACCAGTTCTGTGCTGATGGTACTGCTGGACATCTTCAGATATCAAAGGTAAGTAAGCATGATGTTTCTTTCATCTGCTGAAGTGTCCTTGGCTGACCACTGCGTCTAAGTTCCCTGTTTCTTTGTGCTTCTTCAAAAGCCCTTGGACAGCACATATTTGAACCTCAGTCTGTTTTGAAATTTTTGTCTGGGAGAGACCTTACTGATGCAGTAAAACTGCCTTGTGTCTTATTGCTGTTTTCAGCCTTTTAATGGTGTATGACGTTTGACATGAAACTGTCTTGCAAAACCTTACCTTAGTAGCAGAGTTTGACTGTTTCTCACCCAGTTTTAGGCCTCCTACACAGCTGTTTCTGTTTCAAATAGAGACTATGTTTCAACCTACATAAGAAATTGATGATCACTAGCATCTGCTTGGTATAATTGGTTAATCACATACCTGATGCTAATCCTAACAAATATTAACTTGATTTAGATATCTCTCACTTGCATGTTTTGACGACTTTGCATTTTGTGAATTGATAAAAATAATCAATTAAACTATATATTTTTGTACATCTTGTATAACAGTGTAAATTTTCTGTCCCCTTAAAATAACTTAACACACAGCCATTATTGTCAAAACCGCTGGCAACAAAAGTGAGTACACCCCTAATTGAAAAGGTCCAAATTGGGCCCAATTTGCCATTTTCCCTCCCTGATGTGACTCGTTAGAATCACCTCGTCAGGTGTGAATAGGGAGCAGGTTTTTGTTTGTAAATATTCTGTGTGTATAAAAGGTCAATGAGTTTCTGGACTCCTGACAGACCCTTGCATCTTTCATCCAGTGCTGCACTGATGTTTCTGGATTCTGAGTCATGGGGAAAGCAAAATAATTGTCAAAGGATCTGCAGGAACAGGTTGTTGAACTGTATAAAACAGGAAAGGAATATAAAAAGATATCCTAGGAATTCAGAATGCCAATAAGCAGTGTGAAACTCTAATCAAAAAGTTAAAAATGAGGGGTTCTGTTGAAACCAAACCACGGTCAGGTAGACCAACTAAAATTTCAGCCACAACTGCCAGGAAAATTGTTCAGGGTGCAAAGAAAAACCCACAAATAACTTCAGGTGAAATACAGGACTCTCTGAAAACATGTGGCGTGGCTGTTTCAAGATGCACAATAAGGAGGCACTTAAAGAAAGATGGGCTGCATGGTCGAGTGGCCAGAAGAAAGCCATTACTATGCAAATGCCACAAAGTATCCCGCTTATAATATGCCAAACAGCACAGAGACAGGCCTCAAACCTTCTGGCACAAAGTCATTTGGCCACAACCATAAACACTTAATTTGGAGAGGAGTCAACAAGGCCTATGATGAAAGGTACACCATTCCTACTGTGGAACACGGAGGTGGATCGCTGATGTTTTGGGGATGTGTGAGCTACAAAGGCACAGGATATTTGGTCAAAATTGATGGCAAGATGAATGCAGTATGTTATCAAAAAATACTGGAGGAACATTTGAATTCAGCTGCGCATGGGACATACTTGGACATTCCAACATGACAATGATCCAAAACACAAGGCCAAGTCGACCTGTCATTGGCTACAGCAGAATAAAGTGAAGGTTCTGGAGTGGCCATCTCAGTCTCCTGACTTCAATATCATTGAGACGCTTTGGGGAGGTCGCAAACGTGCAGTTCATGCAAGACAGCCCAAGAATTTACAGGAACTGGAGGCTTTTTGCCAAGAGGAATGGGCAGCTTTATCATCTGAGAAGATAAAGAGCCTCATTAACTAATACCACAAAAGACTTCAAGCTGTCATTGCTGTTATACGTGGTATTAAGAACTGGGGTATGTAAATTTTTGATCAGGGTAATTTGGGTAGTTATTGTTGTCATGATTTAAAAAGAGTAAACACAGTTGATTGATAATAAATGGCTTCATCCAAACACTAATCATGAGAGAAAGAAAAGTTTTTGTGTTATCATTCATATTCTATGAAAAATGGCCAAGAAATTATAAATTCTGCCAGGGTATGTAAACTTATGAGCACAACTTTATATATTCTAAAGAAAGCAATGTAGAAATAATCAGTGATGATATAGTGAAAAGTGATATTATGATAATCAGTAAAAACCCAATAGTGGTAATAAGGGATATGATATTACTGTAAATAAAATATTGCTATTCTTACAAACACTGGCAGATAGTCTCATAGAAGGCAAGTGCATGCACAGAAAACATATAATGACCACACAGCCAGAATGTGCATTCTGGCCATTTCAGACTCAGACATAACAGTATTTAACTAGTAATATGAATATTTATGTTGAAAGATAAAAGGTTCTGCATGAGACAAAAGGTTTTCTTTATATTTGCAATCACAGTCTTTGAAATTACTGTAATAACATTTTATTAAAATAAAAAAAGTTCTGCATGTGCGAAAATACTTACAACCCACTTCAATTTTAGTGGTTGCTCTTACAATCCATTTGCTGCTATTAATATAAACATCAAAATCACAAGTGTAGACTCCAACATCGTCCTTGTAGTAGATCTTGTTAAGTTGGATAACATTATTAAAAATTGTTACAGAATATCTTTCTGGGGAAGTTACATTTGCAAATTCTTCACTCTGAGAATACAAAAAATATCATCTCAAACTCATGGCAAGCAGAATTCTAGAAATTCAACTATATTCACATTGGGAAGGTCTTGTTTTGTAGAACGAAATGCTCTGTCACAGAATGTTACCATGATTCATAGAGCATATACTGTATATAATTGTTTAAACATTATTTTAGAAATGTGCATAATATTTTATTTAGGGACAACATTTATCTGAATAATAATAATAATTGAGTACCTATGTGCCTGTGTATACATACATATATATATATATATATATATATATATATATATATATATATATATATATATATATATACACATACACATACAGTATCTCACAAAAGTGAGTACACCCTTCACATTTTTGTAAATATTTTATTATATCTTTTCAGGTGACAACACTGAAAAAATTACACTTTGCTACAATGTAAAGTAGTGAGTGTACAGCTTGTATAACAGTGTAAATTTGCTGTCCCCTCAAAATAACTCAACACACAGCCATTAATGTCTAAACCACTGGCAACAAAAGTAAGTACACCCCTAATTGAAAATGTCCAAATTAGGCCCAATTAGTCATTTTCCCTCCTCGGTGTCATGTGACTTGTTAGTGTTACAAGTTCTCAGGTGTGAATGGGGAGCAGGTGTGTTAAATTTGGTGTTATCACTCTCACTCTCTCATACTGGTCACTAGAAGTTCAACATGGCACCTCATGGCAAAGAACCTTCTGAGGATTTAAAAAAAATAATTGTTGCTCTACATAAAGATGGCCTAGGCCAGTGATGGCGAACCTTGGCACCCCAGATGTTTTGGAACTACATTTCCCATGATGCTCAACTACACTGCAGAGTGCATGAGCATCATGGGAAATGTAGTTCCAAAACATCTGGGGTGCCGAGGTTCGCCATCACTGGCCTAGATTATAAGAAGATTGCCAAGACCCTGAAACTGAGCTGCAGCATGGTGGCCAAGACCATACAGCGGTTTAACAGGACAGGTTCCACTCAGAACAGGCCTCGCCATGGTCGACCAAAGAAGTTGAGTGCACGTGCTCAGCATCATATCCTGAGGTTGTCTTTGGGAAATAGATGTATGAGCAGGCCCAGATTTACTCCCTTTGCCGCCCCAAGGCCGGGTCCTTCAACGCCACCCCACCCCCAGCAAGCAAGCGGATGCTTTTCTCAAAAGGGCGGATATGGGCGGATATGGTTAGAGATAGCATGATGGCCAGTGCTTTATGATGGGCGGATGCTTTTCTCAATACAGCAAGGGGCTCTTCTAACCATATCCACCCCTATCAAATGCAGCCACTGTGCCCATCAAACGCAGCCACTGTGCATATCAAACGCAGCCACTGTGCCATCAATTACCACCACTGTGCCCATCAAACGCAGCCACTGTACCAATGAAACGCAGCTACTGTGCCAATGAAACGCAGCCACTGTGCCCATCAAGCGCAGCCACTGTGCCATCAATTGCCACCACTGTGCCCATCAAATGCAGCCATTGTGCCCATCAAACACAGCCACTGTGCCCAAATGCAGCCACTGTGCCCATCAAACACAGCCACTGTGCCCATCAAATGCAGCCAATGTGCCCATCAAACGCCACCACTGTGCCCATCAAACGCAGCCACCGTGCCAAACGCAGCCACTGTGCCAAACAAACGCAGCCACTGTGCCAATTAAACACAGCCACTGTGCCCATCAAATGCAGCCACTGTGCCCATCAAACGCAGCCACTGTGCCCAAACACAGCCACTGTGCCCATCAAATGCAACCGCTGCGCCCATCAATTGCCACCACTGTGCCATCAATTGCCACCACTGTGCCCATCAAACGTAGCCACTGTGCCCATCAAACGCAGCCACTGTGCCCATCAAACACAGCCACTGTGCCCATCAAACGCAGCCAATGTGCCCATCAAACGCCACCACTGTGCCCATCAAACGCAGCCACTGTGCCAAACGCAGCCACTGTGCCAATCAAACGCAGCCACTGTGCCAATTAAACACAGCCACTGTGCCCATCAAACGCAGCCACTGTGCCCATCAAACGCAGCCACTGTGCCCAAACACAGCCACTGTGCCCAACAAACGCAACCGCTGCGCCCATCAATTGCCACCACTGTGCCATCAATTGCCACCACTGTGCCCATCAAACGTAGCCACTGTGCCCATCAAACGCAGCCACTGTGCCCATCAAATGCCACCACTGTGCCCATCAAACGCAGCCACTGTGCCAAATGCAGCCACTGTGCCAATTGAACGCAGCCACTGTACCAATCAAACGCAGCCACTTTGCCATCAATTGCCACCACTGTGCCCATCAAATGCAGCCACTGTGCCCATCAAACGCAGCCACTGTGCCCAAACACAGCCACTGTGCACATCAAACGCAACCGCTGTGCCCATCAAACGCAGCCACTGTGCCCATCAAGCGCAGCAACTGTGCCAATCGAACGCAGCCACTGTGCCATCAATTGCCACCACTGTGCCCATCAAACGCAGCCACTGTGCCCATCAAACGTAGCCACTGTGCCCATCAAACGCCACCACTGTGCCCATCAAACGCAGCCACTGTGCCAAACGCAGCCACTGTGCCAATCAAACGCAGCCACTGTGCCCATCAAACGCAGCCACTGTGCCCATCAAACGCATCCACTGTGCCCATCAATAGCCCCTGCTCATTAAACAGTCCACATTCAGTGAAAGTTAATGCACTGCAAAGTTTGCAGTACATGAACTTTCACTGAATGTGGACCGTTTAATGAGCTCGTTGCACAAATCACTTTATTACACTTTATTAATGATATCTATGGCTATGCATATTTATAATTTATTTAATCCATATTGAGCACTATATTTGATGCCTGGCACACACGCACAATCGCACATGATGATGACTTAATCACTTTATTACTGTTTAGTTATGCTATGGCTATGAATATTTATTCCACTGAGCATTATATTTTGCTGCTTGCTTCTGGTTGGCACATATGAATATGATGACGAGGATCAAGAAGTAGTACCTGGCTCTGCTATTCTTGGTGCTGCTGCTGGGGGTTCCCCATCTGGCCGCCATACATTCCCTCTACATTCCCTCTCCCATCCTCTCTTCTCCTCACTTCATATTCCCCGCTCGGGAAGGGGGGGGGTGATGGAGCGCAGAGGAGGGTAGGCGGAGCATTAGGCTCCGCTTCCGCCATTATAGCCAGTCATCGGCTGTCATGGATGTGCCTGTCACTCCCCTCTCCAGGCCAAGTAGGAATATTAGCATTTGCTGCGCCGGCGCCACGCTCCAAAAGGGCGGCCGCGGCCCTGGGAGCTACATTAGTGCAAGAGGCGGCCACGGGAGGACGGGTGGCGCCGCCCCTGCACTCAGTGCCGCCCCGAGGCCTGGCCTCGGTGGCCTTGTGGGAAATCCGGCCCCGTGTATGAGTGCTGCCAGCATTGCTGCAGAGGTTGAAGGGGTGGGGGGCCAGCCTGTCAGTGCTCAGAGCATACGCTGCACACTGCATCAAATTGGTCTGCATAGCTGTCATCCCAAAAGGAAGCTATTTCTAAAGACTATGCACAAGAAAGCCTGCAAACAGTTTGCTGAAGACAAGCAGACTAAGGACATGGATTACTGGAACCATGTCCTATGGTCTGATGAGATCAAGATAAACGTATTTGGTTCAGGTGGTGTGAAGTGTGTTTGGCGGCAACCAGGTGAGCAGTACAAAGACAAGTCTGTGTTTGCCTACAGTTAAGCATGGTGGTGGGAGTGTCATGGTCTGAGGCTGCATGAGTGCTGCCGGCACTGGGGAGCTACAGTTCATTGAGGGAACCATGAATGCCAACATGTACTATGACATACTGAAGCAGAGCATGATCCCCCTCCCTTTGGAGACTGGGCCGCAGGGCAGTATTCCAACATAACTACGACCCCAAACACACCTCCAAGACAACCATTGCCCTGCTAAAGAAGCTGAGGGTAAAGGTGATGGACTGGCCAAGCATGTCTCCAGACCTAAACCATATTGAGCATCTGTGGGGCATCCTCAAATGGAAGGTGGAGGAGCGCAAGGTCTCTAACATGCACCAGCTCCGTGATGTCGTCATGGAGGAGTGGAAGATGACTCCAGTGGTAACCTGTGAAGCTCTGGTGAACTCCTTTGCCCTTGGGCTGCCCCAGGCTATTTAAGGAGGCCTGTCCCCTGCCAATCCAAATTGGGGATTGATCAAGGCTCCTCAGAATACCCCAGGCAGCTCCACCTCTCCTCTCCTCTTTCTAGCACTTTCTAGAAAAAAGAGGGATGTGACCATGTTGCTACCTGTGAGTCACCCTGGAATACCCTGAGCCACTCCCAGCCCATAATAAAAACATTAAATGCCTAAATTTCCCTACTCTAAAGAAAAATCTAAACTCTAGCACCTACCTAACTCTAGGGTGCTATATATATATATATATATATATATATATATATATATATATATATATATATATATGTATATATATATATATATATATATATATATATATGTATATATATATGTGTAGCGCTACCCCCAGTTAAGAGAGCCGCTGGATTTGTTTGCGGGCCCTGAATGCAGCACCGCCAACCCCCGGCAATTTACTCGACCCACCCTGGCACAGTTAGTCTAGGGGTTATTCTAGTATCACGGTCTAACAGTACATGCACACAATCTATCTGTATTGTAAAGGTAACCTCTTTGCATAATGATAACACACTGATAGCAAGTAGGGATGAGCCGAACACCCCCGGGTTCGGTTCGCACCAGAACCTTCGAACGGACCGAAAGTTCGCGCGAATTTTCGAACCCTATTCGTTATAATGGACGCGAACGTTCGAAATCAAAATTGCTAATTACAACGGCCAATATGCATGTTAATGTCATAAAACAGGTTTGGGGACCCGGGTCCTGCCCCAGGGGACATATATCAATGCAAAAAGAAATTTTAAAAACTAAAGTTTTTTCGGGAGCAGTCATTTTAATGGTGCATAAAGTGAAAAAAAAAAAAGTGAAATTTTCCTTTAAATATGGTACCTGGGGGGTGTCTAAAGTATGCCTGTGAAGTGGCATGTGTTTCCCGTGTTTAGAACTGTCCTTGCACAAAATGACATTTGTAAAGGAAAAAAAGAAGCCATTTAAAACCACTTGCGGCTTTAATGTCATGTCTTGTCCTGGCCGCCATATGGCTGAAAATCCTTGAGAAAAATGGCATGGCTACCCCATCACCCCCCCCCCCCCCACCCCAGCCCCTTTGGGTCTTGTATGGATACTAAGGGGGACCCCGCACCCAAAATAAAACCCTATACCTACAACCCTATATACTCTGAACAGCAGTATATAGGTGGTGCAAACAAGACATGGACTGTAGGTTTGTTCTTAAGTAGAATCTGAACAGGTACATTATGAAGTGTAGCTACATCCCAAAAAAATCAATTTTTAAGCTTTTTGGAGAACATAGGGAGGGGTTATCACCCCTGTAACATTTGCTGTCTTTGCACATCTGTTCAGAACATGTCACCTCACTTTCCGTCCCAATGACAAATGTTTTTGGAAAAGTGGGGTTTTAATTGAAACAAGGATTGGTGATAAAGCATCAGTAGAGAGGAGATACCTTTTTCCCAAATTAAATCTAACAGGATAGAATTTTCCTTCCTAGGGGTAGATTTCCTCTCACTTCCTGTTTTCTCTTGCCGTTTGCAAGTAGGAGTCGTTTGTAAGTTGGATGTTTGAAAGTAGGGGCCTGCCGTATATACTCTGCAGAAATTTGCCCTATTAGATGTTGGTGTAGCCACAAGACTGGTGGGCACAGGAATGGGCCCTGCTGTGAGTTAATAGATCAAGATTTGTACTTGCATGCACCTGTTGAACCGGGCAGAAAAATTGGGCCTTTGGTGGTGGTGGTGGTGGTGGTGGACGGTGTTGCCACAAGACTGTAAGCCCTCACAGTTACTCTTGGTGGGTGCAGGAATGGGCCCTGCTGTGAGTTATTAGATCAAGATTTGTAATTGCATGCACCTGTTGAACAGGGCAGAAAAATTGGGCCTTTGGTGGTGGTGGTGGACGGTGTTGCCACAAGACTGTAGGCCCTCATAGTTACTCTTGGTGGGCGCAGGAATGGGCCCTGCTGTGAACTATTAGATCAAGATTTGTAATTACACGCCCCTGTTAAACAGGGGCTGAAAAATTGTGCCTTAGGCATTGGTGCTGGTGCCACAACACTGCAACCCCTCACAGATACTGTACTTGGAGCACAGCAGTCACACCTGTTGCGAAGCATCCTTTTAAAAAATTGTAATTACACGCCCCTGTTATACAGGGGCTGAAAAATTGTGCCTTAGGCACTGGTGTGGTGGCATGGATCATTGAGGAGGAGGAAGAGGATAGTCAGTGAACATAACAGGACAGTCACTCAGCATCAGCATAGGCAGTCTTGAAGGGATGTGACATTATAAATTATTCCGTTATATCCGCTTCAGGTGTCTGGTAGCTGGTGGTGATCCAAGACTGATTCATTTTTATGAAGGTCAGTCGATCAACCGAGTCGGTGGACAGGCGCACCCTATGATCGGTGACAAATCCTCCAGCAGCACTGAATGTGCGTTCGGAAAGAACGCTGGATGCAGGACAGGCCAGTAGCTCAATTGCATACTGTGCAGCTCTGGCCAGTGATCCATCCTCAGGACCCAGTAAGCCAGAGGATTTTCGGTGGGAAAGGTGTCCAAGTCTGACCTTGCCCCTAGGTATTCCTGCACCATGTATATCAGACGCTGGCGATGGTTGCTGGAACCGATCATACCTTGGGGCTGCGGACTAAAAAATTGTCTGAACGCATCGGTCAGACGTCCACCTTCCCCACCGCTCCTTCTGCTACTGACCGAAGCCTCAGCAACTCGTCGTCCAGGACCAGGAGTTTGTAACCTCCCAGTTTCTGGGAACGCGTTGCACAGACCTTTCTGCAAGGCCTCCCTGAGATGTCTCATCCTCTGCTCCCTCTGCGACGGCAAGATAAGGTCCGCAACCTTACCCTTGTACCGTGGATCAAGGAGAGTGGCCAGCCAGTAATGGTCACTCTCCTTGATCCGAAGAACACGAGGATCCTTCCGCAGGCTTTGCAGGATCAGGGAGGCCATGCAGCGTAGGTTAGCTGAGGCATTCGGTCCGGAGTCTTCTGGGTCACTGAGGATGACATGATCGCCAGCCACCTCCTCCCAGCCACGTACAAGTCCACTGGTTTGTTGGGACTGTACATCATCCCTAAAAGACTGCTGCTGCTGATGCTGAGTGCCAGGCTCCACCTCCATGCTCACACAATCCTCCTCCTCCTCTTCCTGTGTGATGGGTGGGACAGAAGGAACATTGTCTGGATAAAGGGGGCCTTGAGAGGCAAGGAAGTCCTCCTCTTCCTGCCTCTGTTCTGCCTCAAGTGCCCTGTCCATTATCCCACGCAGCGTATGCTCCAACAGGTGGACAAGAGGTACAGTGTCACTGATGCATGCACTGTCACTGCTCACCATCCTCGTGGCCTCCTCAAATGGTGAGAGGACAGTGCATGCATCCCTGATCATGCTCCACTGGCGTGGGGAAAAAAAGCGAAGCTCCCCTGACCCTGTCCTGGTGCCGTAGTCGCAAAGGTACTCATTGATGGCCCTCTGCTGCGTGTGCAGTCGCTGCAGCATGGCCAACGTTGAGTTCCACCTGGTGGGCATGTCACATATTAGGCGGTTCTTGGGCAGGTTCAGCTCCTTTTGCAGCTCAGTCAGCTGAGCACTGGCATTATAAGATCGGCGGAAATGCACACAGACTTTCCTGGCCTGCCTCAGGACATCCTGTAAGCCTGGGAACCTGCCCAAGAACCGCTGCACCACCAGGTTGAGGACGTGAGCCATACAGGGCACATGGGTGAGCTGCCCCTGTCGCAGGGCGGAGAGGAGGTTGGTGCCATTATCAGAAACGACCATTCCTGGCTTAAGCTGGCGTGGCGTCAACCACCTCTCGGCCTGCCCCTGCAGAGCTGCCAGAACCTCTGGCCCAGTGTGGCTCCTGTCCCCCAAACACACCAGCGCAAGCACGGCATGGCATCTTTTTGCCTGCGTACTCGCGTAGCCCCTTGTACGCCTACGGAGCACCGCTGGTTCCGAGGACAGAGCACTCGAAGAGGACATGGAGGAAGAAGAAGAGGAGGGGGTGGAGGAGAGAGGTGTGTCACAACCAGTAGTAGCATTTTGGAGGCGTGGTGGCGGAACAACCTCCAACACTACTGCACCTTGTCCTGCATCCCTCCCAGCTGCCAATAGAGTGACCCAATGGGCCGTGAAAGAAAGATAACGTCCCTGTCCATGCCTGCTGGACCATGAGTCAGCGGTAATATGCACCTTACCGCTGACCGCCCTGTCCAGCGAGGCATGGACATTGCCTTCCACATGCCAGTAGAGAGACGGAATCGCCTTCCGTGAGAAAAAGTGGCGTTTGGGAACCTGCCACTGAGGAACCGCACATTGAACAAACTCACGGAAGGGGGCCGAGTCTATCAACTGAAAAGGCAGCAGTTGAAGTGCTAGCAATTTAGCCAAGCTAGCATTCAACCGCTGGGCATGTGGATGGCTGGGAGTATACTTCTTTCGACGGTCCAGCAGCTGGGGCAGGGAAATTTGCCTGCTACAATCGGACGTCGGTGTACTGCAAGTACTTGGTTGTGACACACCTAATTCTACACCTTCAGTCCTCTCAGAGCAGCTTTCAGAGAGGACTGAAGATATAGTGGGGATGGAGATCCCAGCTGATGAGGAGCAAGGAGAGGTCCGCTTTGTTCTTTGGTGTGGGTCTTTTATGTGTGCTTGCCAACGAGCTGCATGGCAGGTCGACATATGTCTGCTCATGCTTGTGGTGCCCAAGCGGCTGATGTTTTGGCCACGCGAGATACGCTTGAGACAAATATTGCAAATAGCAGTGGTGCGATCTGATGCACTCGTCTCAAAAAAGGCCCACACCAAAGAACTTTTGTGATAACGTGCAGAGGCAGCGCCCTGCACAGGCGGAGCTCTGCGGTGTGGTACAGTTGCTGTGCTGGCCTCTAGCTGGCCTCCAGGGGGCATCCTGCCTCGTTGGACATGTGACGCTGCATCCTCCTCCTCCTCCTCCTCTCTCCCTTCAGGCACCCACGTGGAGTCAGTGACCTCATCATCCCCTCCCTCTTCACCACTAGAGCAAACCTGGCAGTAAGCTGCAGCTGGTGGAACACTACTGCCAGATTGCTGTCCTTCAGCATCCCCTCTCTCTGCGCGCACACTACTGACTTCCTCAAGCTGGGTATCATCATCCGAGCCTTCGAATCGTTGCGCATCCTCCTGGAGCATGTACCCAACACTGTGCTCAAACAGTTCGGGCGACTCCTCAGGAGGACATGGTGGGTCTAGGGAAGGGGTGGCTGATGATGCCATTGAGTACGCGTTGGCAGCTGCTCTGCCAGTACCCTGAGCCTGGGTGAGAGAGGATGAGGAGGATGAGGAGGGCTTGGTCATCCATTCTACCAAGCCTTCGGCATGATGCGGCTCCACATGTCCAGCTGCCGAAAACAAAGACAAGCGTGTCCCATGGCCACGTGCTGATGACGATGCACGACCACGTCCACGGCCAGCACTGTTGTCTCTAGAAACAGAGCCTGCCTGCCCTGTGTTCTTGCCTCGGCACGCTCTGCCTCTCCTTGGCGGTCTTCCAGCCATTGTAGTCGGTAGTGTATATAGTATAAAAAGTAGAACTCCTATGTGTGCTCACAACACACTGTAGGTCCTATGGGTGCTGACACTAACACACTATAGGTACTATGTGTGCTGCTGACAAGAAAATATAGGAGCTCTGTTTGCTGCCACTAACACACTAGAAGTCCTATGGGTGCTTCTGAGAAGAAAATATAGGAGCTCTGTGTGATGCCACTAACACACTAGAAGTCCTATGGGTGCTTCTGAGATGAAAATATAGGAACTCTGTGTGATGCCACTAACACATTAGAAGTCCTATGGGTGCTGCTAAGAAGAAAATATAGGAGCTCTGTTTGCTGCCACTAACACACTAGAAGTCCTATGGGTGCTTCTGAGAAGAAAATATAGGAGCTCTGTGTGATGTCACTAACACACTAGAAGTCCTATGGGTGCTTCTGAGATGAAAATATAGGAACTCTGTGTGATGCCACTAACACATTAGAAGTCCTATGGGTGCTGCTGAGAAGAAAATATAGGAGCTCTGTTTGCTGCCACTAACACACTAGAAGTCCTATGGGTGCTTCTGAGATGAAAATATAGGAGCTCTGTGTGATGCCACTAACACACTAGAAGTCCTATGGGTGCTTCTGAGATGAAAATATAGGAACTCTGTGTGATGCCACTAACACATTAGAAGTCCTATGGGTGCTGCTGAGAAGAAAATATAGGAGCTCTGTTTGCTGCCACTAACACACTATAAGTCCTATGGGTGCTGCTGAGAAGAAAATATAGGAGCTCTGTGTGATGCCACTAACACACTAGAAGTCCTATGGGTGCTGCTGAGAAGAAAATATAGGAGCTCTGTTTGCTGCCACTAACACACTAGAAGTCCTATGGGTGCTGCTGAGAAGAAAATATAGGAGCTCTGTGTGATGCCACTAACACACTAGAAGTCCTATGGGTGCTTCTGAGATGAAAATATAGGAACTCTGTGTGATGCCACTAACACATTAGAAGTCCTATGGGTGCTGCTGAGAAGAAAATATAGGAGCTCTGTTTGCTGCCACTAACACACTAGAAGTCCTATGGGTGCTTCTGAGATGAAAATATAGGAGCTCTGTGTGATGCCACTAACACACTAGAAGTCCTATGGGTGCTTCTGAGATGAAAATATAGGAACTCTGTGTGATGCCACTAACACATTAGAAGTCCTATGGGTGCTGCTAAGAAGAAAATATAGGAGCTCTGTTTGCTGCCACTAACACACTAGAAGTCCTATGGGTGCTGCTGAGAAGAAAATATAGGAGCTCTGTGTGATGCCACTAACACACTAGAAGTCCTATGGGTGCTGCTGAGAAGAAAATATAGGAGCTCTGTTTGCTGCCACTAACACACTAGAAGTCCTATGGGTGCTGCTGAGAAGAAAATATAGGAGCTCTGTTTGCTGCCACTAACACACTAGAAGTCCTATGGGTGCTGTTGGGGTGCAATGCTGTGCTAACAGCACTGCGGTTGGTACTACTGCAATACTGTACTAACAGTAAGCACGCACCAGACTAATCCCCAGCAGCAGCTAATAACACACTAACTGTGCAATCAGCAGCAATGAACGATCAATGACTTAGGTAGCAATGGTTTAGCAAAGAAATAGCCAATGGTTTAGCAAAGAAGAGCAAATCTTTCAGTATCAAGCAAAGACAGAATCAGCAGACTAATCTCTCCTAAAGCCGGAACTCATGTGACCGGGGCCGATGGCGTGGCGGCCTTTTAAATGGTGGGGCGTGTACTAAAGCCCCTGAGCTGTAATTGGCTACAGGCGTCCTGCCTGTAGCCAATTATTGCTCTCCGAGTTTCGGGCGCTGTGATTGGCCAAGCATGCGGGGTCACAGTGCATGCTTGGCCAATCATCAGCCAGCAATGCACTGCGCCGGCCGCGCCGGCCGCAATGCATTGCGGGGCCGCTCGCATCACACGAATGTGATGCGAACGGCCCAAATAATTCTGGGCTCGACGAGCGAGCGAACGCCCGGTGCTCGATTCGAACATGGGTTCGAATCGAGCACCGGGCCCATCCCTAATAGCAAGTGATGAAGTATAACGGTTTCTTTACTTTGGGTAAAAGGCACAAGGTTAACACATCACACATATATGTCTGCAGAGCCCTGCAGCAGAAATATAGTACACCCTGATAATGCAGGCTATTTCCCTTCTAGTGCAGCTATCTCTATCTATGCACCCTTATGGCGCAGCAGCAAAAGTTCTAACTCCTGGTCAGGCCTGACTCAGATTTAACTCAGTCTCTAGTAGAACGATTTCTTCGCATGCAACTTGACTGGTGGTGCACAACAGGAACAGTATTTGTAATCCAAAGGGGTGGACAATAAAGAACACTTCACCGGAGACTAACTCAACTCAGTTCCGCCACTAGTCTCCAGTGGAACAGTAAATAAAGGCCGATGGGCCAAGGCAGTCTCTGGGCCTAACAACAGTACAGCCTATAGGATTGAGCAAGTGCTCGCTCACCACTCCAGACGCGATCCCAGTCCGGGACTTCCACCTGCTGTGTCTACACACACAGCGTCTGTAACGGTCGGGTCTCCGATCCAACTGATGTAAGTAGTCAGCAAAGTCAGGTGTCACACAGGTTCCGCAGCGGGGTGGAAGGCTCTCTGGAAGTTGTGCAAGGCCCAGGCTTCAGGCCCTGCACTACAGCAGATCCGCACAGGAAGACCTGTTGATTGCAGCGCGGTGTCCAAAGAGGCCGAGCTCAGCCTCGCCCTCCTCTTATATAGCCCCTCCCATCAGTCTCTGCGGTGGCTGAATGCACCCTGGGTGCCGAACGGGGTTCTGGGTAACGTAGTCCCGGGGCCTTAAAGGAGACCCCGCTATATATATATATATATATATATATATATATATATATATACACATACATATACTGCTCAAAAAAATGAAAGGAACACTTTGAAAACCCATCAGATCTCAACAGGGAAAAATCTCATGCTGGATATCTACACTGATATAGACTGGGTAATGTATTAGGAATGAAAGGATGGCACATCATTTGATGTAAATGAAAATTATCCACCTACAGAGGGCTGAATTCCAAGACACCCCAAAAATCAAAGTGAAAAAATTATGCAGCAAGCTAGTCCATTTTGCTGAAATTTCATTGCAACAACTCAAAATGGTCCTCAGTAGTTTGTATGGCCCCCAAGTGCTTGTATGCATGCCTGACAACATCAGGGCATGTTCCTAATGAGACGACGGATGGTGTCCTGGGGTATTTCCTCCCAGATCTGGACCAGAGCATCACTGACCTCCTGAGTAGACTGAGGTGCAACCTGGCGGCACCGGATGGACCGAAACAATGTCCCAGAGGTGTTCTTTTGGATTTAGGTCAGGTGAGCGTGGGGGCCATTCAATGGTATCAATTTCTTCATCCTCCAGGAACTGGCTGCATGTTCTCGCCACACATTAGGCCGGGCATTGTCGTGCACCAGGAGGAACCCAGGACCCACTGCACCAGCGTAGGGTCTGACAATGGGTCCAAGGATTTCATCCTGATACCTAATGGCAGTCAGGGTCCCATTATGTAGCCTGTAGAGGTCCGTGCATCCCTCCATGGATATGCCTTCCCAGACCATCACTGACCCACCACCAAACCGGTTATGCTGAACGATGTTACAGGCAACATAAAGTTCTTTGCGGCTTCTCCAGACCCTTTCGCCTCTGTCACATATGCTCAGGGGGAACCTGCTCTCATCTGTGAAAAGCATGGGGCACCAGTGGTGGACCTGCCAATTCTGGTTTTCAATGGAGTATGCCAATCGAGCTCCACAGTGTCTGGCAGTGAGCACAGAGCACACTAGAGGATGTCGGGCCCTCAGGCCACCCCCATGAAGTCTGTTTCTGATTGGTAAGAGACATTCACACCAGTTGCCTGCTGGAGGTCATTTTGTAGGGCTCTGGCAGTGCTCATCCTGTTCCTCCTTGCACAAAGGAGCAGATACCGGTCCTGCTGATGGGTTAAGGACCTTCTACGGCTCTGTCCAGCTCTCCTAGTGTAACTTCCTGTCTCCTGGAATCTCCTCCATGCTCCTGAGACTGTGCTGGGAGACACGGCAAACCTTCTGGCAATGACACGTATTGATGTGCCATCCTGGAGGAGTGAGATATATATATATATATATATATATATATATATATATACATATATACATATATATATATATATATATATATATATATATATATATATATATATATGAGAGAGATAGAGAGATAGAGATAGATATATATATATATATATATATATATATATATATATATATATATATATAGAGAGAGAGAGAGAGAGAGAGAGAGAGAGAGAGAGAGAGAGAGATAGAGAGAGAGATAAAGATATATATATATATATAGAGAGAGAGAGAGATATAGATAGAGAGATAGAGAGATAGATAATATAGCACCATTCTAGGTAAGTTGTTAGGATGATGTGTAATTTTTTTTTTTTTGGCTCCTCTAATCATTGAAGCAGCGTTAATATTTGGGACATTTACAGTATATAATTAATAGGTGGGAACATAGGATTTATTTTTCTTATAACATTTATTTCAGAGGAGCATTGCATGTACTGGGGATTACAACAATTGTGTCATAACAAACATGGACTGGGCTTTTTTCATGTTAAGCATTGCGAAAAAGAGCAGTAAGCAGGTAACATTTTTTTAATTTATTCCCCGAGTGCTTTCACACTGGGGCGGAGCGCTTGCGGGACGGGAAAAAAAGTTCTGCAAGCAGCATCTTTGGGGCGAGTTGGGAGCGCTGTAAACAGCACTCCTAAACCGCCCCTGCCCATTGGAATGAATGAGCAGTGCTTCCAAAGTGCCTGAAAAGCTCTTCCGAAACACCGCAACACAGGCCCTTTTAACCCTTTCTTCAGCTGCTAGTGTGAGTTAGGATAAAAGCTATAAAAGTTACTGAGAGGGAGGTAACAGAGGTACGCTGACTGGAGGAGTGAACATAGGCTCTGCATGTCCCTCCTTTTTTTTTTTTTTTTTTACAAACTTTTTTATTGTGTACAAAATAATGGTACAAACATTATGTCATGACATCAGAGAATTACAGTATTTTCAATCAATAATTATAATGATTTATGACAGAGTAACCGCCTTTATTTATTTATGACAACATCTATTACATATAGAAAATAAATGATTCAGTAGTATTTTGAAATGCAGGGTTATTTTTGTGTATAAAAGAATTGGATGTGAAAAGGGGATTCTAATATGGGTCTAAAAGGTAGTCTGAATATTTGAACCATAGGTTCCATTTTTTATCCAGTAGGTGCATGGTATTATGCAAGGTATGCAAATTTTTTTCCATAAGGTAAATGTCGTTTATTCTAATTTTCAATTGGGAAATTGGTAACGATGGGGATTTCCAATGATAAGCTATCAGCCAGTGGATGGATACACAAATTGTATGGACTATTCTTAATTGAAACGTGTTCAAACCCAAAATCGGGGCGAACAAGAGACAATTGGGAAGGGTAAGGGTTATAATTTTGTTTGAAATTTTAAAAGGAAATTTCTCTAGTCGTTTCCATAATTGGGCTGCTTTTTCACAGTCCCAAAAATTTGAGAGAAGGAGCCGATTGAGGTGCAATCTCTAAAGCAGGTATTGGGAACTGTGGGAAATATAGAATGGAGTTTGGCTGGAGTATAATACCACCTGGCAAATAGCTTAACTGCAGTTTCTCTAATTGTGATAGATTTAGTGCATTTAAGAAGATTGTCAATACATTCAGACCATTTCTCGAGGGGTAATACAAAGTCGTATTCCTGTTCCCATTTGAGCATGTATGGTAATTTATAATGTCAATTCTACCAAAATTATTATTTCTATTTAGAGCACTCCCAATTAGAATAAATAAATTGATACTTACTAAATTTCAATCGGAAGTCAATAAATTTATATGGTCGGACTCCCACCCAAGAATTGCCCAATCTGTATTATATATGTCCACGAAAAGAGGTGGATTGGGACTCCCGAACTTTTGGTCATATTATCTAGCTGCAAGATGGGCACAGATTGCTCAATGGCATTTACATAACCCGAAAATCCCATGGGTAATATTTGAAAAATATTCAATACTACCCTACTCTATATCAGGATTACTATGGGGCAACAAAGTTTCCAATCATACTTTGGAAAGGCTGAACCTCTTAGTGGCCCATTCATACCAATTATGGAAACTGCATAATAAAAAATTTACATTGACCTCTCCCACACCTCCCCTTGCTTCTTTTTTAGGCGACCCTAAGTTCCTAAAAAGCTACCAAAACACTGATTAATTTGTTTGGTGGATTAACAATAATCTAACCACCCTTAATAGATTTATTGAGAATACTTAATTAACTTCGTTCTCGATACTAAAAACCAAATACGACATTCCCGATACAGAACTCAGAAGATTTTTCCAAATTAGAAACTTCTATAATTCAAATTTCCCATTGTTAGACAATACATCGCCCACATTCTATGAGAATATCTGTACTAAATACCCAAGAAGAACAGGATAATATCAGAGATATATCTGCATGTCCCTCCTAATGCTACACATACACCTGTAAAAGTGTGTAGGACAAGGAAAAACATCTTCTGAAGGAACTCTGCATACAACACTACACACAAGTAGCTCATCTCTGAGTTGGGGGACTGCCTTAATGTTTGACTTGCACATGACCGTGGCCCATGCCTGGTCACGGGCATTGGTGAGCACACCTTCAGGCAAGGTGTTGCCCCTGTGCTAGGATGAGTGACTCCGTTCATTGCTTGGC
This sequence comes from Rana muscosa, assembly GCA_029206835.1. Classification (NCBI taxonomy): domain Eukaryota; kingdom Metazoa; phylum Chordata; class Amphibia; order Anura; family Ranidae; genus Rana; species Rana muscosa. The sequence continues at coordinate 680,422,826 of CM055117.1, read as the reverse complement.
ATAGCCCAAAATAACTTACCCCCAGGTAGGCCTCCTATATAACCTACACATGAGTTAATGGGGAACATGGAGGAACTGTCACTCACCTGCCCTACAGGCCAGTTGAAAAGCACTTTTAAGTGTAACCTTTCATTATGTCCAAGGTTTAATTTTTCATCTTATGTAATGTAGGACATTTTAGAATTGCACAACAAAGGAAAACCTACCTTATACCATCTCAGATTTGATATGTTCTTCATTTGCTGACAGCCTTGTGAAGGGCAAGAAATCAACTCTTTTGTTTTGTCAGTTGTAAAATATAAACTGCTAGAACCATATGGCAGTATACAGTTGTCCTTGGACTGCACAAATACAGCTAATTTTATGCAGTCATTATCCACTCTGTTTTAAGACATCAAGAAAGCAATGTTAATTTAATTTTTTATTAGTTACTATTAGTTCAGATCTCTGAATAAATGGAACTGGTACATTACATATATAAATTTATATAAAATGTGTCACTGCACAGTGAAAAAAAACTATACCACCTATCAATTAATAGTATTTATAGAGCCAGCATGCACACACTGAAAGATTTGTTTCTTTTCTTCTTCACTGACTCACACAGAGCTGCTCACTCTGCATCCTCCCCTGTGTTCCTATTGGACAATGCACACAGAGTTGAATGGATACTTGTTGTGTTACACTATGTGATTATTCTTGCTCTGTGTCTTTAAGATCTGTCCCCTTCTTTCTAGCTGAACTCTCTCTCTCACCGTAGTTCTTTATATATCTCCTCCACTTCCTGATTCTGGTCATTACTCCTGTATATCTTCCATGCTAAACATCTTACATGTGGCTTACAACTGCAACGTTTTTCTATCTATGAATATCCATCATTAAACGGAACATTCGAAAGGATTCATCGTCTGTCGTCCTAACTGTGAGTTTATTCATTGAGTTAAGCTGCCTGTATCGATGCAAGGGATGAATATCAAACCAGCTTGTGTAAGGCCTACATCAACCTGGAGATGAACTTTATCGCTTTGTAGTTGAGACAGAACAGTAGAAAAACGGAGTTTCACAGCCTAATTACAAGATTTCTGCATGTCAGTACTGATACAGACAAGATTTACTGCCCTCATAGCAAGAAAGAAGAAGAGAGCAGCACATGGCAGCCTTATAGCTTGAGTTTGTCTGCTTGGTGTCATATTTCAGCACACTGCTTTCACAGTCAGTCTGCTATCATGAGTGACCAAGCTTCTGCATGTGAACTCACATCTCCTTCCTCACAAGTTCCTGAAGAAACTGAGTTACCCAAACGCTCAGTTAAACCCACTTGGAAAGTAATGGAGAATTATGAAGCTTCAAGGACTGAATTGTCAAATAGCTTGGAATTAGTCTGGGAGAAAATCCTTGCTGAAGCCAATACAGTGTCTGTTGAACGTGAACCACTGACACTAGAGGGCGCCATTAAACAACTTTCTGCCTCATATGAGCTTTATCAGCTTACCAGCAGCAAATTCACTAATGTCTTGCAAAACATGAATACAGAAAGTGCGATGACACAATTAAAGCGCGTCAATGCGCTCAATATTGAAAGAGACAGTTTTATCCAGCAAACCAGATTAAAGGCAGAAGCAAAAATAAAGCTGTTACAGGACACTGCATCTCACAGATCTGTTTCCACCAGACGTTCTAAAAACTCATCAAGATCCCATAGTTCAAGATACTCAACACTCAGTGAGCGACTTATTAATGCCCGCGCTGAAGTGGAAGCCAGCAAAGTGCAGGTGGCATATGCAGAAAAAAGAGCAGAGTTGGAAGCTCAAAGGGCAGAGTTGGAAGCGCAGTCAGCACTTCAAAGAGCAGAGTTGGAAGCGCAGTCAGCACGACAAAGAGCAACAATGGAAACCTTAAATGAACAGTGTAAACATGACGCAGCTATGGAAAAGCTAAGGGTCCTACAGCAAGCTATCAGTGCAGACGAAGGTGCAAGTGAGAAAGGCAGCATTAACCTAAACATAGCAGATATGGAAGACCCCCTCAAACGCACTAAAGACTATGTCCTAAGCCACTGCAGTGCACACTCCATTGTCTCCAATGCTCCCGGCTACATAGAGACTCCTTCACAGCTTCAAGTTAAAGAGGTTCCAGCAACTTCCTGCACTCAAAATCACTCCACTGCATTTCCTACCTGCCTACCTTGCCTGCCTTCATACGTCACAGAGCATCAGCGCAAGCTTCAAGCAAGTCATCAATCTCCAGTCATCGGTACAGCCTTGAATCAACGTACCATTGGAACAACTGACTTCAAGCAAGCAACTCACCTGGATGCATCTGCTGCACCATATTTCCCTGTGTCCTTTAACAACAATGTCAAAGATAACGCAATCAGCACCATACAGCCAACAGCATCACACATAAAGGCGGAGACAACTGAGACAGAAGAGTTTGTGAGGTACATGCTTCGCAGAGAGCTCACAAAGACTGGTCTTACAAGTTTTGATGACCAACCTGAGAACTACAGAAGTTGGAAATGTGCCTTCAGAACTACAATCAGCAATATTGGCATTACAGCTGATCAAGAATGGAATCTGCTGATCAAATGGCTTGGTCCTCTATCTGCTGCACGTGTTAAGCCATTAAGATCGGTTTTCATGGACAATCCTACTGCAGGCCTCACAGCTGCATGGGAGCGACTAGAGCAAAGTTATGGCAGTCCAGAAGCTATAGAAAATGCTTTGTTCATGCGTCTGGAAACTTTCCCAAAGATATCCGGTAAGGACAACAAGGAGTTCCAGAGACTGAGTGACCTTCTCCTTGAGCTTCAGCTAGCCAAGACAGACCCAAAACTACCTGGACTCAGTTACCTTGACACTCCAAGAGGGGTAAACCCAATTGTCTCCAAGCTCCCGTATGGTTTGCAAGAGAAATGGACTGCACTAGGGTCATCATACAAAAGAGAGAACAAGGTTTCCTTCCCTCCATTCTCTTTCTTCTGTGAATTCATCAGGGAAATTGCAGAGACCAAGAACGATCCAAGTTTTTCCTACGGTGAGTACAGTCTCTTCTCACCCTTTCCTAAGAGTACCAGTCTTCAGGGCAACTACAGAAACCATAGAGGCCCAGTGTCCGTGAAAAAGACTGACATCCTTCCCACTCCTACCACAGTTCTGGCCACGAACAAACAGAGTAGGAAGATTGAAAACCCTAACAGAGAGTGTCCCATACACAAGAAGCCACACCCCCTCAATAAATGTATCGGCTTTAGGAAAAAGCCTCTGGAAGAGCGCAAGGAGCTTTTAAAGACATTTAGGGTATGTTTCAGGTGCTGTGCTTCTACAGAACATTTTGCAAGGGACTGTAATGTGTCCATCAAGTGCATAGAGTGTGGCTCTGAAGAACATGTGCAAGCCCTCCATCCTCTTGAGCCCAGCTCTGCACAACCTGCCAACACTCCTCCCAGGTTAACACATGGCGGGGAGAATACAGACCAAGTGCCTAATTCTACCATCATTTCTTCATCCTGCACTGAAGTTTGTGGAGAAGACCGCTGTAGTAAGTCCTGTGCTAAGATATGCTTGGTGAACATATACCACAAGGATCAACCAGAAAAGTCTCTAAAGGCATATGCTATCTTAGACGATCAGAGCAATCGATCACTTGCAAAATCGGAATTGTTCAATCTATTTGAAATAAAAGGCGAAGCTCATCCTTACACCTTGGGTACCTGTAGTGGAACTATAGAGGTTTCTGGAAGAAGGGCTCATGGACTCATGGTATCTTCTCTCAAAGGTAACTTGCAATTACCCTTACCTACACTTGTTGAGTGCAATCAGATACCTGCCAACAGGGAAGAAATCCCTACTCCAGCTGCTGCTTTCCATCACCCTCACCTCAAGGTAATAGCAAATGAGATACCGCCGCTTGACAAAGATGCTCAGATCCTTCTTCTGTTAGGAAGAGACATTCTAAGAGTTCACAAGGTACACAGACAAGTCAGTGGACCCCCAGATGCCCCATTTGCCCAGCGCACGGATCTAGGATGGGTCATCATAGGCAATGTCTGCATAGGCAAAATGAAAAGACCTACCAACATTTCGTCATTCAAGACAAATGTTCTGCCAAATGGCCGAAACACTTACTTTGAGCCATGCCCACATCACTACTGGGTGAAAGAGAAGATAGCCAGCCACAAATGGCAACATGGTATCTCAGGTGACACAAGCCCTTTCTCCTGCCATGATGGCGACTTCGGCTCTACAGTAAATAGAAAATGACCCGACGCACTCAAGGGAAACAAGGGCATGCTTCCATCCCTGTATAAACGTATAAAGTAGGGGGGGGGGGGAAATGTGGGACTTTAAATGAAGCATGTCGTTGTAAAATAAAAAGGGAAAGAGAACATTAATTAAAATGTATATTTAATTATATGCCATATACCCCTAGGGGCTGTCCATATTATGAAAAAGCAAAAACATTCATTTATATACCATAATAAATTATAGGCAATCATACATGATTTACAGGATAATCATGGTATTAAATGTTCAGCTAATATTCAAAGGACATAGTTGAAACAATCAGTATACACATAAATACAGAAGTTACAAGATCAGGACACAAAAGCAAATAAATGTAATAAAAATTCATGATTAGAAAGACAAAGGCTGAGCTGAACATCATAGACTAACAACCAAATAATACAGAAAAAAATGGACTGGACATCATGAGTTGAGAACCCGACGCGTTTCTTGGCTTCTACCAATCATCAGGGGTATGATGTATAATTATATAAACTCTAAAAATTGGGAAAATAAATAGGTAATTAGTTGGTAAAAGGGGATTGAAAATTACAATGGGAGATTGACAGTGCGGGCCATATGATGGAATTACTCACAGAGCAGCCCATGAGTTAAGTCCAGATCCGGCGGCAGATTTAAAAGTGATTCAGACAAGCCATCTCACCCGGGGTTGAGGCAGGGTATAAACCGTTTCCACATGGACCAAAGGGCTAAGGGTAGGCACGGCAGCCAGGATAAGAGATGCAGCAAAAATTAGGTGTAAAATCAATTCTAAGATAAAAAAAGAGAATGGAAACGTCAAAGTGAGGGACTGCAAATGGAGTGAAAGGTGTTTGTATGGATGAGGAAGATACCATATATCCAAAAGATATACGAGGTAAGTGAAGTGATGAGGTATGGGTGTGTGTGTGTGAGGATGGAGTGTGGATTGTAGGGCAATTAGTGGATAGGTGGAATGTGAAGGTTACCTGCTAATGGCACAGTATTGAATATAGTGATCTTTGAATCATCAAGGGGAGTGAGGGAATGAGCTGCCAGACTGACCCCGCTAAATACCCGTGGTCCTGGGCGGATCCCTGCCAACGTCATGTAGGGACGTCTAGAGGAGGCGGTAAGGACCCCCATCTAGGGCAAATAGTGCCCCAGTGGGTGGTCCATCCACCTCCACCAAGGCGTGCGGTGGAATAAGCAAGCAAAGTACCCGCCTGCGGCGTCTGAAGGCGCCATTTGCGGGACCCGCTGGCGTCATGACGCCGACGCACTGAGGTTCAACCCCGCCCCCGTCACAGGACGAGTGGGGGGAAGAGACTGAGTGAGTCGCAACCCCGGAAGTGAGAAAAACAGTGTTCCGGTCTCACATCTGCAAACCGGACTGGCTGTCTTGAAGTATGGGGATAGGGAAAAGGGATTGGGAAGGGGGGATTTATTGGTTATTTAAATGGGATCTAATTAGTTACTAATAAATGAACAATGGTGATAAAATTACTTTTATAAAAGAGTTTAATATAACTTGTATGGCTGTTGAGTGACTGTAAGGAAAAATGGTTATATCTACAAATTATCGGCTCAGGATCATGAAAAACATATGGATATGGGAACGAATACAAAAAACACATAATGGACAATAAAATCGGTGCGTGGGGTCATTGGTTGCGGGTGTCTACCACCCAATTCGTAGAGAAACTCAAAAATAGAAAATGACCCGACGCACTCAAGGGAAACAAGGGCATGCTTCCATCCCTGTATAAACGTATAAAGTAGGGGGGGGGGGAAATGTGGGACTTTAAATGAAGCATGTCGTTGTAAAATAAAAAGGGAAAGAGAACATTAATTAAAATGTATATTTAATTATATGCCATATACCCCTAGGGGCTGTCCATATTATGAAAAAGCAAAAACATTCATTTATATACCATAATAAATTATAGGCAATCATACATGATTTACAGGATAATCATGGTATTAAATGTTCAGCTAATATTCAAAGGACATAGTTGAAACAATCAGTATACACATAAATACAGAAGTTACAAGATCAGGACACAAAAGCAAATAAATGTAATAAAAATTCATGATTAGAAAGACAAAGGCTGAGCTGAACATCATAGACTAACAACCAAATAATACAGAAAAAAATGGACTGGACATCATGAGTTGAGAACCCGACGCGTTTCTTGGCTTCTACCAATCATCAGGGGTCACTTTTAAATCTGCCGCCGGATCTGGACTTAACTCATGGGCTGCTCTGTGAGTAATTCCATCATATGGCCCCCACTGTCAATCTCCCATTGTAATTTTCAATCCCCTTTTACCAACTAATTACCTATTTATTTTCCCAATTTTTAGAGTTTATATAATTATACATCATACCCCTGATGATTGGTAGAAGCCAAGAAACGCGTCGGGTTCTCAACTCATGATGTCCAGTCCATTTTTTTCTGTATTATTTGGTTGTTAGTCTATGATGTTCAGCTCAGCCTTTGTCTTTCTAATCATGAATTTTTATTACATTTATTTGCTTTTGTGTCCTGATCTTGTAACTTCTGTATTTATGTGTATACTGATTGTTTCAACTATGTCCTTTGAATATTAGCTGAACATTTAATACCATGATTATCCTGTAAATCATGTATGATTGCCTATAATTTATTATGGTATATAAATGAATGTTTTTGCTTTTTCATAATATGGACAGCCCCTAGGGGTATATGGCATATAATTAAATATACATTTTAATTAATGTTCTCTTTCCCTTTTTATTTTACAACGACATGCTTCATTTAAAGTCCCACATTTCCCCCCCCCCCTACTTTATACGTTTATACAGGGATGGAAGCATGCCCTTGTTTCCCTTGAGTGCGTCGGGTCATTTTCTATTTTTGAGTTTCTCTACGAATTGGGTGGTAGACACCCGCAACCAATGACCCCACGCACCGATTTTATTGTCCATTATGTGTTTTTTGTATTCGTTCCCATATCCATATGTTTTTCATGATCCTGAGCCGATAATTTGTAGATATAACCATTTTTCCTTACAGTCACTCAACAGCCATACAAGTTATATTAAACTCTTTTATAAAAGTAATTTTATCACCATTGTTCATTTATTAGTAACTAATTAGATCCCATTTAAATAACCAATAAATCCCCCCTTCCCAATCCCTTTTCCCTATCCCCATACTTCAAGACAGCCAGTCCGGTTTGCAGATGTGAGACCGGAACACTGTTTTTCTCACTTCCGGGGTTGCGACTCACTCAGTCTCTTCCCCCCACTCATCCTGTGATGGGGGCGGGGTTGAACCTCAGTGCGTCGGCGTCATGACGCCAGCGGGTCCCGCAAATGGCGCCTTCAGACGCCGCAGGCGGGTACTTTGCTTGCTTATTCCACCGCACGCCTTGGTGGAGGTGGATGGACCACCCACTGGGGCACTATTTGCCCTAGATGGGGGTCCTTACCGCCTCCTCTAGACGTCCCTACATGACGTTGGCAGGGATCCGCCCAGGACCACGGGTATTTAGCGGGGTCAGACTGGCAGCTCATTCCCTCACTCCCCTTGATGATTCAAAGATCACTATATTCAATACTGTGCCATTAGCAGGTAACCTTCACATTCCACCTATCCACTAATTGCCCTACAATCCACACTCCATCCTCACACACACACACCCATACCTCATCACTTCACTTACCTCGTATATCTTTTGGATATATGGTATCTCCCTCATCCATACAAACACCTTTCACTCCATTTGCAGTCCCTCACTTTGACGTTTCCATTCTCTTTTTTTATCTTAGAATTGATTTTACACCTAATTTTTGCTGCATCCCTTATCCTGGCTGCCGTGCCTACCCTTAGCCCTTTGGTCCATGTGGAAATGGTTTATACCCTGCCTCAACCCCGGGTGAGATGGCTTGTCTGAATCACTTTTAAATCTGCCGCCGGATCTGGACTCAACTCATGGGCTGCTCTGTGAGTAATTCCATCATATGGCCCCCACTGTCAATCTCCCATTGTAATTTTCAATCCCCTTTTACCAACTAATTACCTATTTATTTTCCCAATTTTTAGAGTTTATATAATTATACATCATACCCCTGATGATTGGTAGAAGCCAAGAAACGCGTCGGGTTCTCAACTCATGATGTCCAGTCCATTTTTTTCTGTATTATTTGGTTGTTAGTCTATGATGTTCAGCTCAGCCTTTGTCTTTCTAATCATGAATTTTTATTACATTTATTTGCTTTTGTGTCCTGATCTTGTAACTTCTGTATTTATGTGTATACTGATTGTTTCAACTATGTCCTTTGAATATTAGCTGAACATTTAATACCATGATTATCCTGTAAATCATGTATGATTGCCTATAATTTATTATGGTATATAAATGAATGTTTTTGCTTTTTCATAATATGGACAGCCCCTAGGGGTATATGGCATATAATTAAATATACATTTTAATTAATGTTCTCTTTCCCTTTTTATTTTACAACGACATGCTTCATTTAAAGTCCCACATTCCCCCCCCCCCCCTACTTTATACGTTTATACAGGGATGGAAGCATGCCCTTGTTTCCCTTGAGTGCGTCGGGTCATTTTCTATTTTTGAGTTTCTCTACGAATTGGGTGGTAGACACCCGCAACCAATGACCCCACGCACCGATTTTATTGTCCATTATGTGTTTTTTGTATTCGTTCCCATATCCATATGTTTTTCATGATCCTGAGCCGATAATTTGTAGATATAACCATTTTCCTTACAGTCACTCAACAGCCATACAAGTTATATTAAACTCTTTTATAAAAGTAATTTTATCACCATTGTTCATTTATTAGTAACTAATTAGATCCCATTTAAATAACCAATAAATCCCCCCTTCCCAATCCCTTTTCCCTATCCCCATACTTCAAGACAGCCAGTCCGGTTTGCAGATGTGAGACCGGAACACTGTTTTTCTCACTTCCGGGGTTGCGACTCACTCAGTCTCTTCCCCCCACTCGTCCTGTGATGGGGGCGGGGTTGAACCTCAGTGCGTCGGCGTCATGACGCCAGCGGGTCCCGCAAATGGCGCCTTCAGACGCCGCAGGCGGGTACTTTGCTTGCTTATTCCACCGCACGCCTTGGTGGAGGTGGATGGACCACCCACTGGGGCACTATTTGCCCTAGATGGGGGTCCTTACCGCCTCCTCTAGACGTCCCTACATGACGTTGGCAGGGATCCGCCCAGGACCACGGGTATTTAGCGGGGTCAGACTGGCAGCTCATTCCCTCACTCCCCTTGATGATTCAAAGATCACTATATTCAATACTGTGCCATTAGCAGGTAACCTTCACATTCCACCTATCCACTAATTGCCCTACAATCCACACTCCATCCTAACACACACACACCCATACCTCATCACTTCACTTACCTCGTATATCTTTTGGATATATGGTATCTCCCTCATCCATACAAACACCTTTCACTCCATTTGCAGTCCCTCACTTTGACGTTTCCATTCTCTTTTTTTATCTTAGAATTGATTTTACACCTAATTTTTGCTGCATCCCTTATCCTAGCTGCCGTGCCTACCCTTAGCCCTTTGGTCCATGTGGAAACGGTTTATACCCTGCCTCAACCCCGGGTGAGATGGCTTGTCTGAATCACTTTTAAATCTGCCGCCGGATCTGGACTTAACTCATGGGCTGCTCTGTGAGTAATTCCATCATATGGCCCCCACTGTCAATCTCCCATTGTAATTTTCAATCCCCTTTTACCAACTAATTACCTATTTATTTTCCCAATTTTTAGAGTTTATATAATTATACATCATACCCCTGATGATTGGTAGAAGCCAAGAAACGCGTCGGGTTCTCAACTCATGATGTCCAGTCCATTTTTTTCTGTATTATTTGGTTGTTAGTCTATGATGTTCAGCTCAGCCTTTGTCTTTCTAATCATGAATTTTTATTACATTTATTTGCTTTTGTGTCCTGATCTTGTAACTTCTGTATTTATGTGTATACTGATTGTTTCAACTATGTCCTTTGAATATTAGCTGAACATTTAATACCATGATTATCCTGTAAATCATGTATGATTGCCTATAATTTATTATGGTATATAAATGAATGTTTTAGCTTTTTCATAATATGGACAGCCCCTAGGGGTATATGGCATATAATTAAATATGCATTTTAATTAATGTTCTCTTTCCCTTTTTATTTTACAACGACATGCTTCATTTAAAGTCCCACATTTCCCCCCCCCCCCCCCTACTTTATACGTTTATACAGGGATGGAAGCATGCCCTTGTTTCCCTTGAGTGCGTTGGGTCATTTTCTATTTTTGAGTTTCTCTACGAATTGGGTGGTAGACACCCGCAACCAATGACCCCACGCACCGATTTTATTGTCCATTATGTGTTTTTTGTATTCGTTCCCATATCCATATGTTTTTCATGATCCTGAGCCGATAATTTGTAGATATAACCATTTTTCCTTACAGTCACTCAACAGCCATACAAGTTATATTAAACTCTTTTATAAAAGTAATTTTATCACCATTGTTCATTTATTAGTAACTAATTAGATCCCATTTAAATAACCAATAAATCCCCCCTTCCCAATCCCTTTTCCCTATCCCCATACTTCAAGACAGCCAGTCCGGTTTGCAGATGTGAGACCGGAACACTGTTTTTCTCACTTCCGGGGTTGCGACTCACTCAGTCTCTTCCCCCCACTCGTCCTGTGACGGGGGCGGGGTTGAACCTCAGTGCGTCGGCGTCATGACGCCAGCGGGTCCCGCAAATGGCGCCTTCAGACGCCGCAGGCGGGTACTTTGCTTGCTTATTCCACCGCACGCCTTGGTGGAGGTGGATGGACCACCCACTGGGGCACTATTTGCCCTAGATGGGGGTCCTTACCGCCTCCTCTAGACGTCCCTACATGACGTTGGCAGGGATCCGCCCAGGACCACGGGTATTTAGCGGGGTCAGACTGGCAGCTCATTCCCTCACTCCCCTTGATGATTCAAAGATCACTATATTCAATACTGTGCCATTAGCAGGTAACCTTCACATTCCACCTATCCACTAATTGCCCTACAATCCACACTCCATCCTCACACACACACACCCATACCTCATCACTTCACTTACCTCGTATATCTTTTGGATATATGGTATCTCCCTCATCCATACAAACACCTTTCACTCCATTTGCAGTCCCTCACTTTGACGTTTCCATTCTCTTTTTTTATCTTAGAATTGATTTTACACCTAATTTTTGCTGCATCCCTTATCCTGGCTGCCGTGCCTACCCTTAGCCCTTTGGTCCATGTGGAAACGGTTTATACCCTGCCTCAACCCCGGGTGAGATGGCTTGTCTGAATCACTTTTAAATCTGCCGCCGGATCTGGACTTAACTCATGGGCTGCTCTGTGAGTAATTCCATCATATGGCCCCCACTGTCAATCTCCCATTGTAATTTTCAATCCCCTTTTACCAACTAATTACCTATTTATTTTCCCAATTTTTAGAGTTTATATAATTATACATCATACCCCTGATGATTGGTAGAAGCCAAGAAACGCGTCGGGTTCTCAACTCATGATGTCCAGTCCATTTTTTTCTGTATTATTTGGTTGTTAGTCTATGATGTTCAGCTCAGCCTTTGTCTTTCTAATCATGAATTTTTATTACATTTATTTGCTTTTGTGTCCTGATCTTGTAACTTCTGTATTTATGTGTATACTGATTGTTTCAACTATGTCCTTTGAATATTAGCTGAACATTTAATACCATGATTATCCTGTAAATCATGTATGATTGCCTATAATTTATTATGGTATATAAATGAATGTTTTAGCTTTTTCATAATATGGACAGCCCCTAGGGGTATATGGCATATAATTAAATATACATTTTAATTAATGTTCTCTTTCCCTTTTTATTTTACAACGACATGCTTCATTTAAAGTCCCACATTTCCCCCCCCCCCCTACTTTATACGTTTATACAGGGATGGAAGCATGCCCTTGTTTCCCTTGAGTGCGTCGGGTCATTTTCTATTTTTGAGTTTCTCTACGAATTGGGTGGTAGACACCCGCAACCAATGACCCCACGCACCGATTTTATTGTCCATTATGTGTTTTTTGTATTCGTTCCCATATCCATATGTTTTTCATGATCCTGAGCCAATAATTTGTAGATATAACCATTTTTCCTTACAGTCACTCAACAGCCATACAAGTTATATTAAACTCTTTTATAAAAGTAATTTTATCACCATTGTTCATTTATTAGTAACTAATTAGATCCCATTTAAATAACCAATAAATCCCCCCTTCCCAATCCCTTTTCCCTATCCCCATACTTCAAGACAGCCAGTCCGGTTTGCAGATGTGAGACCGGAACACTGTTTTTCTCACTTCCGGGGTTGCGACTCACTCAGTCTCTTCCCCCCACTCGTCCTGTGACGGGGGCGGGGTTGAACCTCAGTGCGTCGGCGTCATGACGCCAGCGGGTCCCGCAAATGGCGCCTTCAGACGCCGCAGGCGGGTACTTTGCTTGCTTATTCCACCGCACGCCTTGGTGGAGGTGGATGGACCACCCACTGGGGCACTATTTGCCCTAGATGGGGGTCCTTACCGCCTCCTCTAGACGTCCCTACATGACGTTGGCAGGGATCCGCCCAGGACCACGGGTATTTAGCGGGGTCAGACTGGCAGCTCATTCCCTCACTCCCCTTGATGATTCAAAGATCACTATATTCAATACTGTGCCATTAGTAGACTTGTGCACAACGGAAAAATTTGTTCCGTTTCGGTTCGTTTCTTTCCGGTCCTGTTGATTCGTAATCATTCGTAATTTTGCTAGACGGGATTTTTCGTGTTCGGACTCATTCGTATTTTTGCAAGCGACATTTTTCGTTGAATTTTTTGTTGCTTTATAATTCGTACTTTCGGTAGAGTACGTTGTTTTTCGTTGATTCTGGACACAACTCCTACTTTCGTAACTTTTTTTGGGTTCGTTGATTCGTAATTTTCCGTGTCTCTCTCACAACGACGCTGCCTATTATGCCTAATGTGCTTCGAATGGATTTGTACTTTTCTAAATACATAGCGGTTATTTGTAACGATTCGAAATCTCGTATTTTACTTTAGTTTTTTACATGCGGCTATAGGCTCCGCCCCTGTACACCATTTTGAGAGGGTTCAGCACGGTGAGGGAGAAGCAGAGAGCAGAGCAGAGTGAGTGTTATTGTGCTTCGAATGGATTTGAAATCTCGTATTTTACTTTCGTTTTTTCATGCGGCTATAGCCTCCGCCCCTGTACACCATTTTGAGAGGGAGTTCAGCATGGTGAGGGAGAAGCAGAGAGCAGAGTGAGTGTTATTGTGCTTCGAATGGATTCGTACATTCGTAACTTTTTTCATAACGAATTATGCCGAAGACCTTCGGGCATTCTCTATTTTGCGGTATAATTTATTTCGGATTCGGTTTTATTCGTAATTGCTCTGTTCGGAAATTCGAATGCTTCCGAATGTCCGAAAGTTGCTAAATTCGGACGAATTTTGATTCGTTACGAAACGAATTGCACAAGCCTAGCCATTAGCAGGTAACCTTCACATTCCACCTATCCACGAATTGCCCTACAATCCACACTCCATCCTCACACACACACACCCATACCTCATCACTTCACTTACCTCATATATCTTTTGGATATATGGTATCTCCCTCATCCATACAAACACCTTTCACTCCATTTGCAGTCCCTCACTTTGACGTTTCCATTCTCTTTTTTTATCTTAGAATTGATTTTACACCTAATTTTTGCTGCATCCCTTATCCTGGCTGCCGTGCCTACCCTTAGCCCTTTGGTCCATGTGGAAACGGTTTATACCCTGCCTCAACCCCGGGTGAGATGGCTTGTCTGAATCACTTTTAAATCTGCCGCCGGATCTGGACTTAACTCATGGGCTGCTCTGTGAGTAATTCCATCATATGGCCCCCACTGTCAATCTCCCATTGTAATTTTCAATCCCCTTTTACCAACTAATTACCTATTTATTTTCCCAATTTTTAGAGTTTATATAATTATACATCATACCCCTGATGATTGGTAGAAGCCAAGAAACGCGTCGGGTTCTCAACTCATGATGTCCAGTCCATTTTTTTCTGTATTATTTGGTTGTTAGTCTATGATGTTCAGCTCAGCCTTTGTCTTTCTAATCATGAATTTTTATTACATTTATTTGCTTTTGTGTCCTGATCTTGTAACTTCTGTATTTATGTGTATACTGATTGTTTCAACTATGTCCTTTGAATATTAGCTGAACATTTAATACCATGATTATCCTGTAAATCATGTATGATTTCCTATAATTTATTATGGTATATAAATGAATGTTTTTGCTTTTTCATAATATGGACAGCCCCTAGGGGTATATGGCATATAATTAAATATACATTTTAATTAATGTTCTCTTTCCCTTTTAATTTTACAACGACATGCTTCATTTAAAGTCCCACATTTCCCCCCCCCCCCTACTTTATTCGGCTCTACAGTGTTTAATGCAACCAGTGAAGATGACATACTGGCTCCTTCAATGGAAGACAAAGAATTCATCAAGGTAATGGACAATGAGTTCTTTCAAGATGACTCCAATAACTGGGTAGCACCCCTACCCTTTCGTCTCCCAAGAGAGAGATTGCCCAACAACTTACAGCAGGCCATCAGTAGATTCTCCTCCTTAAAGCGAAACTTAAGCAGGAAACCAGAGATGCAAAAGCACTTTGTGGACTTTATGCAAAATGTATTTGACAGAGATCATGCAGAGCCTGCTCCCCCACTAAAGGAGGGAGAAGAATGCTGGTACCTTCCATCCTTTGGCGTGTATCACCCACGCAAACCAGACCAAATCAGAGTTGTCTTTGATTCCAGTGCTCAGCACGAAGGTGTTTCTCTTAACAACATGCTCCTTACGGGACCCAACCTGAACAACAGTCTAATAGGAGTCTTGATTCGTTTCAGACAAGAGCCTGTAGCAGTAATGGCCGACATTCAACAGATGTTTCACTGCTTCATCGTCAGAGAAGACAACAGAAACTACCTCAGGTTTCTATGGCACAAGGACAATGACCTCAACAAGGAAGTTATAGATTATCGCATGAAGGTACATGTCTTCGGTAACAGTCCTTCCCCAGCAGTGGCAACTTATGGGCTAAGGAAAACAGCTCAGACTGGAGAAGTTGAATATGGATCTGATGCCCGTCAATTTGTTGAAAGAAACTTCTACGTTGACGACACACTTAAGTCCTTTCCAACTGCTAAAGAAGCAATTGATCTTCTCACCAGAACAAAGGAGATGCTGTCAGTAGCAAACCTTAGACTGCACAAGATTATATCCAACAGCCAGGAACTTATGAATGCCTTTCACTCTGAGGACTATGCCACTAGTCTAAAAAACCTTGACTTAGGTACAGATGTGCCTCCTGTACAGCGAAGTCTGGGTTTGTTGTGGAACATCAAGCAAGACAAATTCACCTTCCAAGTGTCAACTTGTGACAAACCCTTCACTAAGAGAGGAGTCCTGTCCGTGGTTAATAGCATCTATTACCCACTGGGTTTCCTTGCTCCAGTTACCATTCAAGGTAAGATTTTACTAAGACAGTTGTCTACTGAGAACATAGACTGGGATACTCCCTTGCCTAGTGAGAATCAACACAAGTGGGAAAGGTGGAGATATTCTTTGAAGTCACTAGAAAAACTTCAGATTCCCCGTTGCTATGTTCCAGGATCCACTTCAACTGCTAACCGGAGAGAAATTCATATTTTCTCTGATGCATCAGTTGAAGCTATTGCTGCAGTAGCCTATTTGAAGACCTCTGAACTGAATGGAGAATCACACTGTAGTTTTGTCCTAGGCAAGGCAAAACTCACTCACAAGCCTGCACATACCATACCAAGACTTGAACTTTGTGCAGCCGTGCTAGCAGTAGAAATTGCAGAGGTTATACGAAGTGAAATGGACAATAGAATTGATTCTTCAACCTTCTATACAGACAGTAAGGTAGTACTTGGTTACATAAACAACCAAACAAAACAATTTTATGTGTACGTCAGCAACAGGGTTGAACGTATCAAGAGATTCTCTCTACCAAGTCAATGGCATCATGTTCCCACTGAACTCAACCCAGCTGACTGTGGGACCAGAGCCGTGTCACCTGCCGCTCTTCAGGACAGCTTATGGCTGTCACCTCCAAGGTTTCTGCGTGAGGACTCTTACTTACTCCCTATTGACACCACCTATGGGCTAGTAAACCCTGAAGATGATAAGAAAATAAGAACTGTGAACACCTCACTCCACACTTCTGTAAGTACAAAACAGAAGCTGCGGTCACACCATTACAGGCATCAATGGAAGCAGGTGCAGCATCTAGCCAATGTGTTCTGGCATCGCTGGAAGAAAAAGTATCTTCATCACCTTCAAGGTCGTAACAAATGGCAAGCATCTAAGCCGAATCTTAAGGTTGGAGACCTCATCCTTCTAAAAGACAAGGAAGTTTGTCGGAATGAGTGGCCTATGGGTCTTATTACTAAAGTTATGCCCAGCGACAATAACAAAGTCCGGAAGGTAGAAGTCAAGGTAACCAAGGGAGGATCGACACAAACCTTTAGTCGACCAATTACAGAGTTAGTACTCCTTTTGCCAGGTGAGTGACTTGTGCAAGGACTAGACATGCTGTTGGCACGGCGGGGAGTACATTGCTGCCATCTACAGGTTCTACTCAGAACTTTGGAATTCTTTGAAGACATCATACTGTGACTTTATGTTCTTCATCCTGTTGAACTTACGTTTATTATTTGCTTGTTGCATGTTTTTCATTACAGGTTCCAGGACATTCGTCAGTATTGGACTTTTTGAAAATATATATTTTAGTTTAAGGTTATGAAATCTAAAGATTTCAGACGGGGAGTGTTGTGTTACACTATGTGATTATTCTTGCTCTGTGTCTTTAAGATCTGTCCCCTTCTTTCTAGCTGAACTCTCTCTCTCTCACCGTAGTTCTTTATATATCTCCTCCACTTCCTGATTCTGGTCATTACTCCTGTATATCTTCCATGCTAAACATCTTACATGTGGCTTACAACTGCAACGTTTTTCTATCTATGAATATCCATCATTAAACAGGACATTCGAAAGGATTCATCATCTGTCGTCCTAACTGTGAGTTTATTCATTGAGTTAAGCTGCCTGTATCGATGCAAGGGATGAATACCAAACCAGCTTGTGTAAGGCCTACATCAACCTGGAGATGAACTTTATCGCTTTGTAGTTGAGACAGAACAATACTGTATACAGATGTCATTGCTGTTAGTCCCCTTGCTGACACTTGTAGTGCCACAGGACACCAGGCCATCCAGATACAGATACACTGTTTAAAGACACCATTGCCCTTATTTACCTAAGAAAATCCTGCATTCTTTGTTTGGTAATCTGTGCCAGTTGTATTGATTTGCTCTGTCATTCAGGAGTTTAAGTGCACCAATGAAAGTGGCTAGCTGAAGACACAAAGCCTCATCTTTCTCTAAGGGACTGAAGTTACTGGTGTCATATCGGCACGCACACGCATATTCAGGGCTCTGTATATGAAGTGGATGTGTGGGATTGTTTGCCTTGAGAGTTAATTCATTGAATATTGATCTGGGTACAGTGTTTGTAAATGGGCCTGTGGTGTCAGGGTGCAGAAGAGAGGTCTGATATAAACAGGGTCAGTGTTCTGTTCTCCTCCTGCCAGGACTCATAGAGCCAAATTTGAGTAGAGGTGTCCAATCCGATATAAAGTGTCATATTGTGATTTATTTGCCATTTAAGTGTGCGTCTGCTCTTGGGAAAAATGCTCAGGTTTGGAATCCTCTGAAAGCAGCCTGAATATAGAATCAGAAGCGGACTGACCATTCAGGCTAGGATTGTTAGATCGATTTCTGTTTAGCGGCAGTAGGCACAAATGAAACATACAGTATACATACACACACACACAGTATACATACACATAGACACACACACACACACACATAGACACCTGGTGCTCAAAAATTTGGGGGGGGGGGGGCAAACAAACTAAAAAAAACAAAAGAAACATCAATTGCAGCCACTGTGCCCATCAAACGCAGCTACTGTGCCCATCAAGCGCAGCCACTGTGCCCATCAATCGCAGCCACTGTGCCCATCAAACGCAGCCACTGTGCCCATCAATTGCTGCCAGTATGCCCATCAATTGCTGCCGGTCTGCCCCATTAAATGCTGCCAGTGTGCCCATCAATTGCCGCTACTGTGCCCCATCAAATGCTGCCAGTGTGCCTATCAATTGCCACTACTGTGCACCATCAAATGCTGCCAGTGTGCATCGCCCGGCACTAACCTGTCTCGCAGAGGGTCAGCGGCGGTGTCCTGCATGTCCGCAATGTCTTCTTCAGTCCTCTCTATCAGGCGTCCAATCACAGCGCCTGACGCCTCAGCCAATCAGGTAACAGACCCGAGCACCTGGTTGGCTGAGAAGCAGTTCAGTATTAGCAAAGCAAATTCTTTTACTTTGTTAACACACAGCTGAGTGAACAGTGAACGCCCAGCATGATGCCCGCTGTTCACCTTTTTGGGCACCTATTAGAGCCTACGGCTCTAATCAGGTGCTTCCAAAAAACACCCCCGTCGCTGGAATTCAGGTGCCCGAAAAGAGGCTGGGTGTCAGCGGGGACCATAGATAGATAGATTTATGCTATGCATGAATCTATCTATGGTGATAGAACAGTGCCAGGAGAGAGTGGGCGGCGCCCATGCGCCCCTTATGGATGCACCGCCACTGATAGACACACAGTATACATATACATATATACACATAGACACACAGTATACATATATACACAGACACACAGTATACATATATACACATAGACACAGACACACCAGCAATTTTCACCTAAAAAATCAGCCTAAAAGAAACAGACTGTTGCCCCCATCTCCTGGCATGCTGGGACTTGTAGTGCCCCAGTGGTAATGCAGGAGAGGAGGGGACTGGGACTGTGTACTGGTGGGCAGGCAATGAGTAGGCAGGGTAGCAGAGATTGGGGGAGATGTTCAGAACATGTCCTTCCTCCAGAAGCAGTGCACTTCTCACACAGAAAATCGATCTAACAGCTTCAGATACAGAAGGAGCCATGCTAGAGGAAAAACACATCCTCCCCCCTCCCCCCCTGCTCACCAGGGTAAGCCACTGACAAAAATACACTCAGTTCAACTCAGCCAGCTTACCTTTCAGCAGGATGCAGCCCTTCCCACATTGCAGGCTGTGTCCCCTCCTCCCTCTCCTCTCCTCTCCTTTCTCCTTTCTAAATTTCTTTAAAAACCTGTGTAGTGTTTTTTTATTGACATTTTTTTCCACCAGGTGAATGGGTAGGGGTACGATGTACCCCATACTCATTCACATAGGGTGGGGGGCCGGGATCTGGGGGCCCCCTTTTTAAAGGGGGCTCCTGGATTTCGATAAGCCCCCCCGCCCGCAGACCCCGACAACCAACGGCCATGGTTGTCGGGAAGAGGCCCTTGTCTCCATCAACAAGGGGGCAGGGTGCTTTGGGGTGGGGGCGCCGCAGGTCGCCCCTCTGCCCCAAAGCACCAAACCCCCCATGTTGAGGGCATGCGGCCTGGTACGGTTCAGGAGGGGGGGCAATCTCTCTCTTTTCCTGCGGCCTGCCAGCTTGCGTGCTTGGATAAGGGTCTGGTTTGGATTTTGAGGGGACCCCCACAGCGTTTTTTTGGCTTAGGGGGTTCCCCTTAAAATCCATACCAGACCGAAGGGCCTGGTATGCTCCTGGAGGGGAACCCATGCCGTTTTTTTATTTAAAATTTGGCGTGGAGTCCACCGGCCTCAATGTCAGCAATGCGTGTCGCTCATTGCGAAAGGAAAAATACATTTTTTCCTTTCCCGATGACGAGACAGCTCGGCGCTGGCTCTCGCGACGGGGCTCGTATGGTGTCAATCTCGCCGCTATTTTGGCGAGATTGACACAATGTCGCGAACACCTACTGTAATGTCACACAAAACTCCAAAAATGGTCTGGTCAAAATTCTTGGCACCCTTTCAAAATTGTGGAAAAATAAGATTGTTTCAAGCATGTGATGCTCCTTTAAACTCACCTGGGGCAAGTAACAGGTTTGGGCAATATAAAAATCACACCTGAAAGCAGATAAAAAGGAGAGAAGCTCACTTAGTCTTTGCATTGTGTGTCTGTGTGTGCCACACTAAGCATGGACAACAGAAAAAGGAGAAGAGAACTGTCTGAGGACTTGAGAACCAAAATTGTGGAAGAATATCAACAATCTCAAGGTTACAAGTCCATCTCCAGAGATCTAGATTTGCCTTTGTCCACAGTGCGTAACGTCATCAAGAAGTTTGCAACCCATGGCACTGTAGCTAATCTCTCTGGGCATGGACGGAAGAGATAAATTGATGAAAGGTTGCCATGCAGGATAGTCCGGATGGTGGATAAGCAGCCCCAAACAAGTTCCAAAGAAATTCAAACTGTGCTGCAGGCTCAGAGAGCATCAGTGTCAGCGCAAACTATCTGTCGACATTTAAATGAAATAAAACGCTATGGCAGGAGACCCAGGAGGACCCCACTGCTGACACAGAGACATAAAAAAGCAAGACTACAGTTTGCCAAAATGTACTTGAGTAAGCCAAAATCCTTCTGGGAAAACGTCTTGTGGACAGATGAGACCAAGATGGAGCTTTTTGGTAAAGCACATCATTCTACCGTTTACCGGAAACGGAATGAGGCCTACAAAGAAAAGAACACAGTACCTACAGTGAAATATGATGGAGGTTCAATGATGTTTTGGGGTTGTTTTGCTGCCTCTGGCACTGGGTGCCTTGAATGTGTGCAAGGCATCATGAAATCTGAGGATTACCAAAGGATTTTGGGTCGCACTGTAGAGCCCAGTGTCAGAAAGCTGGGTTTGTGTCCGAGATCTTGGGTCTTCCAGCAGGACAATGACCCCAAACATATGTCAAAAAGCACCCAGAAATGGGTGGCAACAAAGCGCTGGAGAGTTCTAAAGTGGCCAGCAATGAGTCCAGATCTAAATCCCATTGAACACCTGTGGAGAGCTCTTATAATTGCTTTTGAGAAAAGGCGCCCTTCCAATAAGTGAGACCTGGAACAGTTTGCAAAGGAAGAGTGGTCCAAAATTCCGGGTGAGAGGTGTAAGAAGCTTATTGATGGTTATAGGAAGCAACTGATTTCAGTTATTTTTTACAAAGGGTGTGCAACAAAATATTAAGTTATGGGTGCCAAGAATTTTGACCAGCCCATTTTTGGAGTTTTGTGTGACATTATGTCCAATTTGCTTTTTTTCCTCCCTTTTTTTGTTTTGTTACAATACACACAAAGGGAATAAACATGTGTATAGCAACACATGTGTTACTGCAATACTTTTCTGTGAGAAATACTTATATATTTCTGGGGTGCCAACAATTTCGGCCATGACTGTATATATACACATACACACATTTTATTTGATTCTTTGGTGAATGAATCTGGGTGTTTAGTTGCTTTGTGTTTGTTTTTTGGCAGGACCTGGTTTGGTTTGTCTCGCTGCACAATCCTTGTTTTTTGTGCACTTAAACATATTTCTGATGAATTACTTACTTGCAAAAGTAGGTTCCAGAGTGTTCTATTTCTGCTGGTGAAAACCATAGCAAAATTGCAGATTTTGTAGCCTTTAAGTCTCTGCCATTAATCATTTTTTGAAAGTTTCCATCAGATTTTTGTGAAAACCATTGGGTTCTCTCTTTATTAGATGGTTTTCCATTTCCATTGTAAAATGATATAACAGGGCATTGAAAGAACACATTTTCCTCAGCAAAAACTTGATATCTGTAATCTGGTTCTCTGTCCAAGCAGTTTGGGTGGAATTCTAAAGGTATCTCAAGTGAACAAAACACCAATTAGGAACATATCTACACAATTATGCCTTTGAAGCCCCGTTTACACCTATGCGAATTGGTTGCGGCTTAAACCGCATCCAATTCGCATAACATTATAAAATACATTGATTTTAATGAGGCTGGTTCACATATGTGCGATGCATTCACACTGCGCATTGCCCAAAAAACGTATGCGTTTTCTAGGCATTGCGGTGCGGCTTAGGTGCGAATTCAGGCCCATTATCTTCTATGGGCACGCATCTGATTCGCAGATGTGTTCAGTTCTCATCAGGATTTCTCTCCTTCATCTCACTACACTTCCCCCCTCCCCCTCCTCTCTCCCAGGTCACCAAATTCGCAGCTAAAACAGAGATGATCTGCTGAACAGTTCTCTTATCTTTTTGCAGAGATAAGAGAGCTGGAATTCGCACTGCACAAGTGTGAACCCCGCCTAAGGCTCCATGCACACTAGCCTTTTTTATAAGCGCAAAAAAAGCTAGAAAAAATGCTGGATTAATGCTGGATGAAAAAAGCTGATAATAGCATTTTTGTGCCGGCTTGTAGTAGCGTTTAGGAGCATTTTATTAGCGTTTTTAAAGTACATGGAATTTTTTTTTTAAAAAGCTGTTAGGTTAGCTTTCTGCTGAAAAAACGCTCCAAAAATCTCTACAAAAACATTTTTCTTTCTTCTACTAGACGCTGAAGCTCAAAAAACGCTAATAGCCTAATGTAGTGTGCATGGACACATAGAATAACACTATTTAGCATCTAAAAGCAGAAAACAATGCTAAAAAAAACTTCTAGGAGCTAGTGTGCATGGAGCCTAAATGTAAAAACACATTCACATAATAACACCAATAATTTGTTGTGTAAAGACTTGTGGTAGGAAGTTATTGTAAAATGCCCAGAACAGGCAATGGTAGTATACAGAAATGTCTCCCTGTCTCGATCAAGCATAGTTCATTGCCACAAAATCTGGATTCTTACATACACTGTCAGAGCAGGGAACATGATTTCTACAGCTGGCCATCCAGGGACAGAAAATTGTTTGAAAAAGTGTTCATTACACTCGATCGTTCGGCTTTTGAAACGTTAGTGGGCTAATTTTCGATTACAGAATGCAAAGTTTTATGGCAAAAAATAGAACCGTCATTTTAGATTTTTTGAGCCTAAACAATTGATTTTCTAAACATTAGTAGTAGAATCGATTAAAAACAGTTAAACAAAATCTATAGCGCATGCACGTGTTAAAATGTAACCCCGATTGTGTAATCGATTGGTGAAAAATTAACCTTTTATGATTTTGGCGATTGAAAATATGTTGATAATTATCGAAACAATGATGGTGTTATTGCATGCACTTTTCAGACAAATTTCTATCCATAAAATAAATACAAAAATAATATTGCACATGTAAAAAGATTATTCAGTGTGAAAAAAAGCAGCACCACAAATGTGAGATATTACCACAAAAAACAATATAAAGGTGTGTTGCGTTAGTGCCGGTTCACACTGGGGCGGCACGACTTGCCAAGGCGATCTGCAGACGACTTCAGAGGGAACTTGCAAAATTACTTCTGTATTGAAATCAATGGAAGTCGCCCTGAAGTCGCCCCCCCCCCCCCAAGTAGTACAGGAACCTTTTTCTAAGTCGGCGCGACTTGAGTCGCTCCTATTAGAACAGTTCCATTGTACAGAACGGGACGCGACTTGTCAGGCGGCTGAGTCACCCCTGTGTGAACCAGCTCTTACAGTGATTGATATTAAAAAAGAATGAAACACAATTATAAATAAATAAACAGTCCAGAAAAATCAGTCTCTCAAATGGACCATAATGGCAAAATGGCAAACTCCATGATTCAACTATGGATAAGGTTATCCAATCCCTTCACACAATAGGTTGGACTCTTACCAGAGAGCCTGGATCCTTTATTATGAAGGGTCAAACAGGCTTGATGAATATGTCCCGTTAGGGGTCATCAGCAGGAGATGTACAAAGGAACCACATCAGGAACAGCCCTGGAGCATCCAGGGGACTCCACCCAAATGACGAGTCCCATGGATGCCCCAGAAGAAGTCCTTTTGTCTACGAAACTGGTCTGGCTGAGCTGTATGTTCCTGCTATCGCAAATTTTACATGTTTGGATGTTCTGCGGCGGACACCCTCCATTTTTACCATGCAATGTTTTTTTTACCATGGATACGTTATATTAAATGCAACCCTTAAAAGGTTTTACACTATCCAGCTTTTTTATGTTTTATTTGGATCTGACTACACGATCGTCGTTTGGATGGAGTCCCTTGGATGCTCTGGAGCTGTTCCTGGCGTGGTTTCTTTGTATATCTCCTGCTGATGACCCCTACTGGGACATATTCATCAAGCCTGTTTGACCCTTCATAATAAAGGGTCCAGGCTCTCTGGTAAGAGTCCAACCTATTGTGGTGGTGGCGTGTTCGCTTGGTGAAGGGATTGAATAACCTTATCCATAGTTGAATCATGGAGTTTGCCATTTGAGCATTATGGTCCATTTGAGAGACAGATTTTTCTGGACTGTTTACTTATTTATAATTGTTTTTCATTATTTCTTTTAATATCAGTCACTGTAGCGCAACACAGTTTTATATTGGTAATTTTCTACCCATGTATGGCCAGCTTAAGCCACGGGCTTTCATTGTCCTGTGAGTTTATGGGACTTTTTGTCCTGAAATGCTAAACAGATTGCATTTTAGAAATTTAACTATGGCAGCTAAAGTATTTCTCTTGTGACAAGTTCTGTAAATGCATAAAGGGCTGTCATAGTCAAAAAAATGTTTTCGTTTTGGATAGCATAGGAAAGGCTGGCCAGAGAGGTTCACACACATCAATTTGTTCTAGTGACCCTTCTCACTGACAGAGAAAGTGATGGGAAATTCAAAAGTTTAGAGTTGTCACCAGAACAAGAGGTGTAGGTAAATCTTCCAAAGGAAATACCCACTCTAGTGACAACTGTCTAAGAAGGGAATCACCTTCTCTTCACTTCCGGTTGTGTCTCTAGAACAAAAAGTGAAGGGAAGTCTCTCCAACGAGACACAGACAGAAAAAAAGGGGTATTAACCCTTGTCTACTTTATTCAACACTAAAAAATAATGTTATACATAAACATCATGAAGGAAAAAATATGTAAGAGCAAGCACATTTTAGACCAATACAAATAAAATGCCATCATTAAGGTTTAAAAGTACAGTCAATTTTGCAATAAACCCACCAGTAATTTATTACATTTATCGAAAGCTGAAAGTTTTGAGTTGCAATTAGATGCTGCTTTAGATTGTTAACATCAAGGCATTTCACATAGTTTCACAATGTCTTTAGTAAAATAAAGAATATTACCTGTAACCTCTGTCATAATATTGCAGCTTATGAAGGACAAAATAAAAGCCAGCATGAAGCACACAGTGTTGTTCATCTTCTTTCATCCAGCACGTTCTTGTTGTATTCAAACAGCACACAGAAAAAAAGACAAATGTTTAGCCTATTGCCTTTAGTAAGAGTTGACTTATCCTGCCGAAGAACTGATACTTCACCACAAACTAGAAATACTTCCTTCCACTTTGCAAAATGTATCTATGAGTAAGAAAACGTCAACATCCAATTAAAGGGTCAGTACACCCAAGAGTAATACAATTAATATTGTACTTGCAGGCCATTTATTAAAGTGTCATTAAACCCACATCATAAAAATAAAAAAACTATCAATAAATGCCGTTTTGCACGCTGTTCATATTTACTCAATCATTATGGGATTTGTTTTCTGTATTCTGTAAAACAAATAAAAAATGTTGATCCTGCTGTTCTCTTTCTCCCCCTTCTGCCCAAGTCCCCAATGCAGCTGGGAATTTTGCAGAGCAGTGTTGGCAGCTCCGGCACAGTGAGTTTTCTGTTGCTGAGCATTTCCTCCTTATCACATCTGAGCAGCCCAGCAGTTAATTTACTAAATCAGAGAGAAAAACCTGGTGCAGCTCTGCATAGAAGCCAATCAGCTTTTTTTTTCTTTTTTTTTTTAGAGCTTTAAGTGTCACTAAACCCACATCATAAAAAACTATCAATAAATGCTGTATTACATGTTCATACTCACTCTGAGATTTGTTTTCTGTATTCTGCCAAAAACCTGGTTGATCCTACTGCTCTCTATCTCCACCTTGTTCATGTTCCCAATTTAGCTAGGAATTTTGCAGCTGGGATGGCAGCTCTGCACATGCTCAGTTTTCAGTGGGTTTCTATGCTGAACATTTCCTCCCTATTATATCTGAGCAGCCCATATGACTATAGAGTCACACATGTGGGTGTATACACAGTGGTAAATGACAGCCCACACCCTCCCTCCTCCTCCATGCCTACTAACCAGCTAAAAACAATAGTGGTGGAATATTAGATCTCGATTGATGGAGGCTTCACCCCCCTGTTATTCTAAGACACAGGCTGGAGGGGCATGACACAGCTCCGATTATATATATATATATATATATATATATATATATATATATATATATATTTGAATGACAACTTAAAACAGTTTAATAATATTAATTGTTTATTTTTACTCTGTATCCCAAAGGCTGTTTTTTTGTTTGTTTTTTCAACATGTGTTCAGCAGTAGAGGTCTAAAAGCTCCCCCTGCTTATGTTTGTCTGCAGATAGGCTGGGAAAGAGCTGGGTCATGTGACAGATGTATATCAATTAGGAAAAAGGTACTTCCGTTTTTTTATTATTAAAATAATTACAATGCCACCATCTACAGTATATACAGAAAGAAAAGGGACAATATAAATGAAACAGTGCTGGAGATTTACTAAATCTGAAGTATGCAAAATTTGGTACAGATCTACAAAGAAACCAATCAGCTTCCATGTTTTATTGTCAAAGCCTAAGTGAACAAGCTGAAATTTGAAGCTGATTGGCTACCATGCACAGCTGCACTGGATTCTGTGTGCACCAGTTTTAGTAACTCTCCTCCAGTGTTCTGCGTTTAGTATAAGTTTTAGTACTTAAAACATTGGATATTATTAGTTGCCAGAAAATCATCCAATTCACTCTTGAATTGGATTATTACTTTTGCCATTATTTTCTAATGTGGCAACGCATCCTACACCTTTACTATTTTGAGTATAACAAAAAACACTGGTATAATTTTCGGAATAAATTCATTGTGTGACATCTAATATGAAATTACAATTAATTATGTAAACATACATAAAACATGTATGTCACTGGGGGTCAGGGGAATGACAAACAACATGGTGTATCTCACCGAAGGTCAGGGGAATGCAGAGGAAAAACCCTTTCAAATGACAGCTGATCACAGAAGTAAACAGAAGCCGGTTACCGGCTTTTATTTTCTTCACGCTATCAGCGTGAAGAAAATAATAAAGCCAGTAATGTTATGTTAGAAGGACATCGGCCCCCTAAGTGCTCACCAGTGCCGCCTATCAGTGCCCATCAGTGCCACCTATCAGTGCCACCTATCAGTGCCACCTCTCTATGCCCATCGGTGCCACCTATCAGTGCCCATCAGTACCACCCATTAGTGCAGCCTCATCAGTGCTCACCAGTGTCGCCTCATCAGTGCCCAATCAGTGCCACCTATCAGTGCCCATCACTGCAGACTATTAGTGCCCATCAGTGCCACCTCATCAGTGCCCATCAGTGGAGGAGGAAAATTACCTGTTTTCAAAATTTTATAACAAACTATGAAAAACATTTTGTTTTTGTTTTTATAAAATTTTCTGTCTTTTTTGTTTGTTTAGCAAAAAATAAAAACCCCAGTGATGAATAAATACCACCAAAAGAAAGCTCTATTTGTGTGGAAAAAAATAATTTAAATTAATTTAGGTACAGTGTTGCATGACCGTGGAATTGTCATTCAAAGTGTGAGAGCGCTGAAAGCTGGAAATTGGCCTGGGCTGGAAGGGGGTATAAGTGCCCAGTAAGCAAGTGGTTACCAGACCAAAAGGAAGCAATTAAAAAAAAAAAAAGTAAACTATTGGGTAACTTTTTATCTTCTGTCAAAAAACTGAAATAATGATCTTTGGGTGAAATTGCCTTTTAATAATCATGTTGTATACAAACTGGATACAGCTGCAATTCCAACAATATACTGCATACACTATGAAAAATACACAATTAAATCCCGAAAACAACTCTTGTATTGAGAGTAATATATTGCTCTCATTAACTAACTGACTTTCACTGAGGCTGGGTTCACACTGGGTTTCCCTGCATCCAATTCGCAGGGCAGGAGATTGTGATTGGCTCTCTATGGAGCTGGTTCACACATCTCTGTTGCAGCTGCAGAGCGGCAGAGCGGCAGAGCGGCTTGCACAGGGGTCCTGTGCGTCTTTGGCTCAGTGTCAGGACCAAATTCAGCCCAAAATTTGGCCCCGATTCGGCCCTGAAACGGAGAACAGGGATGCACCGGACCCCCTGCTGCGAGCTGCATCCGGCAGCAGTTTGAACCCAGCCTGAAGAGTAATTTGATGCCAAAATCTACCCTGTCTACAAAAATTTAGAAGCCCTTATAAACCACACGATTCACATGGAAACATGATTTCACTCTATACTAACATGTCTTAATCAGACCAGTTTATCTTGCATTTGAGGAACAGCATAAATAGCTCTAGTTAATTAGAAAGTTACTAATTTTAGCCAGTTAACATCAATAGGTGAGATAGCAATTATGAATCAGATTCATCTTTTCTCTATAAAAAAGGCAAAAACATTTTTTGACCAACAGAACTAAATGACACGTTGCACATGCTACAGAATTATATCATTTTCTTTGCTAGTAATACGTTATATGTAAAAAGAAATGCAGTCGTTTATCAGCTTTAAAGCAGTCCAAAAATGCTTAAGATCATAGGATGGTAATATTTTCTAATACACAGCTAACTTCTAATTGAGTCTTTGATGTCACAGTAGATAGGCTGTTTTTAGTAATATGGATCCTGTATCCATAAAATGGTATCGAACTCAAAAACAAAAATGTACCAAATTTCAGCTTACCAATTCTTATGTAGCGCCCTGTTCCTATTGAATAGGGGCTATCTGTAAATTTTATGTTATCTGAGCTGTAAATAGTTCAGAGTGATTATGTAAAGTTTAATTTGCTTCTGTTCCAATTTGGCTGTGTTGTGCACATTTCCCACTAGCCAGTAGGTGTCGCTGTCACTACAGGCCAGTGTGAGAAATACAGCAAGCCAAGTGCATTGACAGTTCTTTCACAGAAACAGCCCAGTGGGAGTGTTCTTACTGCTGTGCATTCTAGGAGAGGATATTTAAGGGACACACGCCATGTTTTTGAGTCTCTTCTTCTACCCAGGGGCCTGTTGGCTCTCTGCCTCGTGGCCCTCTGTTTTGCTTTTCGTCTATCTATTAAGGTTACTCTGTGGTAAAATCAAGGAAGCTTAAACTTCTGTAGTGTATCAATGCTTTACTAAACAAGGAAATATCTGCACATAAAACTGTACGATTCACAATACAACACAACTTATAGCTTACAAAATATATGCCTACAAATATATATAAGCATGTACAACATGTACCGTACACATTAAGTAAACTAAATAATTACTCAACTTAGGGGTCAAGATGTCCTCCATGGTCCTTTGCTCAGTCCATCTCAAAAAAGCGTCTCCAAAGTTATCCAGCTCCTTCCTTTGTCCTTCCCACACAACAACTGTTGTTCAAACACACATGTCTCTCCCAAACCCTTTCCAAAGCCCCCCTCCCCATTTCCTGTTTCCTGATCAATGGAGAGGGAGGGGCCCCTCCCACCCATTTCCAGCAGTATCAATGGAGGGGGAGGGAAGGGGCTCTTTACACATATCCTGTTACTACCTAAACTCTATATTATTATTATAAAGTCACCATACAAATTGCCATAGCAACACACCCTCCTGGCCTAAGGCTGTGACCCTTCTACCTTGGGCCCTGCTGGCTCGAGGCTGTGCTGCTACCAGTAGGCCCAGAAGTTTGTCTGGGGACTATTTAGCTGAAGGTGGTCCTGTGCTGTCTGTCCTGCGGGAGGAAGCCACTCAAGCGGAAAATATTCCAGGGGAGGACCTTGCTGGAGAGAACCGAGCTGAAGGCTGGTTTCTCAGGAAGGGCCTGGTGACTCGTTTGGAGGATGCATCGTAGTTAACCTACCTCCGGATGGCTTAAAGGATCTGGTACTGTGCAGCTGACCTAAAACTAAATGACTGCTGGTTACACAATCCTGTGGCAGGGGATTATCCAGGAGTTTCCATTTATTGATCGCTAAGTCTGTGGCAGAGACTTCACCAGTGCTGTATATAGCGGTTGCTAGGTCGGTGTGAGAGGCCTATCCAGTTGTCGCAAGATCCAGAGACAGAAAGCTGTTTGTCCTCTGGATTCAAGAACCTCATCAGTGATCTGCATTAAGGTATCTGAACTTCCCCTAATCCTTTATCCCTCTACTACTGAAGTTGTTTAATAAAGCAATTGTGAAAAAGACTGAAGTGACTGGCAATCACATCTATTCAAAACTACCTAAAATAGACTCTTGGTTCTGGGACGGTGAAATGTGGGGCTAACGACAGGACCCAGATTTAATCAAGCAGCCCTCTATGGGTCATCGCTACACTTATGCTACACTTGCTTCTGAGCATGCGCGCTTTTTCACGTCGTTAAAGCGTACACACGCCCGTTTTTCACGACGAGAAAAACGACGACGTGAAAAACAACGAGAAAAAATAGAGCAGGTTCTAAATTTTTAATGCCCATCGTCGAGAAAAATGCTCTGGAGCCTACACACGACCGTTTTTCACGACCGATTTAAAAAATGGCATGTTTCTCGTCATGAAAAATGGTCGTGTGTACGCGGCATTAGATTTTGTAACTGCACTAGTTTTCATTTTTCAGGCTTTTTGCTTTATTTTCACCTGGTGATCCAGCTAGTAAGTCTGTTATTTTTCAACATACTTCAAACCCAACTGTCAGGACAATGAATAGCTTAGAGAGCTGAGACAAACCATTTAACATGGACAGGTGCTTACAATGGTCAGCTTTTATTTATTTATGTCAAACCTGTATCCCAAGGTAGCCTAATATTACCCTCTCTGCAGATTTAGACTGGCCATACACCTATAGATTATCTGCAGATTTTCTATGGTCGGATGGAAAAAGTGGAACAGATTCCTCCATCTATGCTGAACTGTGTGGATGGAAGAATCTCCCACTTTTTCCATCTAACCATAGAAAATCTGCAGATAATCTATAGGTGTATGGCCAGCCTTACAATGCTGCTGTAAAAAGGTGTTTCCATTTGGCTGAGTTCACATAAATGCCGAGCCGGTTCCTGTGCAGAGTCCAGGGCGGTTTCCATTCAGTGGTTCAGGAGCATTTCTGGTGCGAAATTGACACTTAAAGTGGTTGTAAACCCTGTTTAGATTTTTTTTTTTTTTTAACTAACCTGCAAGACAAAGCTATAATGAGCTAGTATGACTAGCATACTAGCTCATTATGTACCACTTACCTTAGATCGGGGCCCCCAAAGTTGTCCGTGTCCCTCCTCTAGCCACATCCATCACTGCGGCGATAGCTGGAATGTTACCTCCGGGTATCGCCGCTGCAGCCAATCACAGCGCCGCTCCGGCGCTGTGATTGGCCGGAGCGGCGAAGACGTGACTCCGCGCATGCGCGCGTGAGCAGTCGAATTCGGCTACGTCGTCGAATGTTGCGACCTAGCCGAATTTGTGAATGGGGTTAACCCCATGCGAATGCGCGTAACGTCAGCGTCGCCGCTTTTAAATGCAAATATCTCCTTAACCGTGTAGGTTAAGGAGATATTTCATGCACCTACAGGTAAGCCTTAATCTAGGCTTACCTGTAGGTCTTTGTTTATAAAGTGGGTTTACAACCACTTTAAATCACACCTGAAACTAAAAAAGGCACAGGACCCTTTTTTATTTTGCACCTCGATTGGCCCACATGCATGTGAACAGGCTCCACTGAAAGTCGGTCTGGTTCACATGTTATGCGAATCAGATGCAGTTCAAAAGCATCTGATTCGCATATATGTGAACCAAGCCTCCTTAAGACAGGAAGTGTGTTACTGGCTGAATTACCAAATGAAATAAGGGGGAAATAAAGCTTTAACATTTTTTTTAAAATGCAGCCACCACATCTCAGGATTAGAAAGCTGCAATATATTATTTTTTTTTCTTTTGGGTTGACTACCACTTAAATTATGTCTAAAGCAAAATTTTTGAATAAAGTATAAAAGAGGTCAAATCCCTGTCAGTTGTTGCTGCTTTACAGCCTCGTACTCACGATCAGATTTTTGGATGACCGTTCGTCTGTTTTTTGTGGCATGCTAGTCTCATGTCAAAAGTGAGGAGGTTACTCACAATACCAAAATTCTCGTACAACAGAATACAACTTCAGAATTGACATAATATGTTGAATTGTTTTGTGTGTATTCCTTAGTTTCTGAGCATGCGTGTGTAGCAGGGTGTAACTTATTGGTATGCTATAAGGACTACTTTATATGCAAATGCACCCAGATCCCTCCGGAACTCTATTTGGCAATGTACTATTGACTACTGTTTGACTTGGAGGGAAAGGTGCATGGTGGGACTTGTAGTACAGGGAGAGATGGTGTCAGGAATGGTGTCATTACCGGGCTCACCTGCTGGTGGCACTGTTGCATCTGGCACCAGTGGGTGTAGTTCTGGTGGCCACCAGCGGGTGTCTCCCCACCAAGACTTTCCACCAGCCATCAAGCACACCTGATCTGGGTCTGCTGGACTATATAAGCCCGCCCTTAACCAAGCTCATTGCTCCAGAATTCCTTCTGTAAGCCTGAACCTGAACCTGAACCTGAACCTGAACCTGAACCTGAACCTGAACCTGGACCTGAACCTGAACCTGAACCTGAACCTGAACCTGAACCTGAACCTGAACCTGAACCTGAACCTGAACCGTTCCCTACCTAGTCCTAGACTCTGGTCCTTGTACCCTGTCCCCTGATACCTGTCCCCTGATACCAGCTCCCCCTTGCTGACTGCTCCCAGTACCTGGCCTTCTGCTCCCCTTGTCTCTCATCCCTGCCTTGTTCATGTATGTGTGTTCTCTTTTGTATATATTAGTTAGCTAGTTAGATTAGGTTGTTTTTGGGGTTTGTTGTGTTCTTTTGTATTCGTTTCTTGCTTATGGTTTGCTGTGGTTTTGTTTACACGTGTGTCTTTATCTTTAATAACTATATATATATATTTCACTTACTCTGTTCCTCGTTCCTTAATGTGCAGCCCAATGATCTGACCATCTGTATTGGATGTTTGTGTATAGCATCCTCGTGACAGAATTCTGGAGCCATACAATCAGATCGGCTGCACCTGGGAATTGGGTCTGAGCACTTGTTAAAATTACTGAGATGGAGGTGGACGATATTTTTTATCTTTCGCTCCTGGCAACAGATGACAGAGATTTCTGTTATCAGACACTAAGAGAATATACCAGAGAGCAGTTATTAGAATGCATCCGCATAGCTCACGTTTTTGTGGATCAGGGCAGTTTTCAGTTTGAGGATGTACAAGCTTTGATTTGTATCTGTACAGAGTTGGCCCTGTCTGATGCCTCTATTGGAACTGACGATTATACACCTCCTTTTAATGCAGCTCAAGTAGAATCTTTGGTGTGGCTGTTGGAGGATGACTCAGCCTTTTTCCATGAGCAGTACTCAGCTTGTCCTGAACAGGTGCTTGCAGCATGTATTGATTCAGTGCAGTCTCTGGTCAGACAAGCAGTGTGCAAACCTGATTTTGTGAAACCCTTATTACAGGCCTGGTCAAGTTTGTTGTACTCAGCCCCTGTCAGCTCCCAACCATCCATTTCCATGGCTAGACACAAACCTGCTGGGATGTCTTAGGCCTCGTACACACGGCTGAGATTCTCGTTGAAAAAAACATGTCGTTTTTTTCGACGAGATTCTTGGACAAGAAACTTGTCCCGGCCGAGTGTACACACGCTCGTTTCAAAGAACCCGCGGTTCTTTGAAAGGAGTGTACGCGGTGACGTCATCGACTACGTCGAGCATGCGCTCGTCACATTCGATGCCGTCGCCGACATCTTGGTCTACCCTACGTATGCCTAGGAAGCTACCGCGCATGCGTCAAATTCATTTCGAACATGCGCGGGCTTCCGGGAGGACAGGTAAGTGTACACACACTCACTTTTCTCGTCGAGAAACATGCCGAGGAGAATCTCGACGAGAAAATAGAGAGCAGGTTCTCTATTTTCTCGTCGAGGTTTCTTGTCGGTTTTCTCGACGAGAAACCCGATAGCAGCGTACACACGACCGATTTACTCGGCAAGACCTCTCTGCCAGCAAGTTTCTTGCTGGTTCTTGCCGAGAAAATCGGTCGTGTGTACGAGGCCTTCCTCTCTTTTTTCCCCAATTCCCACTTTCGCTGAACAATACACCCAGCTAACAATGAAGTACCAGTACCCTGTTTCCTCCTGCTGCACTTACCCTGCCTTTAACCCTTCTGCTTCTTCTCTGCTGGCTCCATCAGTTCCTCCAAAGCCCCCTTCAAAGTCTGCACCCTCTGTTTCACCATCCCTCCGCTCTTCTCCGCTACCAGCTATATCCAATACCTGCAGTCCTATTTCCACATATAAATCCTCAGTGGCTAAACCAAAGAAAAAAAAGAATTATTTCCCAACCCATTTAATCCTACCACTATCCCAACCTGCCTCCACACCCACCAACCTGCTCCAGCCTGCGTTCATGCCAGCTGAACCTGACGATCTACCTAAATCTGCCAACCCTATGCCTGTTACCCTGTCTGACGTCCCAGTGCCCTTTTCCCAGCCTGAAGTTCCCGTGCCAGTTTGCCAGCCTGAAGTTTCCGTGCCAGTTTGCCAGCCTGAAGTTCCCGTGCCAGTCTTCCAGGCTAAAGTGCCAGTCTTCCAGGCTGAAGTGCCCGAGCCAGTCTTCCAGGCTGAGGTGCCAGTCTTCCAGGCTGAAGTTCCCGAGCCAGTCTTCCAGGCTGAAGTGCCAGTCTTCCAGGCTGAAGTGCCCGAGCCAGTCTTCCAGGCTGAAGTGCCAGTCTTCCAGGCTGAAGTGCCCGAGCCAGTCTTCCAGGCTGAAGTGCCCCTGTCTGCTGCCCAGCCTGACGTGCCCCTGTCTGCTGCCCAGCCTGACGTGCCCCTGTCTGCTGCCCAGCCTGACGTGCCCCTGTCTGCTGCCCAGCCTGACGTGCCCCTGTCTGCTGCCCAGCCTGACGTGCCCCTGTCTGCTGCCCAGCCTGACGTGCCCCTGTCTGCTGCCCAGCCTGACGTGCCCCTGTCTGCTGCCCAGCCTGACGTGCCCCTGTCTGCTGCCCAGCCTGACGTGCCCCTGTCTGCTGCCCAGCCTGACGTGCTCCTGTCTGCTGCCCAGCCCGAGGTGTTCCTGTCTGCTGCCCAGCCCGAGGTGTTCCTGTCTGCTGCCCAGCCCGAGGTGTTCCTGTCTGCTGCCCAGCCCGAGGTGTTCCTGTCTGCTGCCCAGCCCGAGGTGTTCCTGTCTGCTGCCCAGCCCGAGGTGTTCCTGTCTGCTGCCCAGCCCGAGGTGTCCCTGTCTGCTGCCCAGCCCGAGGTGTCCCTGTCTGCTGCCCAGCCCGAGGTGTCCCTGTCTGCTGCCCAGCCCGAGGTGTCCCTGTCTGCTGCCCAGCCCGAGGTGTCCCTGTCTGCTGCCCAGCCCGAGGTGTCCCTGTCTGCTGCCCAGCCCGAGGTGTCCCTGTCTGCTGCCCAGCCCGAGGTGTTCCTGTCTGCTGCCCAGCCCGAGGTGTTCCTGTCTGCTGCCCAGACCGAGGTGTTCCTGTCTGCTGCCCAGACCGAGGTGTTCCTGTCTGCTGCCCAGACCGAGGTGTTCCTGTCTGCTGCCCAGACCGAGGTGTTCCTGTCCGCTGCCCAGCTCGACGGCCCGGAGCCTGTTGTCTGCCCGGATGTGCCCGCTGTCCAGTCGGATGTCCCAGAGCCTACTGTCTTGCTTGGTGATCCTGTGCCTGGTGTCCAGCCTCGCGATCCAGTTCCTGATGGCCCCGTTCCTGATATTCTGCCTGGTGGTTCCTTTGCTGCTGCCCAGCCTGATGACCCGGAGCCCGATGCCCAGCTTGATGATATGGTCCCTGCTAGACCTGTTCCCGATGCCCAGCTGGCCGCTGGTGTCTTCCTGATGGATGCCCTCTTTTCCGCTGTTTTGGTCCTGCTTGTCACCCAGCCTGAATGTGGTGCCCCTGCCTCCGATGGGTTCTTGCCCGTTGCCCTGCTGATTTTCATTTCCGGATCTGGACCTCCTGACCCTGGTGGTGGGATGCGTGTCCTATTTTCAGACTCTAGTGGCACGTCCTCCAGTGAACTAAAGGACTTTGGCCTAGGAAGTGCGAAGAAGTCCGCAGACTCAGAAGGGAAACTTTTTAGGGGGTTTCCGTATCCACTCGGACTGTCAAACCAAGGGCTGAATGGAGTGTCCGGAGGCCACTCCTTAAGGGGGGGAACTGTCAGGAATGGTGTCATTACCGGGCTCACCTGCTGGTGGCACTGTTGCATCCGGCACTAGTGGGTGTAGTTCTGGTGGCCACCAGAGGGTGTCTCCCCACCAAGACTTTCCACCAGCCATCAAGCACACCTGATCTGGGTCTGCTGGACTATATAAGCCCACCCTTAACTAAGCTCATTGCTCCAGAATTCCTTCTGTAAGCCTGATCCGTTGCCTGAACCTGATCCGTTGCCTGAACCTGAACCTGATCCGTTCCCTACCTAGTCCTGGACTCTGATCCTTGTACCCTGTCCCCTGATACCTGTCCCCTGATACCAGCTCCCCCTTGCTGACTGCTCCCAGTACCTGGCCTTCTGCTCCCCTTGTCTCTCATCCCCTGCCTTGTTCATGTATGTGTGTTCTCTTTTGTACATATTAGTTAGCTAGTTACATTAGGTCGTTTTTGGGGTTTGTTGTGTTCTTTTGTATTCGTTTCTTGCTTATGGTTTGCTGTGGTTTTGTTTACACGTGTGTCTTTATCTTTAATAAATATTTATATTTTTCACTTACTCTGTTCCTGATTCCTTAATGTGCAGCCCAATGATCTGACCACCTGTATTGGATGTCTGTGTATAGCATCCTCGTGACAGATGGACTCCAATGCCGTGGATACTATATAGACTACTGTACCCCCAGTGCAGCTGTACACCCACAGTGCATTGCCCGGCGCAAGGTCTGCTGGGGAAGGGTTATTTAAGAGGAGGAGGAGCAACACGCGGTCTCTTTGGACATCTCCCGCCCAGCAAGTCGGAGCCTGTGTTTGGGCCTGCTGTGTTCGTCTAGGCTGGAGAGCCTGGGTTTACAGAATCGAGAAAGCCTGCTCGTTGGAAGGAGAGGGACCTCATCCGGAGAGCCTGCTGACATCTCGGAGCATTCAAGAGTCAATCCATCTATCAACTTCCTTACGGTTGTCTGAAGGATCGGAGACTACGGGTGGTGTAGAGACCGTGTGCCGGAGCACCAGCAACGGAACCAGTTGAACGTATTGGCCTGGTCGGGTGAGAGGGCTCTTCCCCAGGACTCTTAACTGTTTGATAGGCCCGTGATTCTTTGTTTAGGGCCCACCGCCATCAGAGTAGTGCGCTATGCACCAGGGGACAGTGTGTTGCGCAATAACCTAGTATTTAAAGTTGGGCATTCTATTACCCGTGATTTCACGCCCTAAAGCATAGCAGGAGTTCAGCTAACTTTTGATATCCCTTGGATTACAAATATTAAGTGCACCAACGTTTGCTAGCGAAGATCCCTTCTATTGGAGTAACTGTGTTTGAAAGTAGTCAGGCCTGACTGGAACTCACGGTAAAAATTTTTGGGCGCCATATTGCCCACGAGGGGGGAGCTCGCGAGCATTGTTTATTCAAAGACGTTTAATGTGTATAAGATTTCATTATATCCTGGTACCTTTATATGTTTACAACTTTGGCTTTTGCAGGGCTCTGCATAAGTAGACGCATATTTGTTTAACCTGTCATTTCTTATTCAGTAAAAATACTTTTGTGGTTAAGCAAACACGTTGTGTGGAGTGTTAACTGTTGCAGGGAGACGGCCAACACAGGTAAACCAATTTTGAACTGTACTGTATGCTCTATTGCGGTATTGTGGTTCCTATAGCCAGTGGGTTCCATAATCCCATTTGTTGACAGCTGTGTCAGTGGAGGGTTAGAGCCAGTTTCTGGAGGTTGACAGCAGTACGGTACAGGCCCAAACAATACCATCAGCTCTCTTAACTGGGGGTAGTGCTACACGTGGGGGCTCGAGTCCGGGTTCCTGTGCTCTGCAATCAAGCCGATCGCCCTTGGTGCCAGCATGGACCCTTTCACTGTGGTCCAGTGGTGCGAATCAGCAGGCGCTTTCCCAGACGTGAGTGTGGCCATTGAACTTCCCGGAGAGGACTGGGAAGAGGCAGAAGTTGACAAGCTTATGAAGGTACTGTCCCCAAGCAGGAGTGCATGGGTAATTGACCTCAGACAAGAAAAGGAAAACTCCCGTACCCACGCATTGGTGGAGTGGAGAGATGGAATACCTGAGATCTTCAAAGGCAGGAGTGTGCAGTCAAAAGACCGGAAGATGTTCTATCTAGTACACCCAAAGACTATGAAGGAAGAGGTCCCTGAAACTAGACAAGGAGAGCCGGCCAGAGAAACAATAACCTCCCCGGCACCCCTGACCACTATTGGTCCTGAACTCCTTAATGCTTTGGGAGACCTCGTGACAAAGTGCCAGAAGAGCAACACAGTGTGTGAGTGTGTGTGGAAGCTGGATATCGGAAGCTGAAGATTTTTTCAGGTAGACAACCTGTGCCACTTGGAGAAGAGGACTTTGATACCTGGATAGAGCAAGCAATGCAGGCATTGGAAGGTTGGGAACTGCCAGAGGCCCAAAAAAAACTGTGCATAAATGAAAGCTTGAAGGGAGCTGCTGCAGAAGCCATAAAGAATCTAAGGTTTAGCAATGCCACTTGTACCGCCTATGATTATTTAGCCATGCTGCAGGAGGAGTTTGGCCAGTTGGACAAAGTTACTGACCTAGTCTACCAGTTTGAGCACACTCTTCAACAGCCAGGGGAGCGTCTGTCTGAATATGTCCGAAGATTGAACAAAATGCTCTGTCAGATAGTTCTGAAGAAAGGTATGGCACCACAGGCAATAGACCGAGCCAGGATGCAGCAGATTCTAAGAGGGGCTCTGCGCTCTGACCCAGTTTGGCTCCATTTGAAAACTACAGGTGGAGTTATGTCCTTAAGTTACCCAGACCTTGTTCGAGTGGTGAGAGATGAAGAGGCCTTGTTGAATGACCAGCAGGTAATCAGTCAACACACTCCTCCCCCCTCTGCTGGAGTAAGAGATGCCATGGCCAGGGAACGGGACTCTGAAGTGGCTGTCTTAAAGTCACAGATGACTCAAGTGCTGGAAATGCTGACTTCCCTGATGGCCAAAAATTCAGAAGCAAGTAAGGAGGGAGAAGCAAAGAAAGAAGTGGTTCGGAGTACTTCAACTCCTACCTACCAACAAATGAAAGAAGAAGAAGCTTGTTTCAACTGTGGAGGGATTGGGCACTATAAGCAGGTGTGCCCCAGCCTGAAGAAAACTGCAGCCCCATAACACAAGCCGGCGGAAAACTTCAGAGGGCCCTGGTGAAGGAGTCAACCGGGTGCCCATCAGTTCCAGTCAACTCCAAAAAATCAAGAGGCCTGGGGAGGCCGCAGATGAAGAATAATTCGCCACCCAACATCTCTAATGCTGCCTTTGAACAATCTGATACCCCCTACTCGAGGTCCAAAAACAATGCTTAACGGCGGGAAATCAGTGCATACCAGGCCCAACAAGGATTAAGATCCAGGAAGAGGCTGAGAAAGAGAAAAAAATAGAGAGAGCTCAAGATCTAGAGTCCAGTAAGAAGACTTCTCCAAAGAAATTTCCTGTTAAATTAGTGGGGCCTTCCTCAGTAGTCCCCATTCAAGTAGAGGGAATTTACACTAAGGCCCTTCTTGACACAGGAGCACAAGTAACCCTTCTGTACTGGGATTTTTACCAGAAGCATCTGAGACATTTGCCCCTACAGAAGCTTGAAGACTTGTAGATATGGGGCATAGGGACCCAGAGTTTCCTATACGATGGATACCTTCCAATTAAATTGGCCTTTGACCCCTCAGTAGCAGGAGAAGCGTAGATCTCGACACACTGGCTGTAGTCTGTCCTCGCCCACCAGGAGCCAACAAGAGTTCCCTCATAATAGGTACCAACACGGACCTGGTCAGGAGACTACTGACACTTGTGGCCCAGGAACAGGATACCCCAACTCCCAGAGTTCACCCTATGTTGCACCGCGCCTATCAGCGCTTGGTGCTGGAACAGAACGCCCCAAAAGAAGGAGTGGGGAAGATCTGGAAGCTAGATAAAATAGAGAAGGTGCTACAGCCAGGAGAAGTGACTTGTCTGAGGGCCACTGTTAAGCTCACCTGGGAACAACCTGGCCCCTTCGTTGTTGTAGAGCCGGATCCTCTGGATACACATCAAGGATTGGAAGTAATCCCTGAAGTGGTTCCGTTGAGGGCACTAAAGAAGAGTAATGGCAGGGTATCGGTGAGCATTAGAAATACCGCAGCCACCCCTGTGAAGATCCAAGCCAGAATGTTGTTGGGCCAAGTGAACTCTGCCACCCCGGTTGCCCTATCAGACTTGGAGAAGGAAGAAAGAGGAGAAAATACGGTGGAGAAGCTCTTCCTCAAAGACACAACCCTCCCACCGGCTTGGAAGAAGAGGGCCAAAACTCAGTTGGCTAGATGGCAGAAGATCTTTTCCAAGAATGAGTTTGATGTGGGGTGTGCAAAGAGTGCCACCCACAAGATTCGCCTACAGGAGGACAAGCCGTTCAGGGAAACAGTCCGACGGGTCCCCCTGGCCGACTTGAAAGATCTGCGCGAGCAACTAGCAGAACTCAAAAGAACCAGCGTTATCCGAGAGTCCAGGAGCCCATACGCTTCTCCAATAGTGGTGGTCAGGAAGAAAAATGGGTCACTGAGGCTGTGTATCGACTATCAGACACTCAATAAAAGGACAATACCTGATCAGTACACCACTCCCAGAATAGAAGATGCATTGCAGAGTTTGTCTGGAGCCAAGTGGTTCAGCGTGATGGACTTAAAAAGTGAGTACTACCAAATTCCAGTGCACCCTGAGGATCGGGAGAAAACAGCCTTCATTACCCCTGTGAGTTTCTTCGAATTTAATCGCATGCCTCAGGGTTTGTCCGGAGCCCCAGCCACCTTTCAACGATTCATGGAGAAGACAGTAAAGGACATGAATCTAATTGAAGTGTTGGTGTATCTGGATGACATTATTGTGTTCGGGAAGACCCTGGGGGAACATGAGGAGCGATTGCAGAATGTTCTGAGGAGACTCCATGATGAAGGCCTCAAGCTTTCCCTAGAAAAGTGTCAATTCTACCAGTCTTCAGTTTATTACCTGGGCCACATCGTATCCGCAGAAGGAGTATCCACGGATCCAGGAAAGTTGGAGGCCGTTACCTCTTGGCCCAGGCCCACTAACGTGACTGAACTTCGGTCGTTTTTGGGGTTCTGTTCCTATTACAGAAGGTTTGCGGAAGGATTTGCCAAAATTGCTAGGCCTTTGACTGAACTTCTGAAGACTGAGGGGGAGGACGATGACTCAGAAATAGGCAACTCCATGAAATCGGCTATAGGGCCTAGAAAACCTGGGGAGTCGATCCAGGATCAGTGGACTACCAAATGTGAAGAAGCCTTTACCAAGTTGAAGGAAAGCCTGGCCACTGCTCCCGTCTTGGCCTATGCAGACACCAGGAAACCCTATGAATTACATGTGGACGCCAGTCGAGATGGTCTGGGAGGGGTGTTGTACCAAGAACATGATGATCAATTGAGGCCTGTTGCTTATGTGAGCAGAAGTTTGGCCCCTGCTCTAAAAAAAAACTACCTCACACACAAGCTGGAATTCCTGGCCTTAAAATGGACTGTGGTGGACAAACTAAAAAACTACTTATATGGGGCTGAGTTTGTAGTCAAGATGGACAATAACCCTCTCACCTACCTCCTGACCACCGCCAATCTAGATGCCACAGGCCACCGATGGCTGGCTGCCCTTTCGGGATTCACCTTCAGCCTAAAATACAGGCCTGGGGCTGGAAATAGAGATGCAGATGCCCTGTCCAGAAGATCTCATACCCTCAGTGACCCTATTGAAGAATGGACTCAGCTGACCCCAGAGGGCGTGCGAGCCCTATACCAGGGAGCGGAGCTTTAGGCTAGTGGAGGATCCAGAGCTGAGGAAATTGGAGTCTCGGTTGTTGGAGTGCCCAAATACTACATGTGATGTAACTCAGATTGAAGAAGAGAACCTGCCTAAGCTGTCAAAAAGAGATCTGAGAAGAGATCAACTGGAAGACCCTCTAAGGAAGTTGGTATTGGAGAGCCGGAGCCCAGATATACTCCTAAAAGACTCTTCAAGGGAGGCCCGACTACTAAGAAGAGAATGGGACCAGTTACAGATACATCAAGGGGTGGTCTACCGAAGGGGCCCCTCTGATGATTTAGAGGATAAGTGGCAATTGTTCTTGCACGAGAAGCACAGGAAGGCAGTTTTGTTTGCTTTGCATGATGATCATGGTCATCTGGGATCAGAAAGGACCTTTCAGCTTGTAAGAAACAGGTTTTTTTGGCCCTGCATGCGGGTTGAAGTGGAAGAATACTGCAGTTCTTGTGCACGGTGTGTACAAAGAAAGGCCCTGCCTCATCAAGCTGCCCCAATGGGCCATCTACAAAGTCAGGGACCCCTGGAACTGGTGTGCATTGATTTCCTTTGCCTGGAGCCGGATCTGAGTGGACAAGGGAATGTTTTGGTAGTAACCAATAATTTCACTAGATATGCTCAAGCATTCCCAACTAAAGACCAGAAGGCCTCAACAGTGGCCAGAGTACTTGTTGAAGAGTTTTTTGCGCACTATGGCTTGCCTCAACGCCTCCACTAGGATCAGGGGAGGGACTTTGAAAGCAGACTGATTAGAAAGTTGTTTAGATATATTGGGCATCAAGAAGACCAGAACCACCCCATACCACCCACAGGGGGATGCTCAGCCTGAACGGTTTAACCGGACACTGCTAGATATGCTGGGGACATTGAGTTCGGAGAAAAAGCAACACTGGAGCAAGCATGTAGCTGCTATTGTACATGCCTACAACAGTACGACCAGTGATGCTACTGGATACTCCCCGTATAGACTGATGTTTGGGCGGGAAGCACGGCTGCCGGTGGATCTGGCTTTTGGCACCTCGCTGGATCATACCTCCGCAGCATCCCACAAGGGGTATGTAGATCGGGTGCAAAAGAGTTTAAGGCTGGCATACGAGAAGGCCCAGGCGACATCTGAACAAAGAGAATTAAGGAACAAGAGAAACTTTGATCTCAAGGTCCGGATACATGATATACAGCCAGGAGACAGGGTGCTGCTGCGGAACTTAGGTGTCCCGGGGAAACATAAGTTGGCTGACCGTTGGAGAGCACAACCATATGTTATCTGTAAGCAGCTGCCAGGCCTGCCGGTGTATCAGATCAAGCCAGAGGGAAGTGTAGGCCCATTAAAGACTTGGCATAGAAATCATTTTATTACCCTTCTCTGAAGCGGTCCGCCTACCTCCTGCATTGGGTTTCCATGAATCCCCTCCAGCTTCCCGTAACCCCTAGACCAGTTATCAGGTCTCAGACAGCCCTGTCAGAAACTGGGGATGATAGAACTGAAGAGGAGATCAGTGATGGTGAGGAAATGGAACTTGATTGGTTGTGGTCATCTCAAGTACCGGAATCCCTCACCTCTACCCCATCGCCATCTGAAACTGCTGCTAATGACACTCTAAACCCGGAGGCTCCTGAGTTCATGTCACACAATACTCTCCCTGAGGAATGGGAGGATGCTTTGGATTCCTTTCAAACAGAAGACCCCAGAGAGCTCTCATCTCCTCCTGAAACTGATCTGGATGTTCTTGAAGTAGCAGAATCAAGCACGCCTGACCCAGAGGAGGGAATCATTGAAAAGGATACGGAAATAGCAGGACCTGCTCCTCTTGATATACAGACCACAATGGAACAAAGGGAGAGAAGAGTTATTCACCCTCCAAAAAGACTGACTTATACTCAAATGGGTGAATGCTCTGAAGAAGCTGTTTTCGCTGCAAGAAGGACAGTTGACGTGTCTGGTCCATCCACTGTAAATTTGGTGAAGGGCAACCCTAGCTCACTCCCTGGCACAGCTGGACAGGCCACTTCCATTAACGTGACCTGTGGGCAGGATAATCCCCCTTCTGAAGTTTGGTGGGAC
The DNA here is from genome assembly GCA_029206835.1 of Rana muscosa. NCBI lineage: Eukaryota > Metazoa > Chordata > Amphibia > Anura > Ranidae > Rana > Rana muscosa. Next base: position 680,378,139 of record CM055117.1, on the reverse strand, counting down.
ATTCCCCTGCCGAGTTCCTTTGTGACTGTGAATTGTATCACTTCCATATATGCTGACTACGTTTTTTTTCTCTTTCTCAGACATTGTTGATATCTTTGGGGACCAAAGATTTTAATTGGGGGGAGTGTGTAGCGTGGTGTCACTTATTGGTATGCTATAAGGACTACTTTATATGCAAATGCACCCAGATCCCTCCGGAACTCTATTTGACAATGTATTGACTACTTTTTGACTTGGAGGGAAAGGTGCATGGTGGGACTTGTAGTACAGGGAGAGATGGACTTCAATGCCGTGGATACTATATAGACTACTGTACCCACAGTGCAGCTGTACACCCACAGTGCATTGCCCGGTGCAAGGTCTGCTGGGGAAGGGTTATTTAAGAGGAGGAGGAGCAACACGCGGTCTCTTTGGACATCGCCCGCCCAGCAAGTCGGAGCCTGTGTTTGGGCCTGCTGTGCTCGTCTAGGCCTGGAGAGCCTGGGCCTACAGAATCGAGAAAGCCTGTTCGTTGGAAGGAGAGGGACCTCATCCGGAGAGCCTGCTGACATCTCGGAGCATCCAAGAATCAATCCGTCTATCAACTTCCTTACGGTTGTCTGAAGGATTGGAGACTACGGGTGGTGGAGAGATCGTGTGCCGGAGCACCAGCAACAGAACCAGTTGAACGTATTGGCCTGGTCGGGTGAGAGGGTACTTGCCCAGGACTCTTAACTGTTAGGCCCGTGATTCTTTGTTTAGGGCCCACCACCATCAGAGTAGTGCGCTACGCACCAGGGGACAGTGTGTTGCGCAATAACTGCGTATTTAAAGTTGGGCATTCTATTACCCGTGATTTCACGCCCTAAAGCATAGCAGGAGTTCAGCTGACTTTTGATATCCCTTGGATTACAAATATTAAGTGCACCAACCTTTGCTAGCAAAGATCCCTTCTATTGGAGTAACTGTGTTTGAAAGTAGTCAGGCCTGACTGGAACTCACGGTGACATTATTCGAGCGCCATATTGCCCACGAGGGGGGAGCTCGCGAGCATAGTTTATTCAAAGACGTTTAATGTGTATAAGATTTCATTATATCCTGGTACCTTTATATGTTTACAACTTTGGCTATTGCAGTGCTCTGCATAAGTAGATGCATATTTGTTTAACCTGTCATTTCTTATTCCGTAAAAATAATTTTGTGGTTAAGCAAACACGTTGTGTGGAGTGTTAACTGTTACAGGGAGACGGCCAACACAGGTAAACCAATTTTGAACTGTACTGTATGCTCTATTATGGTTGCTATAGCCAGTGGGTTCAATAATCCCATTTGTTGACAGCTGTGTCAGTGGAGGGTTAGAGCCAGTTTCTGGGGGTTGACAGCAGTACGGTACAGGCCCAAACAATACCAGCAGCTCTCTTAACTGGGGGTAGTGCTATACGTAGTCTTGCTCTTACGCTTTTTTCGGACGGAAACGTACTAACTAAATGAAAATCGGACGTTGAGTTCACGTTCGACAAAATTGTTATAGTCTGCACATCCAGCTTTTGGCGTGAATCAGCTGTCGAAAGCACCGTACTAACGATCCGAAAATCGGCAGATGGCTCGTCTGACTAAATTTTACTTCTGTTTTTCGTATCGTGTATACAGGCCTTAAGTGTCCTATGGGGAAGATTTCCTTTAATTTCATATTCTGGAAACACAATAAGTGAGTGGAAATCGCTCCCAAGTGAGGGGAAGAAAAATAGTTGTCTTCTCTTTATTTAAAAGATTTACCCTCACCTCTTGTTTCAGTGCCAACTGTAATGCCGCGTACACACGACCGCTTTTCATGTCAAGAAAAAAAACGTTGATTTTCTCGACGTTATTTTTCTTGTTTCCTCTCAAGCCTGCCTTGCCTACAGACGATCGTGAAAAAAACTGATCTAGCAAAGCGCGGTGACGTCCAACACGTACGACGGCACTATAAAGGGGAAGTTTCATTCTGTTCGCGCCACCCTTTTGGCTGCTTTTGCTGATTTTGTGTTACCGCGTGTTAGTAAAAGTTTGGGAAGAGACGATTCGCGCTTTTCAGTCTTCGTGCTTTAAAGATCGTTTTCGGGAGTTCAGTTTGTGCTTGTGGGTTTGTATCTGGCTTTCAGTGCGTGTAGTGAGTTTGTATCTGTTTTTGCAGTGCGTTCTTGTCCGCTCGTTACTGTTTTTCAGCTCGTTCTTCATAGGCCTTGCTGTTCTTCAGTGCGTTCTTTTAGTTCGTTCTGATTAGACGACCGTTTTGAAGCCATGTTGCGGGTACGTTCTTGTCGCCGAGAACGTGCTGTGCTTGCTGCTGGGCTTGTTGCTATGTCCCAGATCCGGTCCATGAGGAGGGTGAGGAGGAGTTCATGGACCAAGAATTGGTTGCTCCAGAGGGACCAATTATGTCATATGCCTCTGCTGCAGGAGATCCTGGAGAATAACCCTGATGATTTCAGGAATTTTCTTAGGATGTCTGACCCCGTTTTTCAGCAGCTCTTGGCTTTGGTGTCCCCCTATATCACCAGGCAGGACACCGTTATGCGGGAAGCCATTACTGCTGAGCAGAGGCTCATCGCCACGTTGCGATACCTTGCGACTGGGAGAAGCTTGCAGGACCTCAAGTTCTCGACAGGCATCTCCCCCTAGGCTCTGGGCGTCCCTGAGACCTGCTCTGCCATTATCCAGGTCCTTCATGAGGACTATCTTAAGGTAAGTTTTCTCCTTTATAAACATCACAATCTATGTTTTTTTATGCTTGATAATGTATAGTATATTTTGAACTGTCTCTAATTACCATGATTTGAATATGCTGTGAATGTCCCCTTTGTCCCCCTGCATGTTGTAAGCTTTGAATATTCTATGTTTTTTGGCTACATGCATATTTGTTTTTAAACCAATCTCCAGCATTAGATCCTGGGCCCAAACACACCTAGCCTAGTCAATCCCCATTTTTGTTTTTGACGCTCCATTGTAGTGCTTAGATTGCCTGATTCCCCCCCCCCCCCCTAATTCTTTGATTTTTGTCTAATCTACACAAATAAATTACATAGTACTATAGATTTGAATTATGATGTCCCCAACTCATCTCAACCCCTCCACCCTCTAAAGAATTTCACAGGTCCATCAGAGTGGGTGATGTTTTTGTTGCTTATTTTTCTATCTTATTCAAGCGGACCTCCATCCAAAATTTTGGGGGTCCGCTCATCGTAACCCTCCCCCGGTGTCAAAATTGACACCTTTCAGGGGGGAGGGGGGTGAAGATACCTGTTTAAGCCAGGTATTTTCACCCACATCCGGGAGTCATCTCTGCGGCAAATCTGCCTGAGCCAAGTCACTTCCCGCAGAAGACCCGTAGTGTTCTTGGAAACACTTGTCTCACAGAACACAGGAGGACCAGTCTGAACTGCGCAGCGCTTCTCGTGCATGTGCGTTTGGGAACCGGGCAGTGAAGCCGCAAGGCTTCTCTTCCTGGTTCCCTCACCGAGGATGGCAGAGGGGGCAGCAGAGTGACGAGCAATTGTTCGTCCTCTGCTGCGGACGTTGCTGGACTCCAGGACAGGTAAGTGTACAATTAGCAAACCTCTGCAGCTGCTGTAGCTGGAGCTGCTGTGTTATTTTATAGTATTTTGGCTGCGTAGCTCCGTTCTAAAATCCTCCTTCCAAATTAATGCTATACTGATGTTTTGCCCAGAGTGTTTTGGGCTAACATGCTTGCAATGTATAGGTAGTAAAGTATATTAATTTTTTTGTTCCTTTGACTCCACAGTTACCATCGACGCCACAGGAATGGCAGAATGTGGCATCTGATTTTTCTCAGCGGTGGAACTTTCCCAACTGTGGAGGAGCCATTGATGGCAAGCACGTCCGCATCGTGCCACCAGCCCATTCTGGCTCGTTTTTTTATAATTATAAAGGCTTCCACAGTATTGTGCTCATGGCGGTGGTGTCTGCCAACTATGAGTTTCTATTTGTTGATGTTGGGAAAAATGGGCGGATGTCTGATGGTGGTGTTTTCGCCCAGACCGAGTTTGCAGACCGTCTTCTTTCAGAGGACCTGGCATTGCCACCTGCTGAAGATAATGAACATGGCCTCCCGTTTGTGTTCCTGGCAGATGAGGCTTTTGCGCTTGGACCACATTTGATGAGGCCTTTTCCCCAAAGGTCCCTCACCCCTGAGAGGAGGGTATTTAATTATCGTCTGGCCAGAGCGCGAAGGGTGGTCGAAAATGCCTTTGGCATCATGGCCAGTCGCTTCCGCCTTTTTCTGACTGCGATAAACATGGCGGAGTATAAATGGAACCATTTGGTCATGTGCTGTTGCATACTGCACAATTTTTTACTCAAAAACTCAAACAATTATCTAGCTACAGTTGACCTTCAGGGCACACAGTGCTTGGATGGACCATTGGCAGCCCAGTTAGCTGGCCCTACAGGCTTGGCCCCCCAAAGCGGCCGTGATGTGCGGCAACGCTATCTAGAATATTTTATGGGTAGGGGGGCCATTGCAATGCCTGATAATTTTTAAACCAATTTTGGTCATAATAAAAAATAATATACTGGAAACATCTTGTTTGCTTTTCTTTTGTTGTATTTGTTCTTTCTCCTAGGTCAGTGATGGTGAACCTTGCCACTCCAGATGTTTTGCAACTCCATTTCCCATGATGCTCAACTACACTGCAGATTGCCCGAGTAACATTAGAAATGTAGTTCCAAACCATCTGGGTTGCCAATGTTCACCATCACTGTCCTCGGTTATACTAGTGCAGTTGTAGTCCCATGTTTTTTCCTAACAAGTAAATTACAATCATTTATAGAGTCTAAACACACACATTTTTTTAGGGGGGGGGGCAACATTGATATAAGAAGCCACACATTGTTTAGTGATTAAATTTTTTTATAGGAGTTTAAAAATTTTCACGTTTGTATCAAAATATACCCCAATTTTTTGGGGGATTTTTTTTTTCCTCTTTTTACAACTCAGTACAAAAATGTACAACACGAACAATATACCTTTTGTGACAGCAGGAAGGTAAAGTCACCTGGTTGCATCCAGGGGGGTAGATATATTTCGCCCAGATTCAGGCTTTACGCCGACTTATACAACTAGGTGGAGAGTTGTATAAGCCCAGCTAAGGCTAGTGGGCTCATGGATGACTCATACCTCTAGGGAGAGGGCTGGGCGTCGTGCAGGCAGGGAGTTGATGAGGCCAGCTGAAGCCTGTCAGTTCGTTTAAGGCCTCTATAAAAACTCCCAGATTCATTAGGTGTTAGCTCATGCCTGGACCCAGACCTGTGTGGACTGTCTAGGGAGAGTGAACCCCTGTGCGGTGAGACAAAGCCTGTGTGGCTATTTGCTTGGACATTTAAAACCAGGGACTTAGGGACTAGGACAGCACTAGGCTGATCCCAGTTGTTAGTTAGGAAACCTGTATGTTTAGTCAGAGGTCAAGTTGACCAGGATTTATTTTGTTTATATGTTTCTTTTGGCTTTGCTGTGTTTTGTCACTGTAAATAGAAAATAAACCGCACCTTTTTTTTTTATTTTGAAAACCACAACCTCCGTTTGCTGGGCCTGTTTTTGTATGGGGAGCCCATCCCGGGGGTCACACACACCCGCTGCCGAGCTAACCCCCTCACAGTTGGTGGAGAACCAGTGGCAGTTTTTTTTAAGCCAGCATGGAGGAGATACTGAAGCAGCTGGCTCTAGCAAATGCCAATCAACAGCAGACAAATGCAGGTTTGCAAAAGAGCCTTGCAGCTCAACAACAGAACTTCGCAGCCCAGCAGCAAGCTCATCAACAGAGCCTTGCAGCCCAGCAGCAAGCTCACCAACAGAGTCTGGAAGCTCAGCAACAAGCCCAGCAGCAATCTGAGGCCCGCTTCATAGACCTGTTACAGAAGCAAGAGCAGAGACTACAACAAATGGAAGCAGTAATGCAGCAACGTCCGCAGACCAGTGAGGAAAGCCGTCCCACTAATACCGCGTCCTTTGGGGTGAGTCGTTTATTGACAAAAATGACTGGAGAGGATGATCCAGAGGTATTTTTGACCACATTTGAAAGGACTGCTGAAAGAGAAAAGTGGCCTGAGGAGCAGTGGGCTGGACTGGTGGCTCCTCTGTTAACTGGTGAATCGCAGAAGGCTTACTATGACCTAGAGCCTGACCAAGCAAAAGACTATGTGATGCTAAAAGCTGGGATATTGGCAAGGCTGGGTGTCACCCAGGCTGTCCGGGCTCAGCGTGTGCATAACTGGACTTTCCAGCTTGGAAAACCCCCCAGGTCTCAAATGTATGATCTCATTCACCTGAGCAGAAAGTGGCTACAGCCAGAGACTTTGTCCGCACCAAAGATTGTGGAACGTGTTGTAATGGATCGGTTTTTGAGAGCTCTTCCTACTGCCATCCAAAAGTGGGTAAGCCATGGAGACCCAGAGACGGCCGATGGTCTTGTGGATCGTGTGGAGAAATACTTGGCTACAGAGAACCTGACGGCCTCTTCCAGAGACACTCGGACTTTCCACCCTAAGACCAGACCATCCCCAGGGGCGGATAAGAGGATTCCAAGGGGTAAGGGTGGAGAGAGTGAGAGGGTGGGAGCTCTACCCCAAGTTTGGCGAGAACAGCCTGGGAAATCAGCGGCTCAAGAGGCGGCAAGAAGGATCGTTTGCTACCGCTGCCGGCAAGCGGGACATATTGCAGCCAATTGCCCGGTTGTGGAGGAACCCATGCAGTGTGACTTTCTGACGGGCAGACGTCAGTCGCTGTGTGCGACAGTCGCATGCACTGCCATTCGAGGAATTGAGAAACATTTATGCAAAATGTGTGTTAATGGTAGAAATGTTGTGGTATTGCTGGATTCAGGTAGCCTTGTGACCCTGATAAAGGCTGAGTTAGTTAAAACAGAGGTCTCTGGGAATAGCAAGGTAGCTGTTATTTGTGTGCATGGGGACACCCGAGAGTATCCAGTGACTTAGGTGTGTTTCGAGACCCCCAAAGGTACCCTCTCTCATCCAGTGGGCTTAGTATCTCAGTTACCGTATGACGCCATTGTGGGAAGGGATTTTCCGAAGTTCTGGGAACTGTGGGATGATCCTGAGCCCCCCACTGGTGCCCCTATGTACCAGGAATGTGATAGCCAGAACTCCCCTGAGAGTGGTGAGGACTCTCCGGAATTTCCCTTATCAGTATTGGCAGGGGAGACTCAAGAAACTGGAGAGGAGCCCACCTCCTCAGACGAAAACCTACCGTCTGTGGAGTTTTCTGATCTTGAGGTTCACAGGGAAAACTTTGCCACAGAACAGTTGAAAGACCCCGCCCAAATAAAGGCACGCGAAAACGTAGTGAAAATAGATGGCGAGTTAGTGAACCCAGATAATACCTGCACTTACCCATACTTCAGCGTAGAGAAGGACCTACTGTATCGGGTGGCAAAAAGGGCAGAAGAAACCGTTGAGCAGCTTGTGGTGCCCAAACCTTACAGGAAGTTGGTGTTGGAGTTGGCCCATGGGCACATTCTTGGAGGTCATCTGGGGACAGAGAAAACCCGAGAGAGGGTATTACAGAGATTCTATTGGCCGGGGGTGATGAAGGACATAGAAAATTATTGTTCCTCCTGCCCTGTGTGTCAGAGGTCGGCCCCGATGCCACATTTCCGTAGCCCGCTGGTCCCTCTACCCATCATTGAGGTCCCGTTTGAGAGGATCGCCATGGATTTGGTAGGTCCTATAATCAAGTCCGCTAGGGGGCACCAGTACATATTAGTTATAATGGACTATGCCACCCGTTATCCAGAAGCGATCCCTCTCCGAAATACCTCGGCCAAAACCATAGCCAAAGAGCTATCTCTTGTGTTTAGCCGGGTGGGTATTTGTAAAGAACTGCTTACGGACCAAGGTACACCCTTTATGTCCCGGGTTATGAAGGAGCTGTGTAAATTGTTCAAAGTGACGCAATTACGTACATCTGTGTATCACCCCCAAACCGATGGGCTGGTTGAAAGATTCAACAAAACCCTAAAACAAATGTTGAAGAAAGTGGTGGATAGAGATGGAAAGGATTGGGACTGTCTACTTCCTTATCTGATGTTTGCTATTAGGGAGGTGCCCCAATCCTCTACGGGATTCTCCCCCTTTGAGTTACTGTATGGGAGACACCCAAGAGGGCTGTTGGATATTGCCAAGGAAACTTGGGAAAGTGAGAGTTCTCCCCACAGGAGTGTGATTGAGCATGTCGCCCTGATGCAAGACCGAATTGCACAGGTAATGCCCATCGTGAAGGAACATTTGGCCCAAGCGCAGTTAGCACAGCAGAGAGTGTACAACCGTGGAGCCAAGACCCGTACCTTTTCCCCGGGGGATAGGATACTGGTACTTGTCCCTACGGTTGAAAGTAAATTCCTTGCCAAATGGCAAGGCCCCTACGAGATAATGGAAAAAGTGAGCGAAGTGAATTACAAGGTCAGACAACCAGGAAGGCGAAAGCCCGAACAGATCTATCACGTTAATCTGTTGAAAGCCTGGAGGGATAGAGAGTCCCTAGTCGCAGACACTTGGTCACCAGCTCAAACTGGTTGCGTGATTCCTGAGGTTGGAATAGCAGCCACCTTGTCACAACCCCAACTCAACAAAGTCGAGGCCATCCAGAGTTGGCCACGTCCCAACAGCAAGAAGCAGGTACGAGCCTTTCTGGGAATCGCTGGGTATTATCGGCGATTCATTCCCCACTTTGCTTCTAAGGCTGTGCCCCTAACCAACCTAACGAAGGGGAAAGGGTCGGTCATGATTAAATGGACCCCCGAGGCTGAGGCAGCATTCCAATTCTTGAAACAAGCCTTATGTAGCCAGCCAGTGTTGTACTCACCCGACTTCTCTAAAGACTTTGTCGTACAAAGTGATGCGTCAGATGTGGGGTTAGGAGCAGTATTGTCCCAGGTCTGGAACGGGGAAGAGCACCCAGTCATTTACCTCAGCAGGAAGTTGAAGTCCCATGAGGTAAATTACGCCACCGTTGAAAAGGAGTGTTTAGCGGTGAAGTGGGCTCTAGATTCCCTTCGGTACTACCTGCTAGGTAGGCACTTTGACATGGTTACGGATCACGCTCCGTTAAAGTGGATGGCTCAAAACAAGGAAACAAATAGAAGAGTGAATAGGTGGTTCCTGGCCCTCCAGGAATTCAACTTCACAGTAAAGCATCGCCCTGGCGTTCAAATGGGGAATGTGGATGCTTTGTCTCGAGTACATGAATGCCTGATTGCTGGTGTTCCAACCCCGAGGTTAAAACAAGAGGGGGGGGGGTATGTGACAGCAGGAAGGTAAAGTCACCTGGTTGCATCCAGGGGGGTAGATATATTTCGCCCAGATTCAGGCTTTACGCCGACTTATACAACTAGGTGGAGAGTTGTATAAGCCCAGCTAAGGCTAGTGGGCTCATGGATGACTCATACCTCTAGGGAGAGGGCTGGGCGTCGTGCAGGCAGGGAGTTGATGAGGCCAGCTGAAGCCTGTCAGTTCGTTTAAGGCCTCTATAAAAACTCCCAGATTCATTAGGTGTTAGCTCATGCCTGGACCCAGACCTGTGTGGACTGTCTAGGGAGAGTGAACCCCTGTGCGGTGAGACAAAGCCTGTGTGGCTATTTGCTTGGACATTTAAAACCAGGGACTTAGGGACTAGGACAGCACTAGGCTGATCCCAGTTGTTAGTTAGGAAACCTGTATGTTTAGTCAGAGGTCAAGTTGACCAGGATTTATTTTGTTTATATGTTTCTTTTGGCTTTGCTGTGTTTTGTCACTGTAAATAGAAAATAAACCGCACCTTTTTTTTTGATTTTGAAAACCACAACCTCCGTTTGCTGGGCCTGTTTTTGTATGGGGAGCCCATCCCGGGGGTCACACACACCCGCTGCCGAGCTAACCCCCTCACACTTTATAGAAATAAAAGATTTCCCCCCCCCAAAAAAATAAAAAAAATTTGTAGAATATATACAAGTTTTACACCCTCCCAAGAATATGCTCTAGTTTTTTCAGTCTTTTCTCCATGATTTTGTTGGTTTGGCACATCTGGAACAGGTTGTCTTTTATCTTTTCAACCTCCCGAGAGCAGACCCTCACTTGTTTCAGCAACATCTGGGCAGTGGCTCTGGTGAAGGTTGCTGGTGCCGCAGGCATTAAAGTCCCTTGAAGTAGTGAAAAGAAAACGTCTTACTAAATATACAGGCCAACATCTATTACCTGAGGCTGTGGTGTATGACACTGACCTGGTGAGTTGACATTTCCCTCTTCTGCCACATCCTGCGGTTGTGGGTCTTGAGTTGGTGGTGCGGGGTTTGCAGCCTTGTGTCTCTTAGCTCTTTGAAGCCCTAGGAGATATAACCAAAAGGTAGACTTGTGTAACTAAATATATTTTGGCGTGAAAGAGGAATATTAATCATTCTTGGGAAGTGTGTTACAATTGTATTAGTGATAATTTTTTAGGAGATGAACACATGATTGTATCCATTTCCCAAGATGGTAGATTAATCTCTTTTGGTCATGTTTCACACATGGAAACACACCAGGTATCCACTGGATCACCTGTGTGTGACACCATCAAAAGGTTGTTCTTGTGGCCCACACTTGTGCTAATGAGTCCAGATGTGTAAGCAGCTGCTGAGCATACTCTTGTAAACGTACACTGAATCTAGTTACATTAGCCAAATATAATTACCAACAACTACACAAACATGTTTATAATTACTTCTCACATAAACATTTCATGATGTCCTGTTTCATGTTCTTGGGCACAAGAATCCAACGTTCAAATCCTCGTTCAATACCACCCAAACGATGTTTTGGTGGAATACATTGCTAAAAACATTTGAACATGCCTATTATTTTAGGATTGATAAAATGTCGTTCGAACAATGAATCGGGCGAAAAGCTTGTGATTGAGTGAACGTTTGAACGACCATTTATACGATCGATTCGTGTGCCCAAAAACATGAAACATGACATTTTTAACTGTACTACATACATTATTTTAAAAGCACATGCAACACCACGTTATTACCAAAAATCACATTTAATGTAGATCTACTTACTTTTTTTGATGACTTTTTTAATCTTTTTATATTGATCCGGCTCACGCAACTTAATGTCAGACCATCGTTTCCGGATCTGTTCCCGCGACCTGCGAACACCAAATTTCTGAAATAGCGCTTTGACCACTTTATCCATGATCTTGGACTTCACTTGATTTGGCTTTTTGTAGGGCCCATGTTTGGCGTCATAATCATCCCGGAGCAATATGGTGACCATCTCCACCATCTCCTCAAAGCTCATGTTAGTGGCTTTATACCTTCTGGGTCGGGGCCTGCTTTCTTCCCCACTTTCCACATCATGTTGGTGATTCGCCGACATGTTTACACTCTCCGTCATTAAGGAGTAGCGAGAAGGGGCGGGGAAAGTAGTGTAACGAACGTCAGGGGCGGGAAAGCGTGCGGAGTGTCACGCATGCGCACTGTATATAACTCCAAAAAACATCGTTGAAAGCGACGTTCAGTGAGTGGAAGAAGGTCGGAGGAGACGAACGTGTAGATCGCGGGTACGTAACATTTTTCATACTTGATATGTCGAGGGTTGAGCGGCCCCGAACAGCAAATGTAGTGACCGTACAGACCTTTAAATTTGGCTGTGTCCAGGAGCATTAAACCTATAAACATTCATTCACTGTATGTTCGGGGCCGGGGTTGGGCAATATGCATGTAACTTGGCGCTTGCTTCCCGTGCTGTTAGTACTGGCCGTGCACAAAATGTCATTTTTTAATTGTGAATAAACTTTGAAAAGTCAATCGCGGCTCTAAATGAATTCTTGCCTCCCGGCAAATGGCAAGACATTGAAAAGTGAGTTGTACCTGCAAAATTAAAACGTGGGGGTTCCCCCAAATTCGAGTTGCAGGCCCTTCAGGTCTGTCAAGGATTTTAAGGGGAACTCCACCCCCAAATCAGGAAAAAAAGGGCGTGGAGTCCCCCCCCAAAATCCACAACAGACCCTTTATCCGAGCACGCAACCTGGCCGGCCGCAGGGGAAGAGGGGGGGACGAGAGAGCGGCCCCCCCTCCCTCCTGAACCGTACCAGGCCACATGCCCTCAACATGGGGAGGATGTCCCCATGTTGATGGGGACAAGGGCCTCATCCCCACAACCCTTGCCCGGTGGTTGTGGGGGTCTGCGGGTGGGGGGCTTATCGGAATCTGGAAGACCCCTTTAACAAAGGGGACCCCCAGATCCCGGCCCCCCCTATGTGAATTGGTAAGGAGTACATTGTACCCCTACCATTTCACGAAGAAAGTGTACAAAATGTAAGAAATGACAGTAGTCAGTTTTTGACAATTCCTTTAATTTTTTGTTTGGCTTTCTTCCATCTTCTTCCTTCTTCTTCTTTTCTCACTTCGTGTTTCTTCCTCCATCTTCCTCTTCCTCTTCACCTTCCTTCTTCCTTCGGTGTTCTCGTCCGCATCTTGCTCCGGGTTCTTCTTTCTCCGGCCGCTCCGTTTGAATTGGAGGTTCCCGCTGTGGGACGCTCAGTTCATCAGTTCTCCTCTTGGTCCGGCGACCCCGCCCCCCTCTGACGCACAGAGATTTCACAGGTACTTTCCCCGTGCAGTCAGAGGGGGGCGGGTCCCCCGGCTCGCAGCGGACCTAGAGGAGAACTGCCTAACTTTGCGTCACACAGCGGGAAACTCCAATTCAAACGGAGCGGCGGGAGAACAAAGAAGAAGCCGAAGCAAGATGCGGACGAGAAGCCCGAAGCAAGAAGGAAGATGAAGATGAAGAGGAAGATGGAGGAAGAAACTCGAATGCAGAAAAGAAGGAAGAAGATGGTTGAAAAACAATACCAATAATAAAGGAATTGTCAAAAAACGTGTAGTGTCATTTTTTAGATAATGCCATTTTTTAAGGTGAAATGGTAGGGGTACAATGTCCCCCATTACCATTTCACATAGGGGGGGCGGGATCTGGGGGTCCCCTTTGTTAAAGGGCTCTTCCAGATTCCGATAAGCCCCCCGCCCGCAGACCCCCACAACCACCGGGCAAGGGTTGTGGGGATGAGGCCCTTGTCCCCATCAACATGGGGACATCCTCCCCATGTTGAGGGCATGTGGCCTGGTACGGTTCAGGAGGGGGGGGCGCTCTCTCGTCCCCCCCTCTTCCCCTGTGGCCGGCCAGGTTGCGTGCTCGGATAAGAGTCTGTTATAGATTTTGGGGGGTGACTCCACGCCATTTTTTGCCAGAATTTGTGGGGGAGTTCCCCTTAAAATCCTTGACAGACCTGAAGGGCCTGGTATGGATATTTGGGGGAACCACAATGCTTTCCCAATGTTTGTATCAATGACTTTCCTATGTATTGCAATTGACAGGAGACAACAATTAATTATACCCAGGAGTGAATTTAGTGTTAATTAAAAAAAAAAAGACACTTGGTGCAGGGACAGTTCGAGGTACTCCTTTATTTTTGGGGAGTCCTTTTATTCCCACGATTTACAGGGCAACATTTACTTCAATGGGGTTTGGGTTCGGGGAAAGTCAGGTAACAAACTCTAGCTTTTTACAAAGTTAGCTAAAAAGAGTTCAACACAAACATCCAGGTGTCCACTCAACTCTATGATGACTGATCAATTGCTACGTTAGTGGCCTATATATGGTGAGAAAGATTTGGAGAAGTCCTGACTGACATTCCTTTTTTTGATTTGGGTTTTGAATTGCAGAGAAAATGAAGGTATTTAAGGACCCAGATTTTATGTTGGAATTCCTGCAAAGATGGAAGAATCTTCCAATTTTATGGCAGACTAAAAATAAACATAATAAAAATAAAGAAGCCAGGAAGAGAGCACTGGAGACCTTGCTGGAATTTGTGAAAACTCAGATCCCCACAGCAACACTACAGGATCTGAACACAAAAATTGGGACCATTAGGGGCACATACCGGGCTCAACGGAATAAAGTGCTAAAATCCCTGCGGTCGGGAGCAGGTGCAGAGGACCGATACATCCCAAATCTGTGGTACTATCAGCACCTGAGTTTCCTGGATGAACACCTGGAATCCAGGGAATCCCTTTCCAGCCTTCCACCCAGAACGACCTCCAGCCTTCCTTGCAGCCAACCCTCCAGCCAACCCTCCAGCCTTCCCTGCAGCCAACCCTCCAGCCTTCCCTCCAGCCTTCCCTCCAGCATTCCCTGCAGCCAAGCCTCCAGCCAAGTTGAGGTCTCTTTGGAGTAACAACCTCAAGTCCTGGAGGAGCCTGATTTAAATATTTGGAGCCAGGTATAATATTTCACAAAATATTTAGAGTAATAAAAGTTGAATGTTGTAAAAGTTTGTAAAAAAGTGTGAAAAATGTTAAGAGCTATAAAAAAGTGTCTGACATATCAATAGACAGCAGTGGCCAAAAATTAAGGGCACCAAAAAGAAATATACTGGTGTCAGAATGATTCACTTTAATATTTAGTAGCATTCAATTACCAAATGCCATGAGGTGACAAATGTGTGTGAAAGATGAAGGCAAAACTAACTCGATGTACCTTTTTTAAACAGGATGAGGAGACAGGCCCCAGTGGGACACACGAGGAGGCAGGTGCCACTGGAAGCCAGGAGGAGACAGGCCCCAGTGGGACACACGAGGAGGCAGGTGCCACTGGAAGCCAGGAGGAGGCAGGCCCCAGTGGGACCCAGGAAGAGGCAGGCCCCAGTGGGACCCAGGAAGAGGCAGGCCCCAGTGGGACCCAGCACAACACCAGGCCCCAGATCCCTCTGCTGCGGATTCCAGCAAAAAGATCAAGGAGGCTGCTTCAAATGGAGGAGGAGACCCAGGCCCTAATTAGGGAGGCTACTGCTGCACTCCGAGAGCCCCCCACCGCTGCAGAGGGATTTGCTGCCCTTATTGGGGAGAAACTGCCCCAAATGGAACTGGACCAGAGGCTGAAATGTGAAACCCTAATATTGAAGGTGGTCAATATGGGCCTGTTGAACAAACTGAAGGATTTCACAGACGTTGTGGACCTTTCATATTTTTATGCTCAAGTTCCTGCCCCACTCCATGCTCCTGCCCCACTCCATGCTCCTGTAACAGTCCCTGCTCCTGTAACAGTCCCTGCTCCTGTTCCAGACCCTGCTCCTGCTCCAGTCCCTCCTCCACGGACACAGCCTCCAAGGAAGGCTGCAGGGAAGGTCAAACAAAAAACCCGAAAATGAGCCCAGGATATGTGCCTCACATGGGCCCAATTTTTGTCTTCACATACTTTGGTGTTTGCTGTGGTGATCTGGGTCTGCAATAATTTCAGCAGGGTCTCCAGTGCTGTCTTCCTGGCTTCTTGATTTGTACTTTACATATGGTTTGGTTTTGGCTTACCTTTTAATTTGTTATTAGGCCATAATAAATGGAATTTTTTTTGGAAGATACAAAATGAACATGTGTTTTTCTTCTAAATAGCCAGTTTGTAAGTGAGTAGGCAGGGACAGTGGATAAAAAATTGTGAAATTAACAAGGGACACTAACCTCATTGAGGCCAAATTAGAATAAATAATAATGTTGTGGTAACTTGACACACTCCAAAATAGCAAATAATATGTAAAAACAGTCTAAAATCTAATACCACAAATTAAAATCTAAAAAAAAAAAAAATGTAAAAATGTTTGGGTATTTAGGGAGATCTGGCTCACCAAAATAGAGATTAATCATGATAAAGCAATAAATACTAAAGAACAAAGATTGTCCTAACTCTGGGAGAATATCAGCAGCAAGAGAATTGGAATATTGCAGCATTAGAACAAAGAAAAGAATGCGCTGCATTAAACGATGTAATAATTTCATGCATGACGAATGTGCCATCTCCATTCCGAACAGTAGTTTTACCAGAACGAGCGCTCCCTTCTCCTCACTTGCTTCTGATCATGCGCGCTTTTTTCACATCGTTAAAGCCTACACACGATCATTTTTCATGATGAAAAAAAACGACGACGTGAAAAACGGCGAGAAAATTTAGAACATGTTCTAATTTTTCGCGTCGTTTTTAATGCCGTTTTTCTCGTTGAAAATAACGACATAAAGCCCACAGACGATCGGTTTTCTCGGCGGAAAAAAAAAATGCCGTTATTCTCGTCGAGAAAAGCGGTCGTGTGTACGCGGCATTAAGGTTTGAATTTGCCATCACCTTTTTATTACCTTTTTCTCCCATTTTAAATGTTTAGTATGACGAATATTAAAGCTGAATCTCCCCATCAAGTTTACAATCAACGAAAAAAGGAAAATCCTGACAGGGGTTTATGCACCCCCCTACTTTATGCAACACTACAATTTTTTTTTTTGGCTTACAATAAACTTTAAAGTGAGTCAGTTGTTTTATAATTTGAATGTAAAAATCAAGCCCAAGAGAATACATTACAAGATGTCTGTTAAAACCAAGTGTTAGCCAGACATTCTCTGTACCACTTTGACCCTGCTTTCACAATGTAAATAAAGGCTTGATTTGCCAGTAGAAATAGGCCTCAGCTACTATCCACTGGTCAAACTGAAGAACCTTGGTGAGCAATAAAGGTGCTTTCACTGGACAGTGGACAACAGGTGCATGGAGGTGCATGACTTTAGCCCTAAAGGTAGGGGGGAAATGACATATATGGAAACATAATATTACTTTAATTCAGATATTCAATACATTCAGACTAGGTCACTAGAGTGTTATGTATTGTGAGTGCCACGTTCTCTGTCATTCATTCTTGATGTGCCTTCATTTTGGTAGAACCTCCTTCAGACATGACAACAAAACACATACCAAAATCTTAGAGAAAACCAAGTTACTATAGGACGGTATTTATTACAAACTGTATGCAATGGAAATTTATGTTTCATCAGTTTTACACACAAAGTTATTAGGCTTGCTGTGACAATTGTAAAACATAGCACTAAAAACTGTTATTGCTAGTGTAGCGATACCTCCAACTAAGAAGGCCGCAGATTTAGTTTGGGCCCTGAAGACAGCTCTGCCAACTCCCGGCAATATGCTCTACCCCCTACTGGCACAGCTAGCACTGACAGTAAATTGTTTATCTTATACTGTATGAATAACTGAGCATTGAGACAATATTAAATTGAAATAAAGGTAAGATTTTACTTAAGCTATTGGTAAACAAAAGGGTAACATCAATGACAGTTTACAGAATAATCATTTGTAATGCAGAGCCCAACCACACTAACACACTATAAGGTTAACACATAACAAGTGCGCCACGCGGGCGACCGTTAGCTAAGTGCTCTGTGGCGCAGTAACCAAAACACCTTAGAAATCCCACCAGGCCTGGTTCTGATATCTACAACTTAGTCCTTTTTCTTCACCGGCAGATCTTTAACGGTGGTGCACATTAATAAAGTACAAACTTTGTAATCCAATGGGGTAGGTAAAGATGGAGTAGAAACTTGACTATGTGAACGGCAGGTTCAGTTCTAACAAGGGTCTTCAATAAGAGCACTAAGAACAACTCATAGGCCACGGCAGTCTATAGGCCTATATGCAGTAACAGTATATCGTTTGGGCATATGCCCTCTCACCCGCCCGGACTACGGTCCCAGTCCGGGAACTTCCACCTGTTGTGTCCTCACACACACACTCCGTCTCTTCAGCGATCGGGTCCCCGATCCAACAAGGCTGCAGTCGAGCAAAGTCAGGTGCCACCCAGGCTCGCAGAGGGGTGGAAGGCTCTTTGGTGCTGCGCAAGGTCTCAGGCTTCAGGCCCTGCACTCCGACACATCCGCACAGGAGGATCAGTCTGTGAAGTCTCGTGTCCCAAAGAGGCCGAGCCCAGCCTCGCCTCCTCCTTTTATAACCCCTCCCATGAGTCTCTGCGGCGGAACATTGTCGAATGGGGTTCTGGGTAATGTAGTCTCTCTGCATTAAAGGGGAACACCCCGCTACACACTCCCCCCACTTGAACTCTTTGGTCCCCAAAGATAAACCTTAACAAAGACTATGTACAACTCTAGACAATTCTACAAATGATGTTGGCATAGGGAATTCCCACCAAAACTGAGGAGTAGAATTCCCTTGCCCACAGGTCACATTATCATAGGTGGCCTGCCTAGCTGTGCCAGAGAGTGAGCTGGGGTTGCCCTCCACTAAATGGACAGTGGAGGGATCCGGATTTTCAGCATTCCTCCTAGCGGTAACTACAGAATCCTCTGAGCTATTCCCCATTTGTGGGTAGGTCAGCTTCTTAGGAGGCCGGATGACTCTTCGAGCCCTTTGCTCTCTTGGGATTTCTGGCTCTGGTGCCACAGGCTCCTCTTCCTCTGAGTAACCATCATGGGCATCTTCCCAGTTATCTGCTGAAGGACTAGAGGGGATGAACTCTGTGGCTTCTGGGTTCAGTGTTTCATCTGTGGTGTCCTCAGTGGTTGGAAGGTCTATGGTAGAAGTTCCTGGAGTTGGGGAAGGCCACAGCCAATTAAGTTCTCCATCCTCATTTTCACTAAGTTGAGAGGCCTCTCCATCTTCATCTCGAGAAGCCTGCGACCGAGTGTTCGGCCTAGGAGTATCCAGGATATAGGCCGGTTCAGTGGAGTCTCCCACGGGAGGTATTCTAACTGCCTCAGCAAGAGGGAGCAGGTGGTTTCGATGCCACATCTTCAGAGGGCCCACCTTTCCTTCCAGCTTCAACTTGTAGACAGGCAAGCCCGGCAACTTCCTACAGATGACATAAGGTTCAGATCTCCATCTATCTGCAAGTTTGTGCTTCCCAGGGACCCCTAGATTGCATAACAGTACTCGATCCCCGGGCTGTAGGTCTTGTACCCGGACCTTCAAGTCAAAGTTTCTTTTGTTTCGAGCCCCCCTTTGATCTGAGGCCGCTTGAGCTTGTTCATAGGCTACTTTCAGGCAATGTCTGAGCCTGTCCACATATCCTTTGTGGGATGTGGCTGAGGAATGGTCCAGAGAGGTGCCAAAGGCCAAGTCCACAGGTAGTCTCGCTTCTCTCCCAAACATGAGTCGATATGGGGAGCAGCCTGTAGCATCACTGATGGTGCAGTTGTAAGCATGTACTAGAGCTGCTATATGTTTGCTCCAATGTTGCTTTTTCTCACTTTCCAGAGTCCCCAACATGTTGAGCAAGGTTCGGTTAAACCTTTCCGGCTGAGCATCTCCTTGTGGGTGGTAAGGTGTAGTTCGAGTCTTCTTGATTCCCAACGAATCCAGGAGTTTCTGGATCAGTTTACTCTCAAAGTCCCTTCCTTGATCTGAATGAAGTCGCTGTGGCAGCCCATAATGGACAAAGTACTTCTCCATGAGTACCTTGGCTACGGTGGAGGCCTTCTGATCTTTGGTTGGGAAAGCTTGGGCATACCGGGTGAAATGGTCGGTTATCACCAGAACATTTCCTAGTCCACTCAGGTCGGGTTCAAGGCAGAGAAAGTCAATGCATACCAGATCCATTGGGCCTTGACTTTGTAGATGGCTCATTGGGGCAGCTTGATGGGGTAAAGTCTTCCTCTGGATGCATCGTGCACATGAGTGGCAGTACTCTTCTACCTCTGCCCTCATGCATGGCCAATAGAACTGACTTCTGACAAGTTTAAAGGTCCTTTCAGCCCCTAGATGGCCATGATTGTCATGCAGGGCAATCAGAACAGTCTCTCGATGTTTCTCTGGGAGGAACAGTTGCCACTTATCTTCTGAGTCATCAGAGGGGCCCCTTCGGTAGACCACTCCCTGATGTACCTGCAACCTGTCCCATTCTTTCCTCAACAGGCGAGCTTCCTTTGAGGGATGACACAGGAGTTTGTTTGGATCCTGATTCTCCAGGGCCTCCAGGACCAATCTCCCCATGGGGTCTTCCAATTGGTCACTCCTCAAATCCTTCTTGGACAATCTCGGCAGGTTGTCTTCGTCCAATTGAGTCACTCCACAGTAGTGTTTTGGGACTCCCACCATGGTAACTCCTATTTCTTCTGCTCTGGAGCCTCCTCTGGCCTGGAATTCAGCTCCTTGACAAAGGGCCCGCAGCCCGTCCGGTGCCACTTGGGTCCAATCTTCTATATCACTGGTGGGGGCATGAGATCTCCTGGACAGAGCGTCTGCGTCTCTATTCCCAGCCCCTGGCCTATACTTTAGGCTGAAGTTGAATCCAGACAGTGCGGCCAGCCACCTGTGTCCAGTGGCGTCCAGCTTGGCCGTGGTGAAAAGGTAGGTAAGGGGGTTGTTGTCGGTCTTCACAGTGAACTCTGCCCCATACAGGTAGTCTTTGAGCTTGTCTACTACCGCCCACTTGAGGGCCAGGAACTCCAGCTTGTGAGTGGGGTAGTTCTTCTCAGAGGGTGTCAGGCTCCTGCTCACATAGGCAACAGGCCGTTGTTGCCCTTCGTGTTCTTGATAAAGTACTCCTCCCAGACCATCATGACTAGCATCTACGTGTAGTTCATAGGGCTTGGTTGGGTCTGCGTAGGCCAAGACTGGGGCAGTGGTTAGGCTATCCTTTAATGCATGGAAGGCCTCTTCACACTTCTGGTTCCACTGATTTCTGACTGACTCTCCCGGCTTCCTGGGCCCTGAGTCGTCCTCTTCCCCCTCAGTCTTGAGCAGTTCATTCAATGGTCTAGCAATTCGGGTGAATCCCTCCACAAACCTCCTATAGTAGGAGCAGAAACCCAAGAAGGATCTGAGTTCTGTTACTGTGGTGGGCCGTGGCCAGGAGGTAACTGCCTCCAATTTCTCGGGGTCTGTGGCCACCCCTTCTTCGGACACTATGTGCCCCAGATAGTTCACAGAAGACTGGTAGAACCGACACTTTTCAGGCAAAAGTTTGAGTCCCTCCTCACTGAGTCTCCTCAAAACTTTTTCCAGCCTCTCCTCATGTTCCTCCAGGGTTCTTCCAAAGACTATGACATCGTCCAGGTATACAAGGACTATAATAAGGTTCATGTCTCCTACAGTCTTCTCCATGAGACGCTGGAAGGTAGCTGGGGCTCCAGACAGACCTTGGGGCATCCGGTCAAATTCAAAGAACCCTACTGGGGTTATGAAGGCTGTCTTCTCCTTGTCTTCTGGGTGCATAGGGATCTGATAGTACCCACTTTTGAGATCCATAACGCTGAACCACTTGGCCCCAGACAAGCTCTGTAGGGCATCCTCTATCCTTGGAGTGGTATACTGGTTGGGTATGGTTCTCCTGTTGAGAGTCCTGTAGTCGATACAGAGCCTCAATGACCCATTCTTCTTCCTGACCACCACTATCGGGGATGCATAGGGGCTTCTAGATTCCCGTATCACTCCAGTCCTTTTGAGTTCTGAGAGTTGTTCCCTTAGATCCTCCAGATCCGCTAGGGGGACCCGCCTAACTCTCTCTCTGAAGGGCTTATCTTCCTGGAGGCAGATCTGATGGGTGGCACTCCTTGCACACCCCACATCAAACTCATCTTTAGAGAAGATCTTCTCCCATCTGTTCAGCTGGGCCTTGGCTCTCTCTTTCCAAGCCCTGGGCAGATTCGGGTTTTCCATGGATATCTTCTCCCAAGCATCTCCTCCTTCGCCCACCTCTGACAGGTTGACAGGGGCAGCAGGGCTCACCTGGCCTAGCAGCATCCTGGCTGGGACCTCCATGGGGCCATCCGTATTGTTCCTAACACTCACTGGGACTCTACAATGGGCCTTCTTTAGGGCCTTCAGTGGAATTACTTCTGGTATCACTTCCAGACCGTGGGACCCTTCTCTTGGATCAGATTCCAACATGACAAAGGGTCCAGGCTGCTCCCAAGTAAGCTTCACAGTGCCTCTGAGACAGGTTACTTCGCCGGGCTGCAGCACTATCCCTCCTCTTCCAAGTCTCCACACCTTCCCTATCCCCTCTCCTGGGGTCTTCTGCTCTAAGACTAGCCTTTGGTAAGCTGTCTTCAGCATGGGGTGGATCTTGGTGACCGCTGCCCCTTTCTCTTTCACTAGAGGGGTCAGAAGTCTTCGGACCAGGTCCGTGTTTGTCCCTATTATCAGGGAACTCTTGTTGGCTCCTGGTGGCCGAGGGCACACAACTGCCAGGGTGTCAAACACTTCGGTTTTCCCAGCCACAGATGGATCAAAGGTCATCCTGACAGGCAGATAGCCATCGTAGGGGAAGTTCTGGGTTCCAATCCCACATATCTCTAGTCCCTCTATTTTCCGGATGGGTAGGTGACTCAAGTACTTATCGTAAAAGTCTCTGTATAGCAGGGTTACTTGCGCCCCAGTATCCAAGATTGCTCTGGTGTAGACTCCCTCCACTTGAATGGACACTATAGGAGATGGGCCTACCAGCTTCTCCGGGTAAGGCCCGGCAGGGGTCGCTTTCTTCAGATTTTTTTTCTTTGAACCTCCTCTCGTCCAATCCCCTTTGGACTTCAGTCTTTCTTGAGTCTGGTATGCATTGACTCCCCCCCTTTACTGGGTGTAGGGACCCGCTGAGGGACACTATTGTTTTTCCTAGGTGTGCACCCCCTCTGGGGAGTGCTGTGCCTCTTCTGGGGGGTCTTACCCCCTTTCTCTGGGGTGTATCTCTGTTTAGGAATGTTGTGTTTCCCCCGAGGCGTTTTATCTCCTGTTGTTTTCTGCTTTGCTTTCAGCTTGGAGCTCACTGAAGGTGATGGGCACCCGGTTGACTCCTTCACCGGGGCCCTCTGAAGTTTCCCGCCGGCTTGCGGTTGTCTATTTTCTTCTTTTTGGGACTGGAGCATGTAGCCGCAATATGTCCAATTCCTCCACAGTTAAAGCAGACCATATCTCCCCATTCTTGTAAAGATGCGGGTGCTGAGGCAACTGGGAATAATTCCTTCCTTGGTACTTCTCTCTTGGGACTCTCTGTGTCTTTTTCCATCAGAGAGGTCAACATCTCTAACACCTTGGACATTTGAGCTTTCAGGGTGTCTATCTCCGAATCTCTTTCAGGGGTCATTACTGGATTGACTAGCACCTGTGCGGGTACAACACTTGTCCTAATCAACTGCTGGTCCTGTTGCAGTGCCTCCTCATCTCTGCTGATTTTTATCAAGTCAGCATAAGTCAGCAACGTTCCTCCTCCTGAGGTTTTCAGGTGCAACCAGACTGGATCCGAGCGCAGCGCTCCCTTTAAGACTTGCTTCATTCTTGCCGCATCTGTGTCTTGGGGCCTCATCCCCTTCTTCAACACAATCTTGCACAACAACCTGTTCAGTCTTCTAACATACTCGGAAAGTTTCTCCTCCGGTTGTTGGAAAGTGTGTTCAAACTGGTAGACCATCTCAGTCACCTTTTCCAATTGACCAAACTCTTCTTGCAGCATGGCTAGACAGTCTTGAGCCGTGCAATCTCCGTTCCCAAACCGAAAGCTTTTCACTGCTTCTGTTGCTGCGCCTTTAAGGCTTTCCATCACTCGTTGCCTCTTCTGCGCTTCAGGCACCTCCCATGCCTCTACAGCCTGCAATGCCTGCTCCACCCAGGTGTCAAAGTCTTCTTCCCCTGCGGGGACAGGGAGCTTCCCTGAGAATGTCTTTAGTCTCCGGTAGCTAGTCTCTACATGCACCGTGTTTGCCTTCTGACACTTGGTTAGCAGATCCCCTATCGCACCTATCAGTTCTGGTGATATAACAGTGGCAGGTGCAGGCGCCACCGGGGGCGTCGCCCTGTCCCTTTCTCCCGGTGGGGTCGGGGCCGCAGCCTGCGGTGATCCCGTTGGTGATGGTTCCTTTCTTTCAGTTACTGCGTGCGCCAACCTATAAGTTCTGTTGTCTGGCGTCCGCACACACTTACGCTTACAGGCCTCTGGCATCCCGTTCCAGTACTCCACTAATGCATACTGATATGAGATGTCTGGGTCTGACTTTATCTCCGTCACCCACGGTGTGTGATTTGCGGACACTGACTTCATCAATTCCTCTACCGTTTCAGTCGACCATGCCTCTCCTGGGAGGCTGATGACTATCGACTGGTTTGGCTCTGCGTTAGAGGCTTTGCACCATTCTTCTACCGCTCGTGGATCCATGGGGTCCATGCCGGCACCTCTGGCGTTCACTTGCTGCATCAGGATCCCGGACGAGAACCCCCACGTGTAGCGATACCTCCAACTAAGAAGGCCGCAGATTTAGTTTGGGCCCTGAAGACAGCTCCGCCAACCCCCGGCAATATGCTCTACCCCCTACTGGCACAGCTAGTACTGACAGTAAATTGTATATCTTATACTGTATGAATAACTGAGCATTGAGACAATATTAAATTGAAATAAAGGTAAGATTTTACTTAAGCTATTGGTAAAGAAAAGGGTAACATCAATGACAGTTTACAGAATAATCATTTGTAATGCAGAGCCCAACCACACTAACACACTATAAGGTTAACACATAACAAGTGCGCCACGCGGGCGACCGTTAGCTAAGTGCCCTGTGGCGCAGTAACCAAAACACCTTAGAAATCCCACCAGGCCTGGTTCTGATATCTAC
This sequence comes from Rana muscosa, assembly GCA_029206835.1. Lineage (NCBI taxonomy): Eukaryota > Metazoa > Chordata > Amphibia > Anura > Ranidae > Rana > Rana muscosa. Next base: position 680,353,687 of record CM055117.1, on the reverse strand, counting down.
AACTTAGTCCTTTCTCTTCACCGGCAGATCTTTAACGGTGGTGCACATTAATAAAGTACAAACTTTGTAATCCAATGGGGTAGGTAAAGATGGAGTAGAAACTTGACTATGTGAACGGCAGGTTCAGTTCTAACAAGGGTCTTCAATAAGAGCACTAAGAACAACTCATAGGCCATGGCAGTCTATAGGCCTATATGCAGTAACAGTATATCGTTTGGGCATATGCCCTCTCACCCGCCCGGACTACGGTCCCAGTCCGGGAACTTCCACCTGTTGTGTCCTCACACACACACTCCGTCTCTTCAGCGATCGGGTCCCCGATCCAACAAGGCTGCAGTCGAGCAAAGTCAGGTGCCACCCAGGCTCGCAGAGGGGTGGAAGGCTCTTTGGTGCTGCGCAAGGTCTCAGGCTTCAGGCCCTGCACTCCGACACATCCGCACAGGAGGATCAGTCTGTGAAGTCTCGTGTCCCAAAGAGGCCGAGCCCAGCCTCGCCTCCTCCTTTTATAACCCCTCCCATGAGTCTCTGTGGCGGAACATTGCCGAATGGGGTTCTGGGTAATGTAGTCTCTCTGCATTAAAGGGGAACACCCCGCTACACTAGACAATTTTACGCACAGCAACACTGGTCATTGTGCAATTGGGGTTTTATTATAGTTTCCCTACTGGGATTGCATACAAATTGGTTAAATAAGACAACGTACAATAACTATTAGCTACTGGGTTGAGCAATATGTTACAATGCAATGCTTTGTCATGTGTGACTGGTGTTTCAGGATAGCTTATAGACGCAAAAAATTACTTAACAAGCTGTTAAATTTGCAAAACACAATGGGCTTGTTGCACAAAAAAGGGAGATTTTTTTGTGCAATGCAGACACTGGGAAACTCACTGCATGCAGTCTGTGGATATTCTGCAAGTTCACAAGCCACCGGAAATTTCTATCTGGCATGTAAATTCCAGGCAAGAACCTAGCCAAGTAATAGTTGGCCAGTTTTCAACCGTTAACCTTCTGCCATCAGCTCGGAATCCCTGGCTGTGGCATCAGGGAGTCATTGGTTGTAAGCAGGGCCGTTTGAAGGAATTTGGGGGCACCAAGCACAATGGAGGGGGTGCTACCGCAGGACTTGGACACCAAGTTGTTGAGCGGGGAGCGGGGGGGGGAGTGGCTATCGCAGGTAACATTGACACCGTTCACGGGAGGGGGGGTGCCGATCGCACGATATTACATTGGATATGCGGCGGGAGCGGAATGTCTTATCTCCTCCTCCCGTGCTGCCTCCTCGAGTCTTATGGCTCCTCTTTCTGCTGTGCTGCCCTCTGCTGGGGCCCCAGGACAGCTCAGGGCCCCAAGCAGCTGCTTGGTTTGCCTGTCCTGTTCCGACGCCCCTGGTTGTAAGGACGCCAGTGGGTGAAATAATCAAAGAGACATACTAATATTCAGAATAGGTAATGCAAAAGAAAAAACGGTCAAACTGTGGACATACTAAAAAATATGGCCAGGGACTGGAGACATGATACAGGCATAATTGGAAACGGAAAATCTGCTCCAAATGCCACCACTGGGTTTTACAAGTCTCATCTCAAACCATGGCCACGTTTCTGGTTTCAATGGTGGCTAGTCTGAAGAGACCCTCGAAGTTGGAAGAAGACCGCAGAAGTCGGAAGAAGACCCCCGGAGCTGCCTAATAAATTACTTTAAAAACCTGTGTAGTGTTTTTATTGACATTTTTTTCCACCAGGTGAATGGGTAGGCGTACGATGTACCCCATACTCATCAGGGTTCGCACGGTCATTAAATTCCTGGAAAAGTCGTGGGATTTTGACATGGCACTTTCCAGGCCTGGGAAAGTTTTGGAAAATGACTGAACCCCACTAAGTTTTGGAAAAGTCATGGAATATTGAGTAGTGGTGCAACGGATCGTAAGCGATCCGTGATCCAAAAGGTGCATTCTGTTCGGATCGGCATACGGCGCGATCCGCATAGCGCTCCGGACCCTCGGCCATTAGAAAAGGCCGCGGCTTCAGCCTAGCTCCGGAGCGGCGGCCATCTTGGAACACCCGGCGGCGGTGGCCTTGGTGAGCTGCGCGCTGATGTCATCACCCACTCATTAAAATAAGACTGTGGAGAGTAACATCATGGTGCCAAGTAGCAGCACTGGAAGCAGGGAATTGTTGGACTGTATGAACTGTTATAAAAGGAGGTGACTGAGACAGAGGAGAGTAAAAAGACTGAGGGGGAAAAAAAAAAGCAGGTGAAAGCATTCCAGGCATCATTGGTGTTACTATCATCTCCCCCTTTTTTTCACAGCCACCAGTACATCATCAGTGCCTATTTATATACTCACTCTTCCACTCATTTGAATTGAACTTTAAATTGCAGCCTGGGGGTAACACAGTTTCAGCTAAAGTTAGTGTGTTCACAGTGTAGCAATGTGTGTGGGGGTCTCTGATGGGGACATTAATGTGCAGGGGTCTCTGATGGGGACATTAATGTGTGTGGGGTTTGACCCGAGACGCATGGCTGGAAGTAAGGAACTTTAAGTTCAGAACAGTGTTGCTGGACACTTTTATTTATTTTTTAGTTGCTTCCCCTTGATTTATGTTATATCTCCCGTGGATTACGTTAATGCATTTCTAAGCGGTTCTCAGGGTTTGATGTATTATGTTATGAAACGTTGTTACTGTGCAAGCGTTATTTAAATAAATATTTCACTGTACACTACAAAGCTTGTCATTTATATTAGTAAAAATATGCTGGGTGTGACATGGATTTTCTTCTTATTTAACATGTATACATAGACATTTCATGAAACATTAGGTCATGAATATTTACGTGAAGTCATGGAAAAGTCATGGAAAAGTCATGGAATTTTATTGGTAAAAATGTGTATGAACCCTGACTCATTCACAAAGGGTGGGGGGCCGGGATCTGGGGGCCCCCTTATTAAAGGGGGATCCCGGATTCCGATAAGCCCCCCGCCCGCAGACCTCGACAACCAACAGCCAGTGTTGTCGGGAAGAGGCCCTTGTCCCCATCAACATGGGGGCAGGGTGCTTTGGGGTGGGGGGGCACAGGGCGCCCCCCTGCCCCAAAGCACCCACCCCCCCATGTTGAGGGCATGCGGCCTGGTTCAGGAGGGGGGGCCACTCGCTCGTCCCCACCCCCTTTCCTGACCGGCCGAGCTGCATGCTTGGATAAGGGTCTGGTATGGATTTTGGGGGGACCCCCACGCCGTTTTTTTCTGCATAGGGGGGTTCCCCTTAAAATCCATACCAGACCTAAGGGCCTGGTATGCTCTTGGAGGGGAACCCATGCCGTTTTTTAATTTAAAATTTGGCGTGGAGTTCCCCTCGTGATTCATACGTACAGTGTTCACAACGCAACACATCTGCGAATCAGATGCATTCCCATACAACATAATGGACAGACAATTTGCACCGCAATGCCTAGAAAACGCACACGTTTTTTGGGCAATGCGCAGTGCGAATGCATCGCACATATGTGAACCAGCCTCATTGAAATCAATGTATTTTAAAACCCAGCCTAAACTGTAGGTGATCCATTCTGGAACTACCTGTAAGTGCACAGAAACCAAACAAGATATTGATATGACTTATACACAGGGCTTTTTTTCAGCGGGAATGCGGGGGAACGCAGTTCCGGCACCTCCTGGACTGACTGTATGTAATGGCAAGGGGTGCTGGGGTGTGCTGCAGGGTGTCGATGCTCACTGTTGGGAATGTATTTTTGCAGGGGGGTCTATTGTTGCTGGGAGGTCTATTGTTGATGGTGGGGGACCTATTGTTGCTGGGGGGTCAGTTGTTGCTGAAAGAGATCTACTGTTGGGAGAGGGGTCTATTGTTGATGGCAGCCAGAGAGTCTATTAGAGTTTGCTGTGCGGAGATCTATTGATGCTTCCGGGAGTCTATTGTTGCTGGGGGGAAATTTTGTTGTGGGTGGTCCATTGTTGTTAGGGGGATCTATTGTTGCTGGCTGCAGGGGATCTATTTTACTGTTTTTCTTGATATCATTACCAAGTTCCATACAAATTACTTAGCACCACAAAATGATACTTGGTTCTATATTGTCTAAAAAGGGCAGTACTGGGAAGTGGGTAGGGGCAGAGAAAAGGGGTGACTTGGAAAGGGGGAGTTCCTGCACCTAATGTCTGAGAAAAAAAGCCCAGCTTATGCATGTTTTTAATTCTTTGGGCACGGTTAGAATATCTAATACCAGGTTTTTATATATATATATATATATATATATATATATATATATATATATATATATATATATATTGTAACGCAGGTCTACTATCCAATTTATCATCTAAGTAATGTATTGTATTCTTAAGAAAGGGTTTGGCTCCCTCTAGTGACTGTTGGAACTATGTCAGGTTTATTTTTCATTCTGTTTAAAGAAAGTAAACAGCTAGACATTGTGGGATATAGAGTACAATGAGGAAGTGACTCTTGTAGTTAAATCAGGCTGGAAACTACCACACCCACAATGCCAAGTCTCAAACCCACAATGCAAAGTCACAGAACAGCCTGCTGGGTAAGCAGATAAAAGGACAGGCGTGGCCTGTTTGCTGTCTCTCTGGATGCCATTCAACACACAGCAAGAGGTCTGTGTGTGTGCCCAGGGCTGGGAGAGCCTGCGGCCTACACCAGAGAGCGGATCGCCTGACAGAGGGATCCTTGTGGGCAGCTCTGCTGATCGAGCAGGAGGACCAGCCTGCGCTTCAGAGGTTTTGAAGCCATCTGCCTTCCAGCACACCGGGAGAAGCGACACCGCGTGGAGGTGTCATCTACACAGACGGAGTCTACAGACAGCGGGGATCCAGAGTGGGTGAGAAGGCATCTGCCTATACAAGTAGTGACTGTGATATTGAAAAGTGATTGCCTGCTATACAGACTGCCGCTGAGACCTGTAGTTCCACGGATGTGGATGAGCTGCATCTGAGCCTTTTGCAATCAGGTCTTGGGGCCTTGCTTTCCTTTTTACCCATGCTGCAAGATCAGTAATGTACTATTCACTCTCAGAAGGAGTTACCAGTGGGAATAGTTTGCAGCTAAGTAATCAGTCTCACCATATTCTACAGTTACTGTTTCCTTTGCTATTTTGAACTACAAATACGTGCACCGCCTCACACTGCAGTATAATTAAGCTAGCTAAGGAACGAATTGGAACAGAAGGGACTTCCACTACTTTATTCTTCCACAAGGTTTTACTGCTATTGAAATTGCGTATCACTTGGAACTGCACTCTAGAGGGAGCCATTTAGCAACATACAGTTTGAACTTGTACTTTTATTACTGTGTTCACTGTCTGTGAAATTTCTGTGTGCATTGGTCTGTGTGCTGAGGCCTCAGTGGGAAGGTGCTTCAATACAGGTGTTAAAGTATTGGGGATCTGTTCCACTGTGCACCTGTTCACATATACCCTTATCAGGTTGCTATTGGATAAAGTGGTATGACATTATTGCTTTGAACGAATATCTCTGCCAATCATAACTTGTGTTATTCATATGTTATTCTTCACCATTCTTCATCATAGTAAACTTTTACAAGTGGTTCATTGATACCTTGTGTGAGTCACTATTTACTACCACTGCTGGTGAAGTGAAGGAACCCAGGGCCTTGGTAAATATACTACATGCTCTATTACTATTGTGCTTTCTCTCTGTTGCTGGGTCCTACACTAACATTACTAACCAGGTGTGCCAGAGGGGTTGAGACAGTTCTTGGGGTTGAGAGGCAGAGTGCAGAACCAAACAAATACTAAGCGGCTCCTCCGGGGTGTATATATATATATATATATATATATATATATGTAGCGGGTACTTGAATTTAAGGGAGGCATCTGGGTGGTAGTGTAACCCAGATGCACAGATTGCTAGGGTATCCGAGACCCTTTTCTGGTTCTTGGAGGACTCTGGTGGTGTGAGGTTCCTTGCGGCCCACAGGTGGCACTGTTGCCCTGGGCCGGGGCTGGACTCACACCGCAAGACTGTACCTTTTTGTCCTCCCCTGCAGCTGGTACAGCGGGGCGGGGAACCCGCTGTGACGCAAAGGGAGAGGGGATAAAAGGGGCGGACGCCCTTACCACGGGGTTCAGAGTTCCGAGTTGGAGGATGCGGCTGCACCCAGGCACCTTTGGCCTGGGTGCTGGCGTTCCAGTGTTCCGGGCCTAGGTGCCCTTGACCTGGCCGGAGCGAGGATGGAGTCCATCCCAGGCACCTTTAGCCTGGGGTGAGGTACTATGGCGGAGGCCTGGGGCTCAGTACCTTCAACTGAGTTCCGCGAGGGTGGAGGAATCCGAGGGGGCCCTAATTCCTTGGGTGCCCGTGTCTGAGTTCGTGAGGACTGGTGTGCGGAACTTCTCTGGAGAGTCCGGCGCAGCATCGCTGGTGACAGAGAGGCCTCCTGTTTCTCCCTTGGACGGATCTCCTTCCCCTGACAGGGGCCATGCTAGCGAAGGTAATTCACGTTCTACCTCACATGGTCAGTGGCAGTGACTATCCGCCACTGGTGATATCACAGTGGTTAGCATCAGAAGGGAAAGGATTGTGCCTCGATCTATTCCCCATTATTACTCAGTAGAAGAAACTGTTTATTGTTTGGCAAGAAGAATAAAACTGAGTTGGACCTATTCACTGTGTGGAACTCTGGTTACTAGGAGCAAAGGAGTCAGGAACGAAGTACTGGACTTGACTCTAGGACACCTGCACAGGGCCCAATCTTCTGGCCTTCACCTCTTAGCTATGGAGGACATGGGCCGTGGTGTATCTCATCTCTCTCTCCCAGGAACCCCTAGACAACAGCCGCATAACCGATAAAGCAAGAGAGAGAGAGGTCGCTATATATATATATATATATATATATATATATATAAATATATACACAAATATGATTTAATTAATCGTTCTTAACTTATTGCCTTGTGTTTGCTTATACTTTTCTTTAATTTACAAGATCTAACATGGAAAAAAGCCAAAAAACAAAGAGTAGATTAATACCCAGCTGGGTAATTTTTTGAGTGGCAACAGTCAGTTGAAGAACAACGATATTAAATTCCCTGACACTTGCTTTGCTTTTCAACTTTCCCCTATAAATGACGCATGCCTACAGATAGTCAGTCAGTATATAAATGACTGAGAGATTACATAGCTGACTTGCAATAATATGGAAATTGCCCCTCTGTTACATACAAACTTTTTTTTCTTTAAAAGTACAGTGGTAACCTTTTTCTTTTCACTAAACCACCCACATATTTTCTGTGCTCTTCTACATCCTGTCTGTTATCAATTTACAGCACTACTATTTTCAGTTAGGTACTCTACCATTAAACCCTGTCATGAGAATTGTAATTTCACAGAACATAATGCAGTGTAGCAGTCAAGAGTAAGGGCCCCCTGGTGGTGTTGGTTGGTGGTTAAACATTGGTGATCAGTGGTGTGCCCTGAAACATTGGTGTTCAAAGGTAAGTGTAGTGCCCCTCTACATTGGTGGTTAGTATCCTCCCATACATTGGTGATTTGTGTACTCTTTCCTAAATTAGTGGTTAGTGTGCTCCCTTTTTAACATGGTGGGGAGTGTAATTTGTTCCTTTTCTTAGGTTTTCCTTTAAATACTGTGCATTGCACCTTTGCAAATGCTAACTTCATAGAAGTTTCATAAGGCTAAAAATTACAAAAACTGCCTAAAACTCATGTACAAAGGACAATCTAATTGCTTTCAGTTTTCAAGTTCCAGAAAACTTCTCTTCCCCCTACATAGAGATTCATTTTTCAGTTTTTGTCTGGTAAGGTCTGGGTTGTCTTTGTTAATGCTGAGAAGATATACAGGTGAAACTCGAAAAATTTGAATATCGTGCAAAAGTTAATTTTTTTTCACTAATGCAACTTAAAATATGAGATAGACTGATTACATGCAAAGCAAGATAGTTCAAGCTGTGATTTGTCATAATTGTGATGATTATGGCTAGGGATGAGCTTTATGTTCGGCGAACAACGAACAATTTGGGATGTTCGCGGCAAATTTGAAAAGCCACGGAAAACCGTTAAAAGTCTATGGGAGAAATCAAAAGTGCTAATTTTAAAGGTTAATATGCAAGTTATTGTCATAAAAAATGTTTGGGGACTTGGATCCTGCCCCAAGGGACATGTATCAATGCAAAAAAAAGTTTTAAAAACTGCAGTTTTTTCGGGAGCAGTGATTTTATTTTTATTTTTTTAAATCAATCATTTTTATTATTATTTAGTCATAACACATATCAGACATCAAATAAACAAATATGTTTTCCGAGTAGGCTGGGAAATAAACAGGTGCATAAAGAGTTATTTACTTCACTAAAATTAAGCTTCTCAGTTTTAGAACTCACCATTATTTCCTCAATCACCCTGTCAGCATATTATTCCCCAGACTGTGGCCACCCTTCCGCCACTGGGCATCATAAAAAAAACAAAAAACGAAACCCCTCCTGCCGACCATAGTGTGTAATTGGCCATGAACCCTCTTTGCCTACTCGTCTATGATCTCTTACTTATCCAGATACGATTCTGTCTCCATGGCTATATCAATTAAACAAAACAAACAAAACAAACAACAAAACAAAACAAAAAAAAAAAAGAAGGGAAAAGAGGGACATAGGGAAAATAGGATATAATATGGGACTAATTCCCAGAAGGAGACCCCAAGTGCGCCCGCCCAACGCAACAGGAGGGATTGGGCTCACACCTTCAAACCTCCACCTTAGTTATTCTAATCCTTGTCAAGGAGGGTTCTTCCCTCTTCTGAAGCTAGGAAGACATTCCAGGATAGCCAAGTCCTGGAATAGCGTTCCTGCTGATGACGTGCGGAGAGCACCAGGTCTTCTAATTTGCTTTTTTCCTTAACTTTACAAAACCACATTCCAATCGTCGGTGGCGCAGGTGATTTACACTTCAAAGGGATACATGCCTTAGCGGCATCTAAAAGATAGCCAATGCTATATTCTTTGTATTCTTTCCCTGATATTTGATTCGCATGTAAAAGAAAGAAAGCCGGATCTTTCAGTATCCTTTGGTCTGAGCAAATTTGGAGAATTCATCTAACCTCCATCCAAAAATTTCTCAACTTAGGACAGCTCCAGAAAATATGTAACATGGTGCCTTTATCTTTCTGACATCTCCAGCACAAGTCCGAAGCATCAGGAAAGATTTTCTTTAATCTCACTGGTGTTCTATACCACCTGGTGAGAATCTTAAAGTTAGTTTCTTGTGTTTTTACACAGATTGAAGATTCATGCGTAAACTTAAAAATGTGCTGTCGCTGTCCCAAGCTAAAGGGTTCCCCCAGTTCACTTTCCCAATCCTGAACACATTTCAAGGAGTGGGTTTCAGGTAACATTGTCAGTAATTCATAGCTAGCAGATAGAGTATGGGATGATGTTCCTTCCTCGGCACATAGTTTCTCAAATCTATTAAGGGGTCTATTAAACTGTCCCGGGGCGGGAGGGTACTAAGAAAGTGAGTACCGTATATACTCGAGTATAAGCCGAGTTTTTCAGCCCTTTTTTTAGGGCTGAAAGTATACCCCTCGGCTTATACTCGAGTCAGTACCTCAAAATCGTGAAATTCTGCGGCCGGCGTCTATTGTTCAAATCTCGCACCGTTCTCCCTGTCCCTTCGGCGATAGGCGTTTCCAGAAAACACTGTGATGAGTGTTTGCGCCTATCACGGAGGTCCTCTTGTCCGACGTCCGTGATTGGCCGAGCACTGAACACAGTGCCTGCTGGGAAACGGAGTCGGCGAATGAGAGGACCTCCGTGATAGGCGCAAACACTCAACACAGTGTTTGCTGGAAACGCCTATCACGGAAGGGACAGGGAGAACGGCGCGAGATTTGAACAATGGACACCACCGCGGAATTACAAGATTTTGAGGTACTGACTCGGGCACAGGGAGGCGGCAATGGACACAGTAAGGGGGCACAGTGAGGTGACAGTGGGCAGTGAGATGGCAATGGGCACAGTAAGGGGGCACAGTGAGACGACAATGGGCACAGTGAGGTGACAATGGGCAGTGAGGTGGCAGAGTGAGATGCCAATGGGCACAGTAAGGTTGGGCAATGGGCACATCCCCTCCCCTCGGCTTATACTCGAGTCAATTAATTTTCCCAGTTTTTTGGTAAAAGTAGGTACCTCGGCTTATACTCGAGTCGGCTTATACTCGAGTATATACGGTAATCTGTAAAGCATTCCAAAACCTTAATCTAAAATCACTCCTTTGTTCAATTAACTCCATAATTGTCAACCATGCTCCCGCCTTTATGTAGTTTGATGCTTGTATACACCCCTTGTTCAGTAAGTGCTGAAAAGCCGCATCCTCATATCCCGGTACAAAAAGAGGATTCCCCAATATCGGATACAGGGGAGAAGAGGTGGGTGTTATGCCAATAGTAGGGAACATCTTCGAACATAGTTTGACCGAATTTCCTACTAAGGGATGTTTAATCACCTCTCTAGGGAGGAGAGGAAAGCACCAGGGAGCTCTACCCAAGGGTACCGATATTTGGCCCTGTTCAATCTGTACCCAAAGTTTGCTGTCTCTACAGTAGGTGCCGCCGATATTGTGTCAATCTCGCCTCTTCTAGCGGCGAGATTGACACCCTACGACACCCTACCCTACGAGCCCCGTCGTGAGAGCCAGCGCCGAGCTGTCTCGTGATCGGGAAAGGAAAAAATTTGTTTTTCCTTTCGCAATGAGCGACACGCATTGCCGGTAGACGGAGATCCGATGTGGATTCCCGCCAATACCAGGCACTGTGTTTGGTATGAATCCCGAGCGGGAACCGGCATGGGTTCCCCCTCCAGGAGCATACCAGGCATTTGGTCTGGTATGGATTTGAAGGGAAATCCCCTAAGCCGAAAAAACGGCGTGGGGGTCCCCCTTAAAATCCAAACCAGACCCTTATCCTGGCAGGCCGCAGGGGAAGAGGGGGGACGAGAGAGCGGCCCCCCTCCCTCCTGAACCGTACCAGGCCGCATGCCCTAAACATGGGGGGTTTGGTGCTCTGGGGCAGGGGGGCGACCTGCGGCCCCCCACCCCAAAGCACCCTGTCCCCATGTTGATGGGGACAAGGGCCTCTTCCCGACAACCCTGGCCGTTGGTTGTCGGGGTCTTCCTCCCGCTGTAATGCTGGCTGTTCGGTCCGCAGCGATTTATATAGGCTTCTCATGACGTCACAGTCACATGCTCCCATGACGTCACAGTCACATGCTCCGGGGCCACCCGGAGCATGAGACTGTGACGTCATGAGAAGCCTATATAAATCGTTGCGGAGCGAACAGCCAGCATTACAACGGGAAGAAGCGACGAGTCAACATCGAGGAGGAGAAGAGAGAAGAAGATGCCGACGGCGACGGGAAGACCGGCCCCTCCACTAGCAAAAGAGCTGGAAGAAGATAGTGGAGGGGTCGGCAGAAGGACAACGGAGAGCCGGACGAGACGACGGGAAGACCGGGCCTCTCCACTAGCAAAAGAGCTGGAAGAAGATAGCGGAGGCCCGGCAGAAGGAAGAAAGAACCGGAGAGCGAGAGAAGAAGAAGGCAACGGAGAAGAAGAAGGCAACGGAGAAGACCGGGCCCCGCTAGCAAAAGAGCTGGAAGAAGATAGCGTAGGCCCGGCAGAAGGAAGAAAGAACCGGAGAGCGAGAGAAGAACCGGAGAGCGCGGAGACGACACCGGAGACCCCCGAAGTCGGAAGAGACCCCCAGAGTCGGAAGAAGACCCCCGGAGCTGTGTAATAAATTACTTTAAAAAGCTGTGTGTGTTTTTTTATTGACATTTTTTCCCCACCAGGTGAATGGGTAGGGGTACGATGTACCCCATACTCATTCACATAGGGTGGGGGCCGGCATCTGGGGGCCCCCTTATTAAAGGGGGCTCCCGGATTCCAATAAGCCCCCCGCCCACAGACCCCGACAACCAACAGCCAGGGTTGTCGGGAAGAGGCCCTTGTCCCCATCAACAGGGTGCTTTGGAGTGGGGGGGCCGCAGGTTGCCCCCCTGCCCCAGAGCACCAAAGCCCCCATGTCGAGGGCATGCGGCCTGGTACGGTTCAGGAGGGAGGGGGGGCGCTCTCTCGTCCCCCCCTCTTCCACTGCGGCCTGCCAGGTTGCGTGCTCGGATAAGGATCTGGTTTGGATTTTGAGGGGGACCCCCATGCAGTTTTTTCGGCTTAGGGGATTCCCCTTCAAATCCATACCAGACCGAAGAGCCTGGTATGGTCCTGGAGGGGGAACCCATGCCGGTTTTTTATTAAAAAATTGGCGTGGAGTTCCCGCTCAGGATTCATACCAAACACAGTGCCTGGTATTGGCGGGAATCCACGTCGGATCCCGTTCAATACAGTGCCGCGTCTCCTCGCTATGGCAGTGAGCGCGAGATGTGTCGCCACCCTGTCACCGAGATGTCGGCACCCTGTCGCCGAGAATCTCCGCGATGGGATCGAAATGAATATACAATGTCGGCGGCACCTACTGTATGTCTATTCCAATCAATAACTCTACTCAGATGTATTGCTTGATAGTATCTCTGTATGTCTGGGACCACTAGTCCCCCATTTCTTTTGGGGAGCATTAGTTGGTTTTGTTGTACCCGGGGATGCTTGTTTGCCCAGATAAAGTCAAAAATTTACTTCTGACTCTGTTTAAAGTAGGTAGACGGAATGTGTACTGGTAATGCCTGTAATAGGTAGAGAAATTTAGGAAGAATGCTCATCTTAATGATGTTACAATGCCCTAACCATGTATAGAGGCCAGTATTCCACTTATTTAATAGTATCTTAACTTTTTGCAGTAGAGGGGGAAAATTTAACTCGAAAATCTTAGCTATGTTCAGCGGGAGTAAAGTACCTAGATATGTTAACGCTTTATTAGTCCACTTAATCTTAAATTTTTGCTTAAGTTGCGCAATCGACGTTTGTGATAGATTAACCCCCATTGCCTCTGACTTGTTGAAATTAATACGAAGATTAGAGAGCCGGCCATATTTCTCAAATTCCCTCATTAGATTAGGGATCGTAATCAAAAGATTCGTAAGGGAGAATAGCATATCATCGGCATACGCCGAGATTTTACTTTCAATATTCCCTATATGTACTCCTGTAATATCCTGGTTTAAACGCACAGTACACAGAAGCGGTTCCAGTGACAGGGCGAATAGGAGTGGCAACAGGGGGCACCTCTGACGTGTCCCATTTGAAATTGGGAAGGTCTCTGATAGTACACTGTTAGCCCGTACCTGGGCCGTCGGGCGCGAATAAATGGAAGAAAACCATTGTAACATCCTACTTCCGAAACCTCCATGTCGTAGGACTGCTAGCATAAAACTCCAATTCACCCTGTCAAAGGCCTTCTCCACGTCTGTGTTTAGGAAAACGCATTGCGTCTGAGTTGTGTTCACTATCTGTAATAGATTAATGACTTTTGTGGTATTATCACGTGCTTCTCGTGTGGGAACAAATCCCACCTGATCAAGATGTATCAGGTTCGGGATATACTGTTGAATCCTATTTGCTAAGATTTTAGTAAAAATCTTAAGATCATGATTGAGCAGGGAGATCGGCCTATAGCTTCCACAGGAAGCTGGGTCTCTCCCTTCTTTTGGTATAACCGAAATATAGGCTAACAAAGTGTCTTTGGTTAGTGTTGCTGTTGACCCCAGCGCGTTAAATAACTTAAGCATGTATTGAGATAGGGATGGGAGCAATATTTTATAGTATTGGGCCATCAGGCCATCCGGCCCTGGTGCTTTACCCAATTTAATAGAACCTACCGCTCCTTCTAATTCTTCCATAGTTATAGGTTTTTCAAGGTTATCCCTATCTTCCTCTGATAAGCGGGGCATAGCTGATGATAGGAGGTACGAGTCCATCTGGTCTTGAGTAGGAGGCTTCATCTGTATATTGTAAAGGGACTTGTAAAATTCTTGAAATTCCCATACTATTTATTTTGGTTTCATAACCTTAGATTGGCTAGCTGAAATAAGGTGTGGGATATAATTCCTTAATTTCTGCTCACGTAAAGTCCTAGCAAGTAGTTTCCCACATTTATCCCCTGACTCATATGAGAATCTCCTACAAGTCTGTAATGTCGCTTTGACTTTAAAATAAAGAAGATCAGAAATTTGTGTTCGTTTGTGATGGGGATCGTGCCTGTTTATGTTGAGCCTCCAATATGGCTAGTTCTTTCCAGAAGTAGCTTTAACTGTTCTGTACGTTTCCTCTTAATCCTAGCCCCGTGTTAGCACCCCACGAATAACCGCCTTGTGTGCTTCCCAGATAATACCTGGATCACAATCTGGGGTATCATTTATGCTGAAATAGAAATGTAATTCCTTAATAACATCCTCTAAGACAACTTTGTCCTGTAGGAGGCTTTCATTCAATCTCCACTGATTTGGCATGGTCATCATACAGTCACACAAAGCGTATGTCAAATATATCGGTGCGTGATCTGACCAAATGATTGAACCTATGTTATCCGTTCGCACCGAGTGTAATTGGGCATGTGGGACAAGAAAATAATCTATTCGTGAGTACGATTTGTGGGGAGTAGAATAAAAGGTGTAATCTCTTTCAGTGGGGTGGAGCAAGTGGCAGATATCAATCAGTTGACTTCTATGAAAAATTTGGGCGATGCGGTTCCGCGTACTAAAAGAGATTGCTGATAATCCAGAGGTGGTATCTTCTGTTGGAACTAATGGTATATTTAAATCTCCCCCTAGGATCAGATGTCGTTCTGTAAACTCCATCAGTTGCTTAAACACCTTTCCCAGAAAAGTCTCCTGGTGGTCATTGGGAGCATATAATGTTGCTAGCGTTACTCCCACCACTCCCACCTTGCCTTTCACAAACAAAAAACGGCCTGCCGGATCCCTAACTAAATCTATAAAAGACCATGGTATTCTCCCTGAGATAAGGATCTAAACCCCCCTCGACTTAGCTGTTTGATTGGTTGAATGATAAACCATTGGAAATGCATGGCTCTTTAAAATTGGTATTTTATCATCTCTAAAATGCGTCTCCTGCATAAATGCAACGTCCAATTTCAGACGCTGCAAATCATGTAGGAGCACCCTTCTTTTCTCCTGTGTATTTAACCCTTTAGCATTGAGCGAGAGCACGTTCAAGGTCTCCATGTCCTGGGAATGAGGGGAAGAAAAAAAAAAGGGGGGTAGCCCCCCCTTCTCCTAAAAGAAATAGCTATTTATCACTTTAAAACCGAACCCTCACCGGATAAGCGGTATTCGAGCGTCAATCTATTTGGGGGTATAGGCCAGAGATGGTCGGAAGTAGAGCTCTCCAAGGACCCCCACTCCTCCTGACTTCCCATTAAAAAAAAAAAGGAGAGAGGGGTAGAACGAAGACAGAGGGGCAAACATTATCAGTAGCTTCATAACTACTTATATTATTATTATTCCAATTTCTGACTAATTAATATTAATACTAAATAAGGGAAATAACCTGTAGTTCTAAATCCATATGTGGATCCCCCTGTGATCCCAACCATTCTATAATACATCCCTACAGTAGAATCCCCATATTCTGAAACAAATTACCTCATCTGGCTACCTCTCTCTCTTCTCCACCCCTCCCAGTTCCCAATTCTGACCAAAAGCCCACGATGCGGACCAAGAGTTCTCTCCATTTCCCCACTTCTCCATCGTCTCTGCTCGCTTCCCCCGGAGGGGGAGCGTAAGGTGAATTGTGGTAGGGTAGCCACCCCATACCACAATTCCCAGTATATAATACCCCCCAATATTATCTAAAAAGTGATTCTTGTGAAATGTGTCCACAGTATAAAAAACAAAGAACAAAAAAGTGAAAAAAACATGAAACAATAAAAAAAAAAAGATGAAAATTTTTCCCCTCTCTCTTTCTTCTTACAATCAATCATATTAGGAAGGGGACTCTAAAAGAGGAGCCCCTATAGATGTGTAATCCGTGTATACTACACTATGTGGGGGATATATGGTGGGGTTCATCCATCCGTCGGTTTTCCAACTCTCGGGAAGTATTAATAAGAAGGAGGGGAGCAAAACCATCCCACAGATGAAATAGGTACCCACATCTAACCCCTACATGGGCACCCCATTTTAAATTCAGAAATGGGGAGGGTTGAGAGGAAAAAAATAAGAAACCAAAACCCCAGGCTAGCTTCCTGCTAGCACAAAAAATATATAAAATATCAGAATAATAACCCCTCCAACCCCCCCCCCTCCTCTAGCTGGAGGCTGTCTCTTCTCTAAACCATCAACACTAGTTAGTTTAAGTGTCCATATTAATCTATTAAACCTCTACCCCAAGACTACCGACAACCTCCATAACTTGTAGCCCAGAGACTTCCCCTCCGTTATCAACAGATGAATGTCTTGATGTGGAAACCAGTTAAATTAATGAAGTCTCGCCGGGTTCCAAAGTTGCATCTGCTAAGACTCCATTATCATCTATTCTATCCTGAATTTCCAGGGTTAGGCCCCCCTCTTGGCTCTGGTCCCCCTCTGGGCGCTGGGATCCCCGTCTGGACAATTGCTGTTGGCCTGTTTGAAAATTCCTCCAGTGTCCTTGTGTAGCTAAAGGTTCCTGAGTGACCCCCTGTATATATAATGGGCGATAGCCAATTTTGGACCTTAATAGGTGGCTCTTCCAAGAAAACAAAAAGTTCCGGCAGGTCCACTGGTGTACGTAGTGTAAATGAAGATGATGCTTTGCGGAACGTAACTGCCAGCGGGTACCCCCAACTTATCTCTAGCTAGATTCAAAATCGGGCGCAGCCAAGTTCTACGCTGTAGAGTAGCCCTGGATAGGTCTGATAGGATTTTAATATGAGCTCCCTCATACTCAATGTCCCCCATCTCCCATGCCGCCCTTAATATCTGCTCCTTCTGCTGATAGCTATGTAGGCGGCACACTACATCTCTAGGTCTCTCAGGATTTTTAGATCTGGGGCCCAGAGCTCTGTGTACTCTATCCAACTCTACTGTCATCTGAGGAAGCTTCATGACCTTCTGGAAAATTGCTCCCACCAATTTCCAGAGGTCCTCTATATCCGAGGGTTCCGGAAGACCCCGGAGCCGTAAATTATTCCGACGGCTTCTGTCTTCTAAAACTTCCATACGGAGTTGCAAATCCACCACTGTGTCTGCCTGTGCCAACTGTCTTTTTTCCATGGCCCCAACCCGCGATTCAAGAGACACCATAGCTTCCTCTTTCATCAACCCTCTCCATCAGTGTTTTAAGGTCTGTCCTTACCGCATTAATTTCCTGGTGGTGAGCTTCTTCCACTCACAAGATCAAAGCCTCTATATCCTGGCGAGTGGGGAGTGCCTCTATGTCCTGGCGGGTGGGAAGTGCCTTCAGCAGGGTTCGGATATCTCCTTCCATGTTCTCTGTGTCACTACCCTTCGGGGGGTCGGCGGATCCCAGCATAACGATCTGCCGCGGTGTCTCGACCTCCACTCCGCTGTCTGACCCGGAAGGGAATGAGAGAGGGGTTGGTCTCGTCGCTGCGGTATGACCAGTGCTACGTGATGTCCCCCCTTTGGCGTCTGCCAGTACTCGTGGTGGTAAGGTAAAGTACTGCTGGATATCTCCTTGGAGGTTACCGATGGGGGCTTTCTTTATTGTGGATCTAGTCCTGTATTTTCTGCCAGTATTCATGCCGCGGTATGGGCTATCAGTCAGCTGCTGCTAGTCGGGATAAGCATGGAGGTCCCGGAGCTCTAGAGCAACGTGTCTTTACGCAGCCATGTCTGAACCACAGCCCCGGGAGCAGTGATTTTAATAATGATTAAAGTGAAACAATAAAAGTGAAATATTCCTTTTAAATTTCATACCTGGGGGGTGTTTATAGTATGCCTGTAAAGTCACGCATGTTTCCCGTGTTTAGAATTTTCCCTGCACAAAATATCATTTCTGAAGGAAAAAAGGTCATTTAAAACCACTCGCGGCTATAATGAATTGTTGGCTCCCCGGCAATACAGATCAAAGTCATTGAAAAAAATGGCAGGGGTCCCCCCACAGTCCATTACCAGGCCCTTTGGGTCTGGTATGAATATTAAGGGGAACCCCGAACCAAAAAAAAAAACGTGGGGGTCCCCCCAAATTCCATATCAGGCCCTTCAGGTTTGGCATGGATATTAAGGGGAACCCTGCACCAAATTTTAAAAAAAATGGCGTGGGGTCCCCCCCAAAAATCCATACCAGACCCATCAGGTCTGGTATGGATTTTAAGGGGAACCCCGCACCAAAATTAAAAAAAAATGGCGTGGGGTCCCCCCCAAAAATCCATACCAGACCTTTATCCAAGCACGCAACCTGGCAGGCCGCAGGAAAAGCGCCCCCCCTCCTGAACCATACCAGGCTGTCCCCATGTTGATGAGGGCAAGGGCCTCATCCCCACAACCCTTGCCCGGTGGTTGTGGGGGTCTGCGGGCAAGGGGTTTATCGAAATCTGGAAGCACCCTTTAACAAAGGGGAACTCCAGATCCCGCCCCCCCCCCTATGTGAATTGGTAACGGGTACATTGTACTCCTACCATTTCACAAAGAAAGTGTAAAAATTTGTAAAAAAAAACACAGACACAGTTGGACACAGCCCATGTCCAGGATCCGTCTGTGTGTGGTGGCTCTTAATGCACTGACTCCAGCCTCAGTCCACTCCTTGTGAAAGTCCCCAACACTTTTGAATGGCCTTTTCCTGACAATCCTCTCCAGGCTGTGGTCATCCCTGCTGCTTGTGCACCTTTTTCTTTCACGCTTTTCCCTTCCACATAACTTTCTATCAATGTGCTTTGATACAGCACTTTGGGAACATCCAACTTATTTTGCAATTACCTTTTGAGGCTTTCCCTCCTTATGGAGGGTGTCAATGATGGTTTTCAGCACAACTGTCAGGTCAGCAGTCTTTCCCATGATTGTGACTCCTACTGAACAGGGATGAGCCGAACACCCCCCTGTTCGGTTCGCACCAGAACCTGCGAACAGACAAAATGTTCGTGTAAACTTTAGAACCCTATTAAATACAATGGACTCGAACGTTCGAAATCTAAAGTGTTAATTATAAAGGCTGATATGCAAGTTATTGTCCTAAAAAGTGTTTGGGGACCCAGGTCCTGCCCCAGGGGACATGTATCAATGCAAAAAGAAGTTTTAAAAACGGCCGTTTTTTCGGGAGCAGTGATTTTAATAATGCTTAAAATGAAAAAATAAAAGTGAAATATTCCTTTAAATTTCGTACCTGGGGGGTGTGTATGATATGCATGTGAAGTGGCGCATGTTTCCCGTGCTTAGAACTGTCCCTGCAAAAAATTTCATTTTTTAAAGAAAAAAAGTCATTTAAAACTGACTTGCGGCTATTAATGAATTGTCGGCTCCCGGCAATACATTCAAAAGTCATTGATAAAAAAAAAAAAAAAAAAAAGCGTGGGGGTTCCCCAGAATTCAATTACCAGGCCCTTCAGGTCTGGAATGGATATTAAGGGGAACCCTGCCGCAAATTTTAAAAAAAATTGACGTGGGGTTCCCCCACATATCCATTCCAGGCCCTTCAGATCTGGCATGGATTTTAAGGGGAACTCCACCCCAAATTTAAAAAAAAAATGGCTTGGAGTCCCCCTAAAAATCCATACCAGACCCCTTATCCGAGCACGCAACCTGGCCTGCCGCAGGGGAAAAGGGGGGGACGAGAGAGTGGCCCCCCCTCCCTCCTGAACCGTACCAGGCCACATGCCCTCAACATGGGTAGGATGTCCCCATGTTGATGGGGACAAGGGCCTCATCCCCACAACCCTTGCCCGGTGGTTGTGGGGGTCTGCGGGCGGGGGGCTTATCGGAATCTGGAAGACCCCTTTAACAAAGGGGACCCCCAGATCCCGCCCCCCCCTATGTGAATTGGTAAGGGGTACATTGTACCCCTACCATTTCACGAAGAAAGCGTAAAAAAATGTTTAAAAAAAACACACAAACACCTTGAAAAAGTCCTTTATTTAAAAAAAAAAAAAAAACATTCCAGCGGTGAAATCCAGTGTCCCGCGGCGATCCCGATGTCCAGCGCTGTCCTTTATTGGTTGTGCCTGAGCGGACCTGATGGGGAACTCCCTCTCAGTATTTTAAATGTATAGACCCGCCCCTTCTAAAGTTCCCCATCAGGTCCGCTCAGCGGACCAGATGCGGAACATGAGAAGGGGCGGGTCTATACATGTATTGCCAAAGTGAGAGCAGTTCCCCATCAGGTCCGCCCCCACGGTATGTCGGACCCGCCTACGTCATTGTCTTGAGCGGGGAACTTCCTTCACTATGTAAATTTAAATTACACAGTGAAGGAAGTTCCCCGCTCAAGCCAATGACGTAGTCGGGTCCGACATACCGAGGGAGCGGACCTGATGGGGAACTTTAGAAGGGGCGGGTCTATACATTTAAAATACTGAGAGGGAGTTCCCCATCAGGTCCGCTCAACCAATGAAGGACAGCGCTGGACATCGGGATCGCCGCGGGACACTGGATTTCACCGCTGGAATGTTTTTTTTTTTTTTTTAAATAAAGGACTTTTTCAAGGTGTTTGTGTGTTTTTTTAAACATTTTTTTACGCTTTCTTCGTGAAATGGTAGGGGTACAATGTACCCCTTACCAATTCACATGGGGGGGCCGGGATCTGGGGGTCCCCTTTGTTAAAGGGGTCTTCCAGATTCCGATAAGCCCCCCGCCCGCAGACCCCCACAACCACCGGGCAAGGGTTGTGGGGATGAGGCCCTTGTCCCCATCAACATGGGGACATCCTCCCCATGTTGAGGGCATGTGGCTTGGTACGGTTCAGGAGGGAGGGGGGGCCGCTCTCTCGTCCCCCCCCTTTTCCCCTGCGGCCGGCCAGGTTGCGTGCTCGGATAAGGGGTCTGGTATGGATTTTTAGGGGGACTCCACGCCATATTTTTAAAATTTGGGGTGGAGTTCCCCTTAAAATCCATGCCAAATCTGAAGAGCCTGGAATGGATATTTGGGGGAACCCCACGTCAATTTTTTTTAAAATTTGCGGCGGGGTTCCCCTTAATATCCATTCCAGACCTGAAGGGCCTGGTAATTGAATTCTGGGGAACCCCCACGCTTTTTTTTTTTTTTTTTTATCAATGACTTTTGTATGTATTGCCGGGAGCCAACAATTGATTAATAGCCGCAAGTCAGTTTTAAAAGACTTTTTTTCTTTCAAAAATGACATTTTTTGCAGGGACAGTTCTAAGCACGGGAAACATGCGCCACTTCACATGCATATCATACACACCCCCCAGGTACGAAATTTAAAGGAATATTTCACTTTTATTTTTTCATTTTAAGCATTATTAAAATCACTGCTCCCGAAAAAACGGCCATTTTTAAAACTTCTTTTTGCATTGATACATGTCCCCTGGGGCAGGACCCCGGTCCCCAAACACTTTTTAGGACAATAACTTGCATATAAGCCTTTATAATTAGCACTTTAGATTTCTCCCATAGATTTTTCGAATTTGCCGCGAACACCCCAATTTGTTCGCTGTTCGGCGAACGGGCGAACAGGCAATGTTCGAGTCGAACATGAGTTCGACTCGAACTCGAAGCTCATCCCTACTACTGAACCAAACTGAGAGACCATTTAAAGGCTCAGGAACCCTTTGCAGGTGTTATGGCTTAATTAGCTGATTAGAGTGGGACACTTTGAGCCTAAAATATTGCACCTTTTCACAATATTCAAATTTTCTGAGATTGTGGATTTGGGTTTGTCAGAAACATTGACGCATCTCAGCATAGTGCCTACAAGTATGTCAGAATGTTTATACTGAAATATAAAAATATTATTGTACTTATGGAAATAGGTAAATTTTAATTTTGGAGATTCCCCATTTCCTACAATATTAAACAAGAAATTCTAAGTTCTTATATCCGTGCTAGTTTGAAGACAAGTAACACAAATGAATATTGCTTAAAATATTATATATTTTATTAACTAAAGTACAGTGCAAATTAATATCAGGTATAAGTCGTGATAAAACAAATGAATGGATATACTTCTACAATCAGAGATAAATGATGGTTAATGTTCAGATAATATTTACATACATTTCTATGCCAGCTCTATATGACAAAGTATATTCGCAGTGCAATACTTAAATGATACTTGTACATTTAAAACTTGGTAGCTCTTGAAATGTAACCTTCTGTGACTTCACGGCTTTAGACAAACCAACTTGTTTACATTATGTTATCTTTCTCAAGACAAACAGATCTCCAATTACACTTCTTGAACATACGGACAATATGTTGTCCTGTGGACAATTCTTGGTGATTTAGCCAAGAATGTCTATTTAAACACAAAGCTATCTCTAATGCATCACTTGTTTAAACAGATCCCAACATCAGGCCATTCACTAAGGTTCACAATAATACTGTGATATATATAAATATGTATTTATATATGTTTCTTCTTTAATTGCCTCTGTCAGATTCTATAATGCAGTTATAAAAATCTCCCAGATTCAATTAACGCTTACTAACATAATAGAGTGGCCGCATTTGGTATCTGTTCAAACCATCTATTGCATGTAGGATAAAATATGTATACGTTACCAATAACTGAGAGTTCTGTCTGTTTGAGAAGCGAAGTCCCAAGAAGGACTTCTTTCACTATTGCTACATGTTTGCGTTAAGATCGCCTCAGCGAGCGTCTTTCTTCAAGAGATCCTTTCAGAGAGAGAGTTCCCCAGAGCTCGAGTGAGAGATCTCCATCTGTAGATCGACCTGTTCCCTCAGAGATCCTCTCTTCTCCAGGTCCCCAGGTCTCCAGGTCCTCCAGTCCTCTCCTGCTATCTCAGCTGCTACTTTTATCTCACTCCAAAAGTGGGTGTGTATCTTATCACTAGGTAACTTTTTTGGAAGGTTGTCTTAGCAACCAAATATACACCATCTTGAACAATGTCGTTTTTAACCTGTAGGGGCAGTGGTGTATAAGGAATAATTCCTAATGTTAGGGTTACTGAGTTCAATTAAAATTTATGACCCCCTGTTGACCAAGCCTTAGAAGAATACCATTGATTGTCCAATGGTGTCAAAATGTGTCAAGTATACCAGACATTTCGGCGTATGGCTCAGAGTAATGTCTTGGGAAAATCTACCCACCTCTCTGCTAATGGGTTGTTAACATTCCTCGAAGCTGAAGTCATTGGGAATAACTTTTAACGTACTTTTGACAAATACAGCTCCTAATATCAATACAGCTAGGATCTCAGATTTTGTAGTAATATATATATGTAGATATGGGTTTATACATATATATATAACCAATACATAGATATACTATAAAAGAAACCTTAAAGATATACAATACAACACAACAGGAATTTTGAATAAGCCCTACAGTTTCGTAACTTATTCTGAAATACTACTTTAGGATTTTAGGCTCCCTTTAAACAAGAGTTCCTTATCTTGTTTATTTTACCAAGTGTCCAAACCGTTGAATTACAACCTGGGGAGACTGGTACGGTCAAGACCCCCTTAGTGAGACATTAGAACAAAGCTTATTCATGTCTGTGAATCTAATTTAAACTTTCCAAGATGCTGAATCTGGGTTAACCCCTCAAAGAGAAAGTAGAAACCGTAGTCTTGTTCATAGCATATCATGAGCTATGGGCTTAACTTTAGAGACAAAATGGCTGTCCTCTTGCTCATAATATACATGAATATGAACCATATGAAAAATACATAATATGCATAATATAAAGGCCTATATGTAATTCTTTTTAACCCCAAATGTTCTGACAGGTTTTCATGAGCTGTAAGCCATAATCATCACAATTATGACAAATCACAGCTTGAACTATCTTGCTTTGCATGTAATGAGTCTCATATGTTAGTTTCACCTTTTAAGTTTTTCAAGTTTCACCTGTATAAACTATACAATATATATGTGCAGCAAAGCCTGTAGTACATGGGTCTTGAGAGGTTAACGCGCAGTGAAGATTTTACTTCAACATTTCTATGAGGCACAAGCTCCGACATTTTTATGAAAGACAAGCTTATGCCTCGTTGAAACGTTGAAACAAAATCTTCATTGTGCGTTCACCTCTCAAGACCTGCAAACGTCACAGTATATGTCACTGCAGGTGCCATAATCACTTTTCTAATATCTCCCTGGTAAGGTTGAAATGTCAGGCCTCCTGGTGGATTCTGGGTGGAGGGGCAGGGTTACCAATTCCTGGCATCATCAAGGAGGGTCATTAGTCAGTTGAGGATATTCAGTTTGTTTTCACCACCACATATAGAGTAAGGCCAATGAGTGGATGATTGTTAATGGTAGTTGTGATTGTTGTGTGGATCTATGGAATGGTGTATAGGGAGATTTGGGACATTTCTTGTTCTACCTATACCCAGCCTTTAAGCTAGAAGTGCTTGCACCAGCCATTCTCTTGATTCACTCTGTCTTGTGGACAGCCAGGAATGCCATTACCTTCCCTGTTCTTATATAAGAATACAATTGTATTTGTTATTCTAGGGGGCTTGTAAGTCCATAAGAATTAAATAAACTTACTTTATTACCAATTGTAGATACAAGGATACAAAGATACAAGGATGGTATATGGATTAGGAGGGTTTGAAGGAAATACCGTAAACATTTTAAGATACTGTTTCTCCCACACCAAGGATAAGTGTGTTTATGTCATTTTTTGAGATCCCATTGTATCGTAGTTAAGAGAGAGGGTAATCTCTCTCCAGCAGTGTCTCCTAGGGAAGGGGTGATGTTGGGGTTTGATTGGTTGGAATTTTTAATATGTAATTGCTAGTTCCAGCAGAAGGTTGGGAATGGAGAGATTGGGTTTAGTTACGAAAAAGCGTAGGTCATCTGCATAGACATTTTATGGTAAGTCCCCATACCCAAACAACCCCCCACCCCCAGAGATTCCTGGCTATGTAACTGAGTGAGTGACTATGTGGCTGAGTGACATCAGTGGTTGGTAAAGACACAATGGGCACAGGCACCTGCTGCTTCCTTAGCAACTAATGACAGCAGAAATCTGTGACCTTCGTCCACATTGAACGTTCTAAATGTTACGAAGATATACAGTCATGGCCGAAATTGTTGGCACCCCAGAAATTTTTCCAGAAAATTAAGTATTTCTCACAGAAAAGTATTGCAGTAACACATGTTTTGCTATACACCTGTTTATTCCCTTTGTGTGTATTGGAACAAAACAAAAAAAGGGAGGAAAAAAAGCAAATTGGACATAATGTCACACAAAACTTCAAAAATGGGCTGGTCAAAATCCTTGGCACCCTTTCAAAGTTGTGGATAAATAAGATTGTTTCAAGCATGTGATGCTCCTTTAAACTCACCTGGGGCAAGTAACAGGTGTGGTGTGGGTAATATAAAAAATCACACCTGAAAGCAGATAAAAAGGAGAGAAGTTCACTTAGTCTTTGCATTGTGTGTCTGTGTGTGCCAGACTAAGCATGAACAACAGAAAGAAGAGAAGAGAACTGTCTGAGGACTTGAGAACCAAAATTGTGGAAAAATATCAACAATCTCAAGGTTACAAGTCCATCTTCAGAGATCTAGATTTGCCTTTGTCCACAGTGCGCAACATTATCAAGAAGTTTGCAACCCATGGCACTGTAGCTAATCTCTCTGGGCGTGGACGGAAGAGAAAAATTGAAAAATTGATGAAAGGTTGCAACGCAGGATAGTCCGGATGGTGGGTAAGCAGCCCTAAACAAGTTCCAAAGAAATTCAAGCTGTCCTGCAGGCTCAGGGAGCATCAGTGTCAGCGCAAACTAACCGTCGACATTTAAATTAAATGAAACGCTATGGCAGGAGACCCAGGAGGACCCCACTGCTGACACAGACATAAAAAAGCAAGCAAGACTACAGTTTGCCAAAATGTACTTGAGTAAGCCAAAATCCTTCTGGGAAAATGTCTTGTGGACAGATGAGACCAAGATAGAGCTTTTTGGTAAAGCACATCATTCTACTGTTTACCGAAAACGGAATGAGGCCTACAAAGAAAAGAACACAGTACCTACAGTGAAATATGGTGGAGGTTCAATGATGTTTTGGGGTTGTTTTGCTGCCTCTGGCACTGGGTTCCTTAAATGTGTGCAAGGCATCATGAAATCTGAGGATTACCAAAGGATTTTGGGTCGTACTTTAGAGCCCAGTGTCAGAAAGCTGGGTTTGCGTCCGAGATCTCGGGTCTTCCAGCAGGACAATGACCCCAAACATACGTCAAAAAGCACCCAGAAATGGATGGCAACAAAGCGCTGGAGAGTTCTAAAGTGGCCAGCAATGAGTCCAGATCTAAATCCCATTGAACACCTGTGGCGAGATCTTAAAATTGCTGTGGGGAAAAGGCACTCTTCCAATAAGAGAGACCTGGAGCAGTTTGCAAAGGAAGAGTGGTCCAAATTTCCAGGGGAGAGGTATAAGAAGCTTTGTGTGTGTGACACCGGAAATAGAGATTTAAACATCTCTACAGCACTGTATCACTTGTACACGGGAAATTCAAGAACCGTCACTTTGAAGAAAGCATTTCTTTTATTGGCACTGCTTGCTATTTGCACATATGAACTTTTGGATAGCAATATTTTTATTTCTGTTCCAATGATTGCTTATTGGACATTCCTCTTGTTTGCACTTTAGCACTTTATTGCACATTGCAATCAGCATCTTCACCTGTGCACAGTTCATCGCCTTGCAATTTGCAGGCTATTTAACTATTTTTTTTATATTTTGTCTGCACCATTAGTAAATTTGCACATCAGTGTTCACATTTTTTTTTATTTATAATTTTTTTTTATGTATGCAATTTATGCACTCTGCACTTTTCACCATTGATCTATTGTTTGATTGTTTTATGGTTCTAGTATTTATTCATTACTGTAATTCATCATTTTAAAGCATTCAAGATTATTTATCCACACATATTGGTTTGGTTAGCCATTGTGCACTACATTCCCTAGCCAGCACATTTCTTTAATAGAAACAGCACAGCACCACCCCCCTTTTTTCACTTTATTTTCATTTGGGTTTGGATTAACCCCTTCGGTGCTTGCGACAGTTTCCACCACAAATTTCAACCCCCCTCTTCTTTTGTGGTAGCGCAGGAATAATTACCCACAATATTACAGGCGGAGGGTAAGTGGACAAAGTACAGGGGGCAGAAGTGTACATTAAAGGAGGGAGCAGGAGGGCACAGCACAGGGGGAGTGTAAGTGGGCACAGTACAGGGGGCACGAGGATACAGTACAGGGGAGCAGGAGGGCACAGCATGGGGGGAGGGTAAGTGGGCACAGTACAGGGGGCAGGAGTGTACATTAAAGGAGAGAGGAGAGCACAGTACATTGGGTTGGAGGGTGCAGTACAGAGGGAGCAGGAGGGCACAGCATGGGGGAGGGTAAGTGGGCACAGTACAGGAGGCATGAGGGTACAGTAAAGGAGGGAGCAGGAGGGCACAGCACAAGGTGGAGGGGTATGTGGGCACAGTGGATAAAGGACAATCCGCATGTGGACACAGTACAGGGGGTAATGGGGTACAGCACAGGGGGAGCAGGAGGGAACAGCACAGGGGGAGGGTAAGTGGGCACAGTACTGGGGGCAGGAGGGTACAGTACAGGGGGAGCAGGAGGGCACAGCACAGGAGGGAGGGTAAGTGGGCACAGAACAGGTAACAGGAGGGCAAAGCGCAAAGGGAGGGTAAGTGGGCACAGTACAGGGGGCAGGAGGGTAAGTAAAGGAGGGAGCAAGAGGGCACAGAACGGGGGGGATAAGTGGGCACAGTACAGGGGACAGAAGGGTACAGTAAAGGAGGGAACAGGGGAAGGGGAAGTGGGCACAGCACAGGGGGAAGGAGGGTACAGTAAAGGAGGGAGCAGGAGGGCACAGCACAGGGGAAGGGGAAGTGGGCACAGGACAGGGGGAGCAGGAGGGCACAGTACAGGGGGAGCAGGAGGGCACAGCACAGGGGGAGGGGAAGTGGGCACAGAACAGGGGGCAGAAGGGTACAGTACAGGGGGAGCAGGAGGGCAAAGCACAGGGGGAGGGTAAGTAAGCACAGTACAGGGGACAGGAGGGTACAGTAAAGCAGGGAGCAGGAGAGCACAGGGGTAAGTGGGCACAGTACAGGGGACAGGAGGGTACAGTAAAGGAGGGCACAGCATGGGGGGTAAGTGGGCACAGCACAGGGGGCAGGAGGGTACAGTAAAGGAGGGAGCAGGAGGGCACAGCACAGAGGAAGGGGAAGTGGGCACGGTGCAGCGGGCAGGAGGGTACAGTACAGGGGGGAACAGGAGGATACAGCACAGGGGTAAGGGTAGGTGGGCACAGAACAGGGGGCAGGAGGGTACAGTACAGGGGGAGCAGGAGGGCAAAGCAAAGGGGGGAGGCTAAGTGGGCACAGTACAGGGGACAGGAGGGTACAGCACTGGGGAGAAAGTGGGCACAGTACAGGGGACAGGAGGGTACAGTGAAGGAGGGAGCAGGAGGGCACAGCACTGGGGGTAAGTGGGCACAGTACAGGGAACAGGAGGGTACAGTAAAGGAGGGAGCAGGAGGGCACAGCACAGAGGGGGATAGGTGGGCACAGTGCAGGAGGGTACAGTACAGGGGATAGCAGGAGGGCAAAGCACAGGGGGGTAAGTGGGCACAGTACAGCGTGCAGGAGGGTACAGTAAAGGAGGGAGCAGGTGGGCACAGCACAGGGGGAGGGTAAGTGGGCACGGGGCAAGAGGGTACAGTACAGGGGAGAGCAGGAGGGTAAAGCACAGGGGGTAAGTGGGCACAGTACAGGGGGCAGAAGGGTATTGTACGGGGGAGTGGGAGGGCACAGCACATGTGGAGGGTAAGTGGGCACAGTACAGGGGGCATGAGGGTACAGTAAAGCAGGGAACAGGAGAGAACGGGGGTAAGTGCGCACAGTACCGGGGCAGGAGAGTATAGTATGGGGAAGGGTAAGTGGGCACAGTACTGGGGCAGGAGTGTATAGTATGGGGGAGGGTAAGTGGGCACAGTACCGGGGCAGGAGGGTACAGGAGTAGGGTAAGTGGGCACAGTACTGGGGCAGGAGGGTACAGTACAGGAGAAGGGTAAGTGGGCACAGTACTGGGGCAGGAGGGTACAGGAGGAGGGTAAGTGGGTACAGTACTGGGGCAGGAGGGGCAGCCACTGTGCCCATCAATTGCAGCCACTGTGCCCATCAATTGCAGCCACTGTGCCATCAAACACTGCCACTGTGCCCATCATTTGCAGCCACTGTGCCATCAAACACAGCCACTGTGCCCATCAATTGCAGCCACCGTGCCATCAAACACAGCCACTGTGCCCATCAATTGCAGCCACTGTGACCATCAATTGCAGCCACTGTGCCCATCAAACGCAGCCACTGTGCCCATCAATTGCAGCCACTGTGCCATCAAACGCAGCCACTGTGCCCTCAAACACAGCCAATGTGCCCATCAAACTGTCTTGTCATTGTCAATGATACATGAACGAATAGCTAGGTCAACATTTTGAAATTATTAATTTGGGAAAGGAAGGACTTTGCCATGAATGAAGAAACAAACTCCTCCAAGAATTCATAATATGACCTAAAACCCATGCAGATTGCAGAGATAAAATGGTCTTTGACTTGGGGGTGCATGCATTGTTGTAGTTTTTCATATATAGATATAGTTATATATAGAATAGACTTAGACTACCTGCTCCTGCTCCTCGCCTCGTGACTTGGTTCTCCTCCTCCACTACTAAAGGTTAAGGCAGCACTGCAGGACTCGGAGAAGCAACACGTGACGTTCTGCAGAGCACAGGCACCAGACGGCCAAGTTGAAGTCTGTGTGCCTGTGCTCTGTGGGAGAACTACAACTCTCGCCATGCACTGGGGTCGTCGACTTTAGGGGAAGGGCTAGGACTCTAGGAGGACGGCGCCTAGGGTGACCACATTTCCAAACTACCATTCAGGGACACCCTCCCTCCCCAAAAATCAGCTTGTGCTGTAACGAATCACAGCACAGTGATTGGACACAAGAGGCAGGATTTAAGATTTCTCAAATCACAAGCAGGGGCGGGGATTGTGCTCCTCCAGGCATTCCTGGCCAGGACAAGTACTGTCAGTGAGTAAATCAGTAATGTGGCAGTCTTTTTTGGGGGCATCAAATTGGCCCGGGGGGTGGCTGTGTCAGTTTAATTCCGGGACACTGTATTGTCCTGGAATTAATGTGCCCGGGACAGACCTGCAAAATGCGGGACTGTCCCGGGCAATCGGGGACATGTGGTTACCCTAACGGTGCCACCGGCAGTGGAGCCTGATATTGGATGCAGGCAGCCTGAGCCTGCCCACCATCCGCCATGATCACCATGTATGTACTTTGTGTTGTCCCGCCTCGTCCGCCACCGCGGATCGCAGCGGTGGCTCAGCGAACCTAATCTGTGGCTATGTGCAGCACGCCCGCCGCCCGCTCTCCCTGCTGCTTGTGAGTCCCACTGTCCCAGTCCAGTCCCACACAACAACATTACAACAACAACACCTGAAGGCAAATTAGGCAATGGTGCGACGGCAAGGCCTTTTCTGTGGGCGAGGCCTACTTAATTTGCCTAATTAAAGAGCCACCTCTGCCTGGAGGGGGTGAGAGATACCGATCCTCCTCACTGTCTCTCCTTGCAAACTTCATGCCCTGGCTTATCTGTTTTACAGCTTTCCTTTCTCCTATCTCCATGTTATCTGAAATAGGGACTCTCTGATAAATAACCCTCTGTGTCCTTGCTAGAGGAGGACTGTGCTTTTCTACTCTGCTTCAATGGACACATGTACACTGCTGCTTGCATATAAGGTTAACCCTTCTTAAAGCGGAGTTTGACCTAAAAAAATAATAATTAAATGTCAACAGCTACAAATACTGCAGCTGCTGACTTTTAAAATAAGGACACTTACCTGTCCAGGGTGCCCGCGATGACCTCACTCAATCCGTCCCCTCGTCATTGCTAGTAAGGGAATGAGGAAGTGAAGCCTTGCAGCTTCATAGCCTGGTTCCCTACTGCGCATGCGCGAGTCGCGCTGTGCATCCTGACTGGTCCCTGCTGTCTTCTGGGACCTGTGTGTCTCCCAGAAGACAGCGGGGGGATGGGACGGAGGAGGGGCCGGACATGGCGTAGATCTTTCACCGGAAGTGGAAGCAAATACCTGTATCAGACAGGTATCTGCTTCCCCTTCCCCCCTGAAAGACTGAAAGATGCCAAATATGACACCGGAGGGAGGGGGAAGAATCCAGACAGTGGAAGTTCCATTTTTGAGTGGAACTCCACTTAAAAATCTACAGCCTGGTGCTTCTGGAATAAATGGCATTTAACACCTTAGTGTTTGCTTGTATATGTGGTTAACCATTCATAGCTACCTGTATGGCTAATGCTGCCTTCTGACATATGAAGAAAACTGTAATTTCTCATTATAGATCAGCCTGGATTTTATTGTCCATCCTGCTAACTACATTTAGGGTACTTTCCCAGTTTTAGCGTAGCCTTTCAGCGGGGCGCTTTTAAGCGGCCAAAGAAAGGGTTAAAACCGCCCATGTTGTGTCATTGCCAAAGCACTTTGCAGGCGCTTTGGCAGCACTGCCCATTAATTTCAATGATCAAGGGCGGTGTAGGAGCGCTGTATACAGCGCTTCCAAACCGCCCCAAAGACGCTGCTTGCAGGACTTTTTTTTCCTGTCCCGCAAGCACTCAGGCTTTCACACTGGGGTGGCATGGGAGGCGCTATTTTAAGTGCTAACACGCCTGTGTGAAAGCACCTCAGTGTGAAAGTGGCCTTAAGACTGATGGATATTTTTTTTCTTTTTTTCGTCTCTTTAACTACACATGTCTCTATTCAGAGTGAACGCAGTTTTGTTAAAAAGGCCAGTGATTTTGCCCCAACTCCTTATTATCTATCCAATCTCTGTTGTGCCTGCCCCATCAGTTGCGTCCATACTCCACCCCCTAATGCACACACTTTCTGTGTGTATGTTAAGGTGTGCAGGACAGGTGTGATTAGAATGCAATTGGAGACCCTTAGTGGGCACTGGCGAGGCTGCATTGGTGAGGCTGCATTGATGGGCACTGATCAGGCTGCATTGCTGGGCACTGGGGAGGCTGCTTTGATGGGCACTGGTGGGGCTGCTTTGATGGGCGCTGGTGGGGCTGCTTTGATGGGCACTGGTCAGTCTGCATTGCTGGGCACTGATGATGCTGCTTTGATGGGCACTGGTGAGGCTGCTTTGATGGGCACTGGTGAGGCTGCATTGATGGGCACTGGTGAGGCTGCATTGATGGGCACTGGTGAGGCTACACTGATGGGCACTGGTGAGGCTACACTGATGGGCACTGGTGATTCTGCAGTAATGGGCACTGGTGATGCTGCATTGATGGGCCTTGATGAGGCTGCATTGATGGGCACTGGTGAGGCTGCATTGATGGGCACTGATGAGGCTTCAATAATGGGCACTGATGAGGCTGCATTGATAGGTACTGATATGCTGCATTGGTGGGCACTGATCAGGCTGCATTTATGGACTCTGATGAGGCTGCACTGATGGGCACTGATGATGCTGCATTGATTAGCACTGATGAGGCTGCACCGGTAGGCACTGATGAGGCTGCATTGATGGGCACTGATGAGGCTTCAATAATGGGCACTGATGAGGCTGCATTGATAGGTACTGATATGCTGTATTGATGGGCACTGGTGAGGCTGCGCTGATGGGCACTGGTGAGGCTGCGCTGATGGGCACTAATGAGGCTATGCTGATGGTCACTGGTGAGGCTGCATTGATGGTCACTGGTGAGGCTGCATTGATGGGTACTGATTAGGCTGCATTGATGGGTACTGATGAGGCTGCATTGATGGGTACTGATGAGGCTGCATTTGGTGCCTACTTTTAATGTACAGAGTAAGAGGTGGAGCTCTAAGAGGAAAAGGTGGAGCCTAAAGAGTAAGGGTGTGGTTTACAGATCTTTAACTACACATGTCTCTATTCGGAGTGAACGCAGTTTTGTTGAAAAGGCCAGTGATTTTGCCCCATTTCCTTATTATCTATCCAATCTCTGTTATGCCTGCCCCATCAGTTGCGTCCATACTCCACCCCCTAATGCACACACTTTCTGTGTGTATGTTAAGGTGTGCAGGACAGGTGTGATTAGAATGCAATTGGAGACCCTTAGTGGGCACTGGCGAGGCTGCATTGGTGAGGCTGCATTGATGGGCACTGATCAGGCTGCATTGCTGGGCACTGGTGAGGCTGCTTTGATGGGCACTGGTGGGGCTGCTTTGATGGGCGCAGGTGGGGCTGCATTGATGGGCACTGATCAGGCTGCATTGCTGGGCACTGGTGAGGCTGCTTTGATGGGCACTGGTGGGGCTGCTTTGATGGGCACTGGTGGGGCTGCATTGATGGGTACTGATAAGGCTGCATTTGGTACTTACTTTTAATGTACAGAGTAAGAGGTGGAGCTCTAAGAGGAAAAGGTGGAGCCTAAAGAGTAAGGGTGTGGTTTACAGATCTTTAACTACACATGTCTCTATTCGGAGTGAACACAGTTTTGCTGAAAAGGCCAATGATTTTGCCCCACCTCCGTATGATCTATCCAATCCCTGTTGTGCCTGTCCCATCAGCTGCGTCCATACGCCACTCCCTAATGCACACACCTTCTGTGTGTATGTTAAGGTGTGCAGGACAGGTGTGATTAGATTGCAATTGGAGACCCTTAGTGGGCACTGGTGAGGCTGCATTGATGGGCACTGGTGAGGCTGCGCTGATGGGCACTGATGAGGCTGCATTGATGGGCACTGATGAGGCTGCTTTATCTATTTATTTAAGGGATGATTTTGAGAAGAATTACCAGTTACAGATACCTTTCACAGTATCTGATTTAACAATTCTGACCTTAGAACAGACCTTTATCCTCCACTCCCACTTTCTGGCATTCCACTCTTACACCCCTCCTCTCTAACAATCAGATTTGTTTTTACATTTTCATTACATTTTTTAGGGGAACACATCCTTCATTTGCCTAGGCAAGAATTAAGTATTCACTGCCTGCAAACTCCTGGGATGCGCATGTATCTCAGGAGGGCTCAGGGTACTCCACAGTGCATTTGCAGTAGCAAGTCATCAGGAGGCTGACTGTCTCCTAATGGTTCTTACAGCTTCCCCCCAATGACCATCATAGCTCATATGCATCATCAAGGGGCTGGCTGCAAGAGGCAGCTGGCTCAGAGAAGAAGATGGCGGCATGGGACTGGGTTAGCAACAGTACTGCGGTGGATCCCTATAAAACACTGCTGGATTTGCTGGGGGTGTAAGCATGTGTTTTGTTGATAATCCAGCAAACAAGGTAAACAATAAATCTATTTCTTTCTAAAACAATTGGACAGGAGAGTTATGTAATTTTGAATAATTCACACAGATGTGCTGATTCTAAAGCTCACAAACATCATGAGGGACAGATCACAGCTGTTTAACGTGTTTTAGGTGGCCAGTGTAGTGCCATGAAACACGTTGACGGTGTTTTATACTATTCCGTGAGCAATAAGCATTGAATCAATAAAGAAGCAATTTTTCAGCTTCTTCACATTTGGGCGTCTCTCCTGACACCACTTTGACATCTTTTGGGGCTCATAAACCTCTTAATATAAATGTCTAAAACGGATGTACATCTGCAAGTTACATGAAGTTTTATTGTGATGTGTGACTGATCACTAACAAGCCATGGTATATTTTACCTCTACAATGCTTACACTAATAATGATCTTTACTACATGAAAATGTTGATTACTTATCTTGCACAAACCATCCCCAGACCTCTAATCAGAGTGGTGCCTAACACTCTTCTAACCAGTGATGGTCCGTCCATTAGGGGCTAATCTACATGCAGGGTGCCAGCGCATTGATTCCAATGGGGGGGGGGGGGGGGTTTAAGCACATGATTAGAGCCAAAGGCTCTAATAGGCTTTAAAAAATGGTGGGCTCGGGGCACAGAGCATTACTCTCCGAGCCCACCCAGTTGTGAGACAATAGCAAATGAATAGTCACTATTCTCACACTGATCCTCCTCCCGGCCAATCAGGAAGCCGCTGTGATGCAGAGGAGAAGGAGATGCCCGTCCATCGCCCATAGGAGTGCTGCCCGTCCGCAACCTAGATGGGGTAGGTGTGGGGCTATTTGCCCGACCGCGAGACCCCTGGGAGAGGTGCCACCGGCCGACCGCAAAGAGGTTGTTTGCCGTCCCCAAAAAAAAAAAAAACACCAGCCGCCACTGCTTCTAACCTAGACTTCCCTTGTGGCTCTGCATCATGGGACAGGCTGTTGTCATACAACCAGAAGTAGTGGGGCTAGCAGGCTTCTTCACTGCCTGCACTGTTTCCATGCTGATCTGAATTCTGGAGAGTGGAACAAAAGCAGGATTTAGCAAGAAACAGGACATTGGAAGGTGGGTAAAAGTGCTGGGTAAAATGTCAAGAGTTGTGAGATTTTAGAAGATTTACTGAGGCTCCTGGGAGACCACCATTGGGTGATTTCTGAGTTTCACAGGTGACTTGACAGGTCTGCTCATAATAAGGGTGACCTGTCTGAGAAAGATGTTAAAAATGGCTAGAGAGAGGCCAAGGGGGTGGAGTTTGTCAAGATCTGGGAAGCAGCAGCACGGTAAAGAAAACTTGGAAAATATGTTGTCATAATTTAGTGACCTCATTTGGTGGGACTTGTTTGTTTTTCTATGAGGCCTGTATAGAGAGACAGGTAGTTGTTTGCTGTTTGTGGCCCATGAGGTCATAGGGAGTTTGGCAAATATAATGAGCCTGGGGCCTAGAAGAATCCAATCTATGACAGTGAAGGAAAGCAAATTTTAAGGGTGCACTATCTGAGGCATGTTGCCATGGATCATATACTAACAATGTGCTTGTATTGCAAAGCATTTGGTGTATTAATTAATAGTAGGGATGAGCCGAACACCCCCTGGTTTGCTTTGCACCAGAACATGCGAACAGGCAAAAAATTTGTTCGAACACGCGGACACCATTAAAGTCTATGGGACACGAACATGAAAAATCAAAAGTGCTCATTTTAAAGGCTATTATGCAAGTTATTGTCATAAAAAGTGTTTGGGGACCCGGGTCCTGCCCCATGGGACATGTATCAATGCAAAAAAAAGTTTTAAAAACTGAAGTTTTTTTCGGGAGCAGTGATTTTAATAATGTTTAAAGTGAAACAATAAAAGTGAAAATATTCCTTAAAATTTCGTACCTGGGGGGTGTCTATAGTATGCCTGTAAAGTAGCGCGTGTTTCCCTTGTTTAGAACTGTCCCTGCACAAAATGACACTTCTAAAGGAAAAAAAGTCATTTAAAACTACTCGCGGATATTCATGAATTGTCGGTCCCGGCAATACAGATCAAAGTCATTGAAAAAAACGGCAGAGACGAGAGAGCGCCCCCCCTCCTGAACCATACCAGGCCATATGCCATCAACATAGGGAGGATGTCCCCATGTTGATGGGGACAAGGAACTCATCCCCACAACCCTTACCCGGTGGTTGTGGGGGTCTGCGGGCGGGGGGCTTATCGGAATCTGGAAGCCCCCTTTAACAAAGGGGAACTCCAGATCCTGACAGAAAAAGTGAGACAATTTTAAAAATCACAGTAGACGGTTTGGGACAAGTCTTTTATTAAAAATAAAAAAATTAAAAATAAATTCCAGCGCTGTAATCCAGTCTCTCGATGTCTGTCCAGCGATGTAATCCCATCTCTCGATGTCCAACGATGATCCATTCTCCAGCGACGCTCCAGTCTCCAGCGAGGAACGAAACCCCCATGACGCGTAAGAGGGGGCGGGGTCACCGACAATTCATTAAAAGACGCGAGTAGTTTTAAATTATTTTTTTTCCTTTAGAAATGACATTTTGTGCAGGGACAGTTCTAAACACAGGAAACATCCGTTAATTTACAGGCATACTATACACATCCCCCAGGTACGAAATTTAAAGGAATATTTCACTTTTATTGTTTCACTTTAAGCATTATTAAAATCACTGCTCACGAAAATATATCAGTTTTTAAAACTTTTTTTTGCATTGAGACATGTTCCCTGGGGCAGGACCCGGGTACCCAAACCCTTTTTATGACAATAACTTGCATATTAACCTTTAAAATTAACACTTTTGATTTCTCCCATAGACTTTTAAAGGGTGTTTAAAGGGCGGCTTTTCAAATTTGCAACGAACACCCCAAATTTTTCGATATTCGCCGAACAGGCGAACAGCCAATGTTTGAGTCAAACTCATATTCGACTCGAACATAAAGCTCATCCCTAATTAAGAGCTCAATCTGCCAAGAATGATTGCTGCTAAAGGTACACCCTCTCCCTCTTTATTGTGTAGTAGCTACCCTCCAAGCTTTTAAGCCCCATACACATGTTTCAGATATACTTCAGTATATATATTGAGAATCTTTGCAAATGCAAAGATTTTTACCACAAATAATTTTCACATTTATATAATTTAAAGTGGTTGTAAAGCCTCAGAGTTGTTCACCTTAATGCATTCTATGCATTAAAGGGGTTGCAAAGGTTTGTTTTTTTATTTTCTAAAAAGGGTCCTTTAAGCTAGTGCATTGTTGGTTCACTTACCTTTTCCTTCGATTTCCCTTCTAAATTTTTTTTTTCTTGGTTTTCTTTAGAAAGGGGTTGCCTCATTATTAAAGTAGGGATAGGGGTGGGTACCATCATCCTGAATTATGAAATTGGAAGGAAAGATGGAGATACATGGAGGGTCACTCCCACATAAGGCCCTGATCGCCAGTAGTGATAGGACTGTTACAGTACCCAAATACGAGACAATTAATTGGTAAAAATTAACAATTTATTACAAAAATAATTAACACAGAATTACAAGACAGAACAATTGATAGTCACAAAGGTGACTAGACACTAAGTTTAAAATCATTACAGCTCCTCAGGTGTATAGAGCACAATTGGATGCGACTATTGACAATTCCTCGACATGTTTCGTGACTGAGTCACTTCTTCGGGAGGTGTGTCTAGCTCTAACATCTGGAATGATATATCATACAATCAAAAACATGTTACATGGTAGCAAAGCCAAAGATAATACAATTTAATTGAGGAGTGTGATTAAGATTTGAGAACATGACTCGCCCAGGTAGACCCGAAGGGCTGTATGCAGCAATTATGGGACACCCGAATGGCTGTTCCCCCCAGGGCGGACATGGGGGGTCGTGTGACGGAGCTAAAACAATATATGTAATATATAGTAAATGATAGGCAGCAGTATATAGGTTTGTGAGTAGGAGGGAGGGGAAAGTGAAAGGGATTATGGAGTGAGACCAATTGCTCAATTGGCCAACCTAAAGGAGGGGAGGAGGAAGGAGGAAAGAGAGTGGAAGAGGGGAGAAAGGAAGTGAGAACCAAGGGAAAAAGGGAAAAAAGGGCAATTAAAACCGTGAGGGGAACAGGGGGCAGAAGGAGGGGGGGAAAGGGGGGTCGAGAAAGGGGAAGGAAAGGGGCAAGGAGAGTGCCTGTGAAGGAAAGAGAGGTAAAAGGGAATAGAGGGGGAAAAAGTAGGGGGGGAGAAAAAGGGGAGATGGAGAAAGGGGGAAGAATAGTGAAAAGGGGAAGACAAAGAAAGAAGGAAGGGGGGAGAAAAGGAGGAGAGAAAAGGGAAGAAAAGGAGAAGAAAAAAAAGAGAGAATAAGGGACAAGGGGGGTGAAAAGGGAAATTGAGCAGGGAGGGGGGAGTAGGGAACCAAGGATAATAATTATGATGGTTTTGTGGTCTGGCTATGGGTAGACACCTAATATGACGCACCTCATCCCAAATTATTATAAATAAAAAACAAGGGAAAAAAACGGGACTATAACGGTGCTAATAAAATAATGCTGAACACAATGGAAGCTAGAATTACCAATTGGTAAAAAAAATACAATAAATTGTATTAACAATTTATACAAAATTGATAAAAATATGAGCAGTGTCACTGATTAGTTTCACAATGGGGTAGTTCCAGAATGGTGGTTGCATCGGTATTCAACTGAGAAGATCATACATAGTCCCAACATGTTTCGCCCATTGGGGCTTCGTCAGGGGAAGTATGTCCCAGACGTCTATACGGATAACAGCTGGTAAATATAGAGGAGCAAAAGGGAAAATTACCACTTACAGAATAAAACAATGGACATTAACTTAAAAGGTTGGAGATCCACCTGTAGACAGGTCCACAAGTGATATGAAATGGGTAACTTACCACCAGGGACCCTAGATGTAAATAAGGGAGAATGAAGAGGAGACCCCACAGGGTAAAGGCGGAAGGCACCACCTCCAGGGCAGCAGGTGGAACAGACTCCGAGCAACCAAACCCCCACAGTGACCATTCATAAGACCTAGCCAAAAGAAAAAGAAAACGAATACCAAAATTTCAATCAAAGTGAGCTATATAGATACATATATAGATAAATTAGTATATATGACCTTATGAACATCAAAAAGCAGCCATAAAAGGGCTGCTCATCTATTTAATAAAGTTACTTTGTCAAAAAAAAAACAACAACATTTTTAGAGTTTAAAATGAGGTCCAAGAAAATACTCACTTAAAATCAAAATGGGTACAAAGCATAAACAATCAGAGAAAAAGGGGGCGCCTGTCAGTACAAATCCACAAAGTTATCTTTTGGAGAAAACCTTTCAAGAATTCAATCCAGCAAACAATAGGTCCAAAAGAGGCCCACTCGATGGAAAACTCTTAACAAAAAAAAGGACAATAATAAGTATCTTGTTTATAAAAGACATATTAGTATATATTCAACGTATTAATGATAGTGTTAATAACACACCAATAGCTGTTCTTTTCATGTTACAATCCCTTTTGATACATCTATACCACTAATCATTCCTTTGGAAACTCTCCATTCTAAAAAAAAAAAAATTATCCTTTTCTTTTTTCTTTTATAAACTACATACTTATTATTGTCCTATTTTTTTGTTTAGAGTATTCCATCAAGTGGGCCTCTTTTGGACCTATTGTTTGCTGGATTAAATTCTTGAAAGGTTTTCTCCATAAGATAACTTTGTGGATTTGTACTGACAGGCGCCCCTTTTTTCTCTGATTGTTTATGCTTTGTACCTATTTTGATTTTAAGTGAGTATTTTCTTGGACCTCTTTTTAAACTTTAAAAATGTTGTTTAAAAATGTTTTTTTTTTTGACAAAGTAACTTTATTAAATAGATGAGCAGCCCTTTTATGGCTGCTTTTTGATGTTCATAAGGTCATATATACTCATTTATCTATATATGTATCTATATAGCTCACTTTGGTTGAAATTTTGGTATTTGTTTTCTTTTTCTTTTGGCTAGGTCTTATGAGTGGTCACTGTGGGGGTTTGATTGCTCGGAGTCTGTTCCACCTGCCGCCCTGGGAGTGGTGCCTACCGCCCTCACCCTGTGTGGTCTCTTCTCCACTCTCCCTTATTTACATCTAGGGTCCCTGGTGGTAAGTTACCCGTTTCATATCACTTGTGGACCTGTCTACAGGTGGATCTCCAACCTTTTAAGTTAATGTATATTGTTTTATTCTGTAAGTGGTTATTTTCCCTTTTGCTCCTCTATATTTACCAGCTGTTATCCGTATAGACGTGTGAGACATACTTCCCCTGACGAAGCCCCAATGGGCGAAACATGTTGGGACTATGTATGATCTTCTCAGTTGAATAATGATGCAACCACCATTCTGGAACTATCCCATTGTGAAACTAATCAGTGACACTGCTCATATTTTTATCAATTTTGGATAAATTGTTAATAAAATTTATTGTATTTTTTTACCAATTGGTAATTCAGTCTTCCATTGTGTTCAGAATTAATTTATTAGCACTGTTATAGTCCCGTTTCTTTTGCTCTTGTTTTTTAAGGAGAATAATTGGTGGTGAACAAGGGAGATGAAGAGAAAATTGGGAACCAGATAGAGAAGACTAGGATCCCCAGGTAGTGCTGATAATGAGAGAGGTTGTGAAGCCACCTGTGTAAACTTGGGCTGAGAACAGGACAAGGTATAGCTACCCACCCTTTGCTGCAGTCAAACAATATAAGATGACACCGGGATCAATACGCTAACAGGTAGCCAAATTAGTCCACAGACTAAGCTTGAACTGTGTCAGTCTGATTGGGCCCAGTATGCCAGGAGCAGTATGCCTTCACTCCAAAGGGTCTGAAGAGTAAAGGGAACAACACATAGCAGAGAATGGTAAGGCAATTCCATTGCAGAGTCAATCCAAGCCCCTTAGGTAAAGGGGGAGAGAGGGAGAAGGGCACACCAAGGCTACAGCTAATTTGGAAAGAAGGAGTACAAGCGTGGATGCATGTAGGGGAGGTGCATACCTGGTTGGTAAAAGGCTTCCACGAGATCCCGGATGTCCGCCGTCCACGTTAAGGATGGTCAAAGGCCGCCCTTTAAGTCCTCTAACCGCGACGACGTAAGCACATATCCGGCTGACGTCGGGTGCCCACGTCATCGGGTCCGTCGCTACCCACTGCGCATGCGCTGAGGAAAAAAACGGCGCACGCGCAGGACTCCCTGAAATGACGCAGAGCGTCATAAGGGAGAAGTGGTGGGTGGTGCTAACCGGGAAGGAAGCACACCCATCACTGGAGAGACGCTAATCCACCGCCAGGGGGAGAGAATGAACTCCTCAAGCCGCATATCCAGGGAATAGAGTCATGTCAATCTAATACAACATTTGAACATTGCGTAAAGTATTTAAAAAGAATGCGGCAGTGAATATGGTGAATCCAGGTGGAGGATAAAGGTCTGCCAACAACTGGGATCAATAGTTCACTGTGCAAATTACAAAATAGTTGCAAACATAAAAATACATTTAAATCAACAGTCATATAAGTCTCACCAGCTAAGTGTCAAAACAGGATGAAGGTTTGACCTGTAAGACATGGATATTTGAATATAACAGATCATAGCCTATTTGTTTTCTTTGTCTGAATTTCTCACTTCCTGTTCCTCCTCACTCGGATGATGGGGGCAAGCTTACTGAGGAGAAGCAGGAAGTGAGAAATTCAGACTAAGAAAAAAAAACATTTAGAAGGGAAATCGAAGGAAAAGGTAAGTGAACCAACAATGCACTAGCTTAAAGGAACCTATTTAGAAAATAAAAAACAAACCTTTACAACCCCTTTAAGATGAAAAACCTTCTGTTCTGCAGCTCCCCCCAGACCCTCCCTTTTCCTTACCTGAGCCTGATCTGATCAAGCGAAGTGCTCCAGCCGCTGTCTCTCTCCCCAT
The DNA here is from genome assembly GCA_029206835.1 of Rana muscosa. NCBI lineage: Eukaryota > Metazoa > Chordata > Amphibia > Anura > Ranidae > Rana > Rana muscosa. The sequence goes on along the minus strand of CM055117.1, from coordinate 680,311,302 downwards.
TGGACAGATTGATAGCAGCAGGAGCCATTGGCTCCTGCTACTGTCAATCAAATTCAGTGACACAAGAGCACGGGCAGGGCCGAGTCCCACTTTCTGTGTCGATAGACGCACCAGTGGGACTGGAGAGCGAGCCTGCACAGGTGCCCCCATGGAAAGCGGCTTTCCGTGGAGGAACCTGATGAAGAGGATGGACTTTGAACAACAGTTTACAACCCCTTTTAAGTTTGATTTAGAATTCAGACTCCAATAAAAACAGATTAGCTAATTTGAGACTCTGGTGGAATACTTTCAGGCTTAGAAAGGAAGTATTTTGACCTTTATGACTTCTGTGCTTCTCAAAGTGTTAAAGCAGTCTTAGCAGAGTGCTTATACTTTGCGAGTTAATGTTATACACTCAAACAGTGAGTTAGCCCACAAAGCATGATTGCTGTGGGTAGCAAGTTTCGCTGTGCAATAGTGAGAATCACTAAGCATCAGGTCAGGCTCAGAGAATACAATCCAATATTACACAATCCAGTTACTTTTTGCTGCATATGCCAGTAGTAAAAAACGAATAAACAGGAAAAGATTTAACATTTAAGCAACGGTCAATAGAAAACAGTACAATCTGAAACAAGAAGCCAATAGGAAAATGTACGCAATAAACTTTAATCCTGTGTCACTGCCTAGAATATAAGTACACAGCTTCAATATAGAGATTGCTCAAGACGGTGTTAGAGAGGAAACCACATGCCTTAGTTAACGATGAATGCAGGGGAAACTATTTTCTGCTTGCACAAGATTTTTTTTTTATTGTTGTTTTTTTTTTCCTTTTTTTCTTTCTTTTTTTTTTATTTTTATTGCACAGTGAAGATAATCATCTTTCTGGAACAGTAGACATGAGTATGAATTTAAGCATTGCAGGTAATTCTGTAGCAATTTAAACCAGCTTTCAACCAGCTGCCAAAAATAATAAAGCGGGTAAAAGGCAACTTAGTACTGTCAGTTCATGTTCATCTATATACGGTCTGTCTGTCTGTCTCTCTCTTTTCATGTGACAACACTGAAGAAATGACACTTTTCTACAATGTAAAGTAGTGAGTGTACAGCTTGTATAACAGTGTAAATTTGCTGTCCCCTCAAAATAAGTCAACACACAGCCATTAATGTCTAAACCGCTGGCAACAAAAGTGAGTACACCTCTAAGTGAAAATGTCCAAATTGGGCCCAATTAGCCATTTTCCCTCCCCGGTGTCATGTGACTCATTAGTGTTACAAGATCGCAGGTGTGAATGGGGAGCAGGTGTGTACAATTTGGTGTTATGGCTCTCACTCTCTCATATAGGTCACTGGAAGTTCAACATGGCACCTCATGGCAAAGAACTCTCTGAGATCTGAAAAAAAGAACCATTGCTCTACATAAAGATGGCCTAGGCAAAACGAAGATTGCCAAGACCCTGAAATTGAGCTGCAGCATTGTGGCCAAGACCATACAGCAGTTTAACAGGACAGGTTCCACTCAGAACAGGCCTAGCCATGGTCGACCAAAGAAGTTGAGTGCACTTGCTCAGCATCATATCCAGAGGTTGTCTTTGGGAAATAGACGTATTAGTGCTGCCAGCACTGCTGCAGAGGTTGAAGGGGCAGGGGGTCCGCCTGTCAGTGCTCAGACCATACGCTGCACACTGCATCAAATTGGCCTGCATGGCTGTCATCCTAAAAGGAAGCCTCTTCTAAAGATGATGCACAAGAAAGCCCGTAAACAGTTTGCTGAGACAAGCAGACTAGGGACATGGATTACTGGAACCATGTCCTGTAGTCTGATGAGACCAAGATAAACTTATTTGGTTTAGATGGTGTCAAAGGTGTGTGGCGGCAACCAGGTGAGGAGTACAAAGACAAGTGTGTCTTGCCTACAATCAAGCATGGTGGTAGGAGTGTCATGGTCTGTGGCTACATTAGTGCTGTCGTCACTGGGGAGCTACAGTTCATTAAGGGAACCATGAATGCCAACATGTACTGGGACATACTGAAGCAGAGCATGATCCCCTCCCTTACGGACAGCCCGTAAATTTAACCCCTTTTTTCGGGGTGTCCGTTAAAGTCCGTTACGGGCACCGGCGCCAGTAAAAAAGATGGCCGCGAGCTGGCCATACAACTGCGCATGCGCCGCTCTGAAGTCGGTCGAGCTCAGGGAAACTTGTACGAGCTCGGCCGGGCGGCACACGCGCAGTAACGTGATGGCGCCGCCGGCGCCATTTTTGAATAGACCACAGCGGCTGGCGTGACTCCTGTAGTGAGTGCATGGCTGCACTCATCATAGGTGGAGGAGCCGAGCACTAAGCACTGGCAGGGGTGAGGAGGCGAGTAAAACTGGGGGGATACAAGGGGACAGCGACAGAGTGAGAGGACATTACTGGGAGCCTGAAGCCGTGCCATGCAGGGGACAGAGACTGATGTTCTCTGTCCACCATCATATTACTTCTCAAAATCATCAATGTGCTGTGTCCTCCTCCTGTGCTCCTGTGCACCTTTCACCTCTTCTCAGGTCAACGCAGCACAGTGCTGCCCTGCTGACCTCTGGAGAGGTGAAAGGGGCACAGCAGGAGGACACAGCACACTGATGATGTGGAGAAGTAATATGATGGTGGACAGAGGAGGAGGCTACTGTGAGGGGGTGAGGAGGGCACCTTCATGTCCGCAGCCTCTGTCCACCTCCTGCAGTATGTCCGCAGCCTGTCTCCACCTCCTGTAGTATGTCCGCAGTCTCTGTCCACCTCCAGTAGTATGTCCGCAGTCTCTGTCCACCTCCTGTAGTATGTCTGCAGTCTCTGTCCACCTCCTGTAGTATGTCCGCAGTCTCTGTCTACCTCCAGTAGTATGTCCGCAGCTTCTGATCACCTCCTGTAGTATGTCTGCAGTCTCTGTCCACCTCCTTTAGTATGTCTGCAGTCTCTGTCCACCTCCTGTATCGTGTCCGCAGCCTCTGACCATCTCTTGTCTTTTATCATGTCTGCAGTCTCTGAGGGGATCCTAGAAAGGAGTCAAGAGTGGGAGCGCCGCCGGGATGGGGGTTACGGGAAGAAACAGATATGTGTGGACTTTGGAGAAGAGATCAGAGCCGCCAAGCTGTAGCCGTCTGACTAAGCCCCGCACTGTGCACCTGAGAGGAGGTCAGTGACAGTGCCGCCAGGCCAGTTTGAGGGGGGGTCACTGATGTAAGGAGGGGAGTGAATACAATAATGTAAGGGGGCACTGATATAAAGGTTTCCCCCTTATATTAGTAACTCCCTTACCTTAGTGTATTCACTCTGCGGAAGGTGGTCTCTATTCACCAGAGTCCCCCTCCACATCAGAGTTCCCCCTTACATCATGATCTGCAGCGTTCCACTTTACATAAGAGTTCCCTTGCACTGTAAGGGGGCATCTTGCAGACTCTGATGTAAGAGGGAACTCTGTGCTGGCTGGGTTATAGTAACCTAACCTTCATGTAAATTGAGAAATATGTTTTTTACTTTTGTTTAACTTAAACACATTGATAATAGCATTAGCTATGTGTTTATAGTTCAAATATTGATATTTGCACTGTCTAGCACTAAAAACAGTAATTTTAGGTACTTTTTTGCAGTGGCAGTAAAGAATGTGGATCTGGCAGTAAATTCCATGCTTTTGTGTCAGTAAAAAAATTGGTGCCGTTTGTAAATGTTGTCGTTCTGCCAGTAAATTTCACTTCTGGGGGTTGGTAACACTGCCCCAAACACATCTCCAAGACGACCACTGCCTTGCTAAAGAAGCTGAAGGTAAAGGTGATGGACTGGCCAAGCATGTCTCCAGACCTAAACCCTATTGACAGGGCCGCTGATAGAAATCATGGGGCCCCGTACAGCCTACTTGATGGGGCCCCATTCAGTCCCACCCCTGGTCCCTCCTTCAGCCCAACCCCTATACAGAGAGGCTAGGGTATACATAAAGGATAAATTGTGGGCATGGCTAATTTAAAAATATGCACCACACGGAGCTGAAAAAAGGACGTGGTTTAAATTACGCTTAATTATTGAGCATAGCTTAAACCGGTGTGGTTAGTGTCTAAGATGACTGTGTGTAGGATGCAGATGATACTGTGCTGCGTTCAAAACTGCATTGTCCAATTTCTCACAGTCAAACAGTTCTACATGAAAAAGAAGATGCTATTTATGTCAGCTAAGCCCACTTAAAAAAAAAAAAAATCTAAACTTTTAATGAGAAGTAATATTATGTCTAAGGGACAGTTCACACCATGCCTGCATCTGAATTGCGAAGGAATGTTCTGTGGATTCCTGTACAATTCAACCTGCATGCAAAACGCACTGCTTTTGCGATCTGCAGCACGTGTCAATAAAAAGTTAATGACACCTCAAACGCAGGTTGCAAACGTAGTGTGTTTTCCTTGCACCTGCCAGCCCTGGATCACCATGTGATTTGGTTGTAGTGCATGTTAAAAAGTAGTGCATACACTCCTTTGGTGCATTACAATTTTAGCCCATTCAAAACAAATGAGCTTGAAATTGCACTGCACAGACCCACATGTGAATTGCACAGGAACGTACAGCATGTTCCTGTGTGATTCAGCTCCAGGCATGGTGTGAACCAGACTGATCTAAAAATTTTGATAGAAGTAATAAAAAGTGGGGTTTGCTGACATTGATGGCATCTCCTTTTTCATGTAGCACTTATGTGAGAAATTGGGCAGTGCAGTTTAAAACCCAATTTCTCACAGGACAGCTGTGCTACATGAAAAAGCATTAGACTTTACATTGCAGTTAATGTGACTGGGCTAACCTGCAGTCCCCCGAGAATCCTGATCCAATGCCACCATGTGTGCACACCAGAAGAACCTGGGAGTGATCATCCTTGAAGCCGGCCACACCCCCTCATGCCCACTCAAACTGCATGATCTCACAGTCAGGCTCTGCTTCTCTGCCTCTGGGATGTTTAGCCCAGAGTGAGTGCTCATTGAGAGCGGCTGAACAGCTGCCGAGGGAGGTGCTGAGGAGGGGAAGTTGGAGAAAGACTTTTTTTTTTCTTCTGCAATCTATTCAGATTGCTCGGGCCCCCCCTGTACTGTACTGGCTTATCAGCGGCCCTGCCTATTGAGCATCTGTGGGGCATCCTAAAACGGAAGGTGGAGGAGCGCAAGGTCTCTAACATTCACCAGCTCTGTGATGTTGTCATGGAGGAGTGGAAGAGAGCTCCAGTGGCAACCTGTGAAGCTCTGGTGAACTCCATGCCCAAGAGGGTTAAGGCAGTGCTGGAAAATAATGATGGCCACACAAAATATTGAGACTTTGGGCCCAATTTGGACATTTTCACTTAGGGGTGTACTCACTTTTGTTGCCACCGGTTTAGACATTAATGGCTGTGTGTTGAGTTATTTTGAGGGGGACAGCAAATTTACACTGTTATACAAGCTGTACACTCACTACTTTACATTGTAGCCAAGTGTCATTTCTTCAGTGTTGTCATATGAAAAGATATAATAAAATGTTTACAAAAATGTGAGGGGTGTACTCTCTTTTGTGAGATACTGTAATTGATAAGTTTAGGCAGGTGTAAAATGCTGTAAAGTAAGAATGCTTTCAAAAATTATTATTTCAAATGTTTATTTTTATCACTTTACAAAATGCAAAGTGAGAGAACAGAAGAAAAATCTAAATCAAATCAATATTTGGTGTGACTACCCTTTGGCTTCAAACCAGCATTAATTCTTACACTTCCACACTTTGTACACTTTTGTAGGATTAGAGTCAGATGTATGATTAACCAATTATTAGCAGGATCACCGGTACTCCCGACCAGCCCAGGTGAATAAACGATAAGGAGAGGCCTCAGCCTACACGACTCCACCAAACCACACACACCCTGATGCATTTCGCTCTGCCCACCGTGGCTTAGTCTGTCAGGGAAATAGCCGAGTTATTGGCATTCCTGCCAGTGTCCATCATGGTCGCGCCAGACTCACCCCTATGCGCGCATTCAGATGCGCGGAAGCTGCCCGTACACGCCGCACACATGCGTGCACGCACGCCGTGACTGTGTGGGCGCACCCCCCGCCCTATTTAAATCTGTCATTGGCACATACAAGTTGCTGGATTATCATCAGCTTCCTGTGTCTCCTGTATCTTGTGTATCCTGAATCTCTGGCTTGTCCCTTGGCTTGCATCTGGACCTGTGACCCTGCTTATCTCCTCGCATCTGACCCTGGCTTGGCTGACAATTCCATTATCTTCTGCTCCTGTGTATGACCTGGCTTGTTCCTGTAATCCTCTTGGACTGATTCCTGTGTTTGACCCCCGGCCTGGCTACAGACTCTGTTCTTGGTTTACCTATTGTTCCACACCAGAACCCTTTCTTTGCACGGCTACTGATTCCGCTCTGCCAGTGCACCCCATCTACCTTCTGCCTGCATCTACCCAGTCAGCAGCAGTACCGGAAATCTGTGCACCTTTGGGCCCTGCACTCCCTGTCTCATCCCAAGGGGTGCGTGCACTTAGCCGCAAGGGGCGCCCTCTCAGCAATCTGGCCTCACACCTGAGACTTGACATAGTCATGGGGGCCCTATGTATCAGGGTGTGTGGTTTGGCGGAGACATGTAGAATGAGGTCACTCCCTATCGTTTATTCACTTGGGCTTGTTCGGAGTAGTGGCGATCAATTCCTCTTTACATTTACTAGCCTTCTGGATTGGTATCAGGACAAGCCTGCACCCCATGCTCTGGGACACAGGGATATGCTTTCACCTCTACTTTGAGTGGCACCAAAAACAACATGACAGTGTAGCAGGAGACAGTTTATTCTCTGAAGTACAATAATGATTGTCTGCGGACAACAGTGAAGGTGGAGGTTCCTTGCAAGTTTGGGGCTGCATTCTGCAAATGGAGTTGGAGATTTGGTCAGGAACAATGGTATCCTCAATGCTGAGAAATACAGACAGATAATTATCCATCATGTCATACCATTAGGGAGACGCGTGACTGGCCCCAAATTTATTCTGCAGCAGGACAACAACCACAAACATACAGCCAATGTCATTAAAAACTATATTCAATGTAAAGAAGAACAAAGAATCCTGGAAGTTATTGTTTGGCCACCACAGAGCCCTGATCTCAACATCACAGAGTTTGTCTGGGATTACATGAAGAGACAGAAGGATTTGAGGCAGCTGAAATCCACAGAAGATCTGTGGTTAGTTCTCCAAGATGTTTGGAACAACCTACTTGCCGAGTTCCTTCAAAAACTGTGTGCAAGTGTACATTGAAGAACTGATGCTGTTTTGAAGGCAAAAGGGTGGTCACATCAAATATTGATTTGATTTGGATTTCTCTTCTGTTCATTTACTTCCCATTTTGTTTATTGATAAAAATAAACTATTAACACTTCTATTTCTGAAAACATTCTTAATTAACAGCATTCACAGTGCCTGCCTTTTAAATTACAGAGGTGCTGAGAGAAGTTTCAGGAGGCAGAGTCAGTACTAAAATCACCGCTTGCAGGCAACAAGGTGCCATGGCATATGTAATCCTTGGAAATTAAAAGCAAACAGCACCAGAAAAATTGTAAAGCATGCAGAGAATCAGAAAATCTGTGGATAGAGGTGACCAGCAGACATGCAGCTCTCTCAACATGAAAGGAAAATTTTGAAGTACTGTATATACTCGAGTATAAGCCAAGTTCTCCAGCACATTTTTTTGTGCTGAAAATGCCCCCCTCAGCTTATACTCGAGTCTGTGTCCATCTTCAAATTTGTGCACCTGATCCCGGCCAGCCGTAGGTCCTCTTCCTCTATAAGTGTGCAAAGTTTGTTGTCCGGGGGACCTACGGCCGGGGAGCACCGATTTTTTAAACCCAGGCACTCCTTCTGTAGACTCCCACGTTAAACGGTCATTCCTCCGGTGATTTTGGGGACCCGGTACCGGCCTCCCATGTTAAACGTCAGGCATGGGCACAGTGAGGCATGGGCACAGTGAGGCATGGACACAGTGAGGCATGGGCACAGTAAGGCACAGCGAGGCATGGACACAGTGAGACATGCACATGGACACAGTGAGGCAAAGTGAGGCACAGTGAGGCATGCAGATGGGCACCCTAGGCTTATACTCGAGTCAATACGTTTTCCCAGTTTTTTGTGGCAAAATTAGGTGCTTTGGCTTATATTCGGGTCGGGTTATACTCGAGTATATAAGGTAAGCTTATACTGCATTATCAGTAATAACTAGTGTGTGTATTTTTATTGCTAAGATGATGTTGTAAAATTAAAGTTTAATTTTCCAGTCACTTACTCTAGTCTTTACTATACCTACAGTATATAACTCAGCTCTCGACAATTACCCAATATTGTAGCCAATGTCAGCAAAAGGGTCGCTGGTCTTATCCTGACCACAACACTACCTGCCTGGAGTTTACATGTTCTCCCTGTGCCTGCGTGGGTTTCCTCTGGGTACTCCAGTTTCTTCCTACACTCTAAAGAATGCTGGTAGATTAATTGAATCCTGTCTAAATTGGCCCTATTATGTCTATATATGATGTGAGTTAGGAACATTAGATTGTAAACTCCTTATGAGCAGGGACTGATGTGAATGTACATTGTACAATAAATATGTAATATGCGTAAATTGACGGTGCTATATAAGTACCTGAAATAAATAAAATAACAATAAATGTCTTCTGAGTTCAGGGTTACTATATAAGAGCAAGGACAAGGGATCATACACAAAAATACTTGGTACAACTAGAAACTGAGTTAAATTTATTTGATTTAAGATGGGTTGATTGCTAGGAAATGTTGCATTTCGAGCTGCAGAATTATTTTTATTTACTGCATGGCTGATTGTGCTGCAGTCAGTACTAATTGAGCATCTGATTTGCATCTAATGCTTTCATCTTATCTGATGATAAAGCCATGATGAATTTAAATAATGCTGTTTAGTCCTGTACTGTAAGCAGAGCCTTTTGGCAATGTGAGCAATGAAACTTAGATGAACATAGATAAGGCCACTTTGTACTGTACCACAAGTAGAAATTTAGAGTTTGTGTGCTGTGCAAGGAAGGGAAATATTAGTCAGGTAAATAGAGGATTATGCAAAGATGTGATCTGGATTGATTTTGAACAATAGTGGTAGGCCTCTAGACTAGGGTGACCACGTGTTCCGGATTGCCCGGGACAGTCCCGCATTTTGCAGGTCTGTCCCGGGCACATTCATTCCAGGACAATACAGTGTCCCGGAATGAAACTGACACAGCCACCCCCCCCGGGCCAATCTGATGCCCCCAAAAAAGGCCACCGCATCACCGCTTTACTCACTGACAGTACTTGCCCTGGCCGGGAATGCCTGGAGGAGCACAATCCCCGCCCCCTGCTTGTGATTGGAGAAATGATAAATCCTGCCTCTTGTGTCCAATCACTGTGCTGTGATTCGTTACAGCACAAGCTGATTTTTGGGAAGGGAGGATGTCCCTGAATGGTAGTTTGGAAATGTGGTCACCCTACTCTAGACACAAGATTAAAATATTTTAAAGTAAGATAACTACCGGTAAGTAATACACACATCACACAATATTTTTGGGCATAATCAAGGCCTTCTGTTGTCAATATTGTCGTGCAAAAATGATTGTATTTTTAATGCAATCTATAGAAAAAAGAAATACCAAAATGAAAAGAAGATTTTTTTTTTTTCGCTTTTAGGACAGGTGTTTGAACTAGATTTAAAATAAGTTGTTTTACTATGAATAAAAGTGCACAATTTATTATTAACCTATACACGCATTACAATAAAATGACACAAAGTATGGCAAAGCTATTTGCAAATGAAATAAAGGGATTTTTTTTGTTTTGTGCATTTGTTGTCATGCAACACTGAAAAAAATGAACAATAAAAACTAGTGAAAAAAAAATGTTTAAATATCAATGGTAAAAAGTGTCGGGAGAAAAATAATACCTAGAATTAAATTCAAAGGAAGGAAGTGATTAGGGCTGAACAGAGTTTTAAAAAAAGGGGTTAATAAGAAGTTAAATAGGAGCTCATTTTGTTTAAAAAAATCATTTTGTTTTATTTGTAAGGTTGCTTTAAATCTGACCCCTGGGGATAGATGTTTTTGCATAGTTACATTGGTCCAGCTTGAACAATGTAATTATGCATACAGTATGTCATACTTGTGGGCAGGGCTGCTGATAAGGCAGTACAGCCAGCCCTGTTGTACTGGGCCCGAGCCTCATCAGCAAGAAAGGGGGGCCCTTTCCTGCCTATAATAATACATTGATTTTAGTAGCCCACACTTTCACTTCTACTTACAACCCAGCGCTCTAATTAAATTTCCCTGGGCCCCATCAGGTCAATAGAGGGGCCCGGGAGGCTGGAGCAGAGCATGAACTTTTTTTGCATTTTCGGGCGTAGGTACATTAAGTGCGGCCGCAATACCTGCTGCGCGCTATAGTTCCGGCTGGCCGCCCACTGCCTATGCTATGTCCTCCACGGCGGAGTGATTCTTTGTACCTCCGCTCCCTCAGCAGGTGCCATGGAGTGAGGGATAGGCTTGTGTGAGGTGACAGAGGGCACAGATCGGTAATCCCAGCGGCGTGTGGTGGTGCGCAGGCAAGCAACACACAGTGACAGGCAACATGCCTGTACAGTGCCCAGACTCCGCATGGTGTGCTAATTGACATTATCATTATAATGAAGACAGAACAGCAGGTCCCCCCTGGCTCTGTGTCACATGGCTGTTGGGTATTGAATTTGCTATAGCTGTACAGTGTTACTTTGAAACACTTAGGACAGCCATAACAAAGCCAGTACCCAACAGCCATGTGACACTGACACAGAACCAGGGGGGACCTGCTGTCCTGTCTTCATTATAACAAGGATGCTTATTAGCAGGGGATGCTAGTTTACACTTGTGTTGGGGGGCAGTAAAGATGTGGCTAAGCTGATTTTTTTTTGGCACTCCACTCATGGAATATCCTACTGAGTGGAATGGCTCAGTATGAAAGAGCCCTTATGACGCAAATGCAGTGGAGAATGCATGCCACAAACACTATGCTTTCTGTGCAGCAAAAAATGATCCCCAATGTCACCACCCACCATTTTGTCTGCTAAGCACAATCCCGTTCAACCCATTTTAGGGTTTTTAAGTGGTTATACAAGGTGGTGAGGAGGTGATGCAACACACTACCTGCTCACTACCTGTCAAATGTTCTCTGCAGAGCAATCCAGGTGCAGATCACTCTTCAGAGAGCAATAGTGTGAACTTGCCCATAAAGACTGCGTGGGGGCAGCAGTTTTCTAGGGGTGCCAATGTGTAGGTGGGAATTTGGGGATGGGGCCCCATCAGGAAGACTGTGATCTCTAACAGCAGCCCAGCTTGTGGGACCACTGTGGAAGCGGAAAATCACTGTAGTAGTCACCACTACTACAGTGATCTTCAATGTTTTAGTCTTTTGCTGAGCACCTGCTACATAGTGAGCACAGGGGATAGCTTGGTCAGTATGGGTGCCTTATACAGAAACACTTGCATTTTTCACAATGGATGCAAGGCATTCCCTGATTAAACAAAGTGGAGAGGCAGGGGGTGTCCTCAGAATCTTCACCTCATCCAATCGGAGACTGCTTTGCATTCATTGAATAAAATTACAAGGCAATCTGTGAATAGCAACCGTGCTGATCAAACAACTCCCTGTGTTTACTATGCAGCAGGGCGGCTGCTCAGCAGGGGAATCAAAAGAAAGTGGCGATTACTGTAGTAAAGTAAATAAAATGCAATAATAGTGTTACTTTGTACTTCTCAATGACACTGTAGACCATATATTAAAGCAGGGGCCGGCAAACCTCGGCCCGCAAGCTGCACCCAGCCCGCCACCACTAGACGTCCGGCCCATCAGTGCCCGTGATTAATTCACGGGCACCTGGTCCGCGGACATGTTCACCGCTGTCCTCTTCATTGGACAGCGGGGAGTGGGCAGTATCACAGAGCTGGATGGGGCGGGAACCGCTGGAGTTAACTTTTTTCATTACACAGCAGGTGATTGGTTGCCGGGTGATTCTAGCACCCAATCACCAGCCTGTTAATGTAAAAAGTTAACTCCAGCGGATCCCACACCCATCCAGCTCTGTGATACTGATCTCTGCTCTGCTTGCTGTACACCTGTGTAAGAAAGAAGATTTCTGCAGGAGGGGGCAGAGGACACTAAAGTGGGGGGGTGCAGGGGACAGAGGACACTATGGGGGTACAAAGGACACTACAGTGGGTGGGTGGTGCAGGAGACAGAGGACACTATGGGGTCACAGAGGACACTACAGTGGGGGGTACAGGGAACAGAGGACACCATGGGGGTACAGAGGACACTACAGTGGGGGTGGTACAGGGAACAGAGGACACTATGGGGGAACGGAGGACACTACAGTGGGGGGGGGGTGCAGGGGACAGAGGACACTATGGGGGTATAGAGGACACTACAGTGGGGGGGTGCAGGGGACAGGGAATAGTATGGGGGTACAAAGGACACTACAGTGGGGGGTGCAGGGGACTGAGGATACTGCTTTGGGGGCACAGGGAACTTGCTATGGGGGGAGGGGACAGGGACACTGCAATAGGGGTACAGAGGATACTGCAATAGGGGGGACCCTATTAAGGACCACATCACCCCTGGGGACAGGATCCCTTCTCACCTAGGGACAAGGAACCCTTTCTCACCTAGGGACAGGGATCACATCACCCCTGGGGACAGGGACCCCTTCTCCCCTGGGGACAGGGACCCCATCACCCCTTGGGACAGGGATCCCTTCTCACCTGGGGACAAGGACCCCTTCTCACGTGGGGACAGGGACTCCTTCTCACCTGGGAACAGGGACTCCTTCTCACCTGGGGACAATGACCCCTTCTCCCCTGGGGACAGGGACCCTATCACCCCTGGGGACAGGGGCCCCTTCTCACTTGGGGACAGGGACCACATAACCCCTGGGTACATGGACCCCTTCTCCCCTGGGGACAGGGACAATGACCCCTTCTCCCCTGGGGACAGGGACCCTATCACCCCTGGGGACAGGGGCCCCTTCTCACTTGGGGACAGGGACCACATCACCCCTGGGTACATGGACCCCTTCTCCCCTGGGGACAGGGACCCTATCACCCCTGGGGACAGGGACCCCTTCTCATCTGGGGACAGGGACCCCTTCTCACTTGGGGACAAGGACTCCTTCTCACCTGGACAGGGACCCCTTCTCACCTGGGGACAATGATCCCTTCTCCCCTGGGGACAGGGACACTATCACCCCTGGGGACAAGGGCCCCTTCTCACTTGGGGACAGGGACCACATCACCCCTGGGTACATGGACCCCTTCTCCTCTGGGGACATGAACCCTATCACCCCTGGGGACAGGGACCCCTTCTCATCTGGGGACAGGGACCCCTTCTCACTTGGGGACAAGGACCACATCACCCCTGGGTACATGGACCCCTTCTCCCCTGGGGATAGGGACCCTATCACCCCTGGGGACAGGGACCCCTTCTCATCTGGGGACAGGGACCCCTTCTCACTTGGGGACAAGGACTCCTTCTCACCTGGGGACAGGGACCCCTTCTCCCCTGAGGACAGGGACCCTATCCCCTCTGGTGACAGGGACCCCTTCTCACCTGGGGACAGGGACCACATCAACCCTGGGGACAGGGATCACATCACCCCTGGGTACAGGGACCCTATCACACCTGGGGACAGGGACCCCTTCTAAACTGGGGACAGGGACCCATTCTCACCTGGGGAAAGGGACCCATCACCCCTGGGGACAGAGACTCCTTCTCACCTGGGGACAGGGACACTTTGTCCCCTGGGGACAGGGACCCCATCACCCCTGGGGACAGTGACCCCTTCTCACCTGGGGACAGGGACCCCATCACCCCTGGACACAGAGACCCCATCACCCCTAGGTAAGGGAACCCCATCTCCGGACCATGCTGGCTGGCAGGGCTAGCGTCAGCCACTCTTAGGTGCCAGGATGGGGGAGGGGCAGTAAAATCAGAATCCCCAGCAACACGCTCCCTCAGGGTGAACTGGCTTTGTATTAGTGAAGCACCTTAAAGTGGAGTAAACCTGTACTGTTATTATTACTATGTTAGGATATTATCTTCCTTTATTAGCAGGTGAATGCAGTCCTCCATGCATTCACATACATTGAATCTGTCCCTTAAGTGGAAAAAGGTTACTGACCCCTGTCTTAAAGTGTCATTTCACACAGGCACGACTGCAGCCAGGTCTGCAATACAGGGCAAGTCTTGCTGGCAATAGAGGCCATAGACCAAAGGCAGGAAATGTGCATATAGTGGTAAATGTAGTTTGTAGGTTGTAGTTCCAGAAGTGATTAAATTGTTCCCGAGAGTTAGGGAATCTTCTTTGAACTACCCTAAACTTCTGTCATTTGCACAAAAAATAAAAGCCAGCAGTTACAAATACTGTAGCTGTTAACTTTTAATAAACATTGGGGATGAGCTTTATGTTCGGGTCTAACATGAGTTCGACTCGAACATTGGCTGTTCGCCCGTTCGCCGAATAGCGAACAATTTGGGGTGTTCGCGGCAAATTCGAAAGCTGCGGAACACCCTTTAAATGCCTATGGGAGTAATCAAAAGTGCTAATTTCAAAGGTTAATATGCAAGTTATTGTCATAAAAAGTGTTTGGGGACCTGGGTCCTTCCCCAGGGGACATGTATCAATGCAAAAAAAAGTTTTAAAAACTGAAGTTTTTTCGGGAGCAATGATTTTAATAATGCTTAAAGTGAAACAATAAAAGCGAAATATTCCTTTAAATTTCGTACCTGGGGGGTGTCTATAGTATGCCTGTAAAGTAGCGCATGTTTCCCGTGCTTAGAAAAGTCCCTGCACAAAATGACATTTCTAAAGGAAAAAAAGTAATTTAAAACTACTTGCGGCTATAATGAATTGTCGGGTCCCGGCAATACAGATAAAAGTCATTGAAAAAAAACGACATGGGTTCCCCCCCAGTCCATTACCGGGCCCTTTGGGTCTGGTATGAATATTAAGGGGAACCATGCACCAAATTTAAAAAAAAAATGCGTGGGGGTCCCCCCAAATTCCATTACCACCCCCCAGGTACGAAATTGAAAGGAATATTTCACTTTTATTGTTTCACTTTAAGCATTATTAAAACCACTGCTCCTGAAAAAACAGCTGTTTTTAAAACTTTTTTTTGCATTGATACATGTCCCCTGGGGCAGGACCTGGGTCCCCAAACACTTTTTATGACAATAAATTGTATATTAACCTTTAAAATTAGCACTTTAGATTTTTCATGTTCGTGTCCCATAGGCTTTAACGGTGTTCGGATGTTCGAACTAATTTTTTGCCTGTTCGCATGTTCTGCTGCGAACCGAACTGGGGGGTGTTCGGCTCATCCGTAATAAACATGTACTTACCAGTCCAGGTATCTAGCACTGTCATCACCTGGGCTAGTTCTTTACTAGTCTTCGAGTCCTTGGTGCCACCATTTTGCTTGTGGGAAGCCAGCTGTAACTTTCTGTGGCTCCACAGCCGGCTAACCACTGCGCATGCATGAGTCATGCCTCGCCTTCTGCGCGCCCTGGGCTGTGACGTGTCCCAGAAGGTTACGGGCAAGGAGGGTAGGTAACTTCTTCTCTGCTCATCTTGGTGAGGGGATTGGAAGTGTGGGGGGGCGTACCTGTCAGAAAAATGTACTCCCCAAAAAGTGAAAAGCATCCAAAAGTGATGGTGGGAAGGGGGGGAAGTGAAACTTCCCTTTTTTAGGTGAAATTTGGCTTTAAACAAAAATGACAACTAAAGCCATGTCATTTTTTTTTTTTTCAACCACATTTTGCCTAAACAATCTGCATTGAGGCTGATTTTAACAATATTTTCTAAATCAATAATTTTTATGTGAAATCAGTTTTGCCAAAATCACTCCGTTCTTCCCTAGTTAGGAAGCAAAGTAAAGTTTAGCAAGGCTACTTGTGTTCACTTTACACAATCATGTAAAGAAACTTTTTTGTTCAAATTCTCTTATTCGTGATTGGATATTTAAAGTTATCGGTTGCATTCATTTCACTTCTCTACACTTCACCTCACTTCACATTTTAGTTAATGAGGTCACAAGCCTTTGTGATGGAAGGTTCCCCAACATGGTTACCCTTAGATCTAAGCATAAAAAAATCAAAACCTCAATATAGCCTGTCACTCTTTTAAAACGTAACTCCATTTACTTTGCATTTGTTCTTTCCAGAATATATTTTAGAGTGTGGTTTTACATCTTTTATGTTTGGATTTAGGCTGCATTCACACCTGAGCGTTTTGTAGCCTGAAGCCTGAAGCTACAAAACGCTAGAAGGGAAAAAATCCATTATTCTCTATGGAGATGGTTCACATCTCCACTCCAAAACGCCTGAAGCCGAACGCCTGAAGCTCAAACAAGTTCCGAACCCTTTTTTGTTGCGCGAATCGGGCAGATTTGGGCGTTCTAGGAGTCATAGAATGTAATGGAAACGCTCGATTCAAGCGTTTCCACGGGCGCAAATTCGCGCGACAAAACGCCGGTAAAACCGTCAGTAAAACCGCTCGAAACGCTACGCTCAGGTGTGAATGCAGTCTTAAGAAGCTGGAATTTTTTTTTTTAAATAGCACGTGTAGTGCCTGCAAATCAGACGCAAAGTTTGGAGTGTTCTTCAGATACGGCAGAATGGTCAGACTCAGAATAGCCCAGAATTGGTGTCTATTGTACAGGACTTTCCTACTCACTGTTCTTTCATAGTCCTGACCAATTCTGTAATGTATAGGGGTATCACATCAAATCATTTTAAGACCAAAGGAAGTCGAAGAGACTGTATGTCAATGTACCCTCTCAGCTTTTTGACTTTGTGGTTAACAAAGGAAAGGGATGAGAAAGAATGACCTACTTTGCAGATTTTCTTGAAAGGTGAATACTTGTTTAAACATGTTTTTATCTCTGGCTCAGGTGTATAGTATATGTTCTGTGAACTATTTATGTTTTATATTATGTTTTAAGCAAGCTTTCTGCAATTACAGAAAAAATATATACTTGTATATGGACCATTTTTGGTAATGAAATAGGACAGTTTTAGAGCATTAAGCCTCGTACACACGAACGAGTTTCTCGGCAAAAACCAACAAGAAACTTGCTGGCAGAGATTTTTTGCAGAGAAATTTGTTCGTGTGTATGGTTTCTCTTCAAGAAAAGCGACAAGAATCTCGACGAGAAAATAGAGATCCTGCTCTCTATTTTCTCGTCGAGATTCTCGTCAGCCTGTTTCTCGACGAGAAAATTGTGTGTGTGTACACTTACCTTTTCGCCGGGAAGCCCGTGCATGCTCGAAATGACTTTGACGCATGCGCGGTAGCTTCCTAGGCATAGATAGGGTATACCAAGATGGCGGCGACGGCATCGAATGTGACGAGCGCATGCTCGTCGTAGTCGATGACGTCACCGCGTACTCTCCATTCAAAGAACCGCGGGTTCTTTGAATCTAGCGTGTGTACACTCGGCCGGGACAAGTTTCTTGTCCAAGAATCTCGTCGAAAAAAACGACATGTTTTTTTCGACGAGAATCTCGGCCGTGTGTACGAGGCCTTACAGTGCGTTGCATTATGTGGTCAATTTGAGCTTGTGAATAGCAATGAAGAGATTAGTATATATGCTTTTCTACTCACTGTTATTGTATAGAGCAGGGGTCTCCAACTTTCTAAACAATTCCTGATCAAGCCCCCTGTCTGTCTGTCTGTCTGCCTTGCTCTGCTAGTTTGAACTTCCCTGTGTATGACCTTGGACCGGGTATTGGACTACTCCCTGAACTCAGCCTGCTTTTTACCTGGACTGTCATAGAACCACTCTGCCTGTCTGCCAACCGCAAGTACCTGTTTGCTTTGCTCAGTTCACGCCTGCCCTGGCGTGATGGCCAGGCACTATAGCATTGTCTATAAGACCTGCAGGCAACTGAGTACCGGGAGGCCTGCTTGCCTTATGGTAAATGGGGCTGCTATCGGTGAAGAACACAGTAGCCAGCCATAGTGCCAGACCACTTGTGTTGGGGTAGACGTGACACCATCATTGGTGTCAGTGGGAGGAATTGTGCCCCATCGTTGGTGTCAATGGGAGGAATAGTGCCCCATTGTTGGTGTCCGTGGGAGCAATTGTGCCCTATCATTGGTATCAATGGAAGGAATTGTGCCCCATCCTCTGTGTCAGTGATGGGAATAGTGCCCCATCACTTGTGTCAGTGGTAGGAATAGTGCCCATCGTTGGTGTCATTGGAAGGCATAGTGCCCTTTCGATGGTGTAAGTGGGAGGAATAGTGCCCCATTGTTGGTATAAGCAACAGGAGTCATGCCCCATTGTTGGTGTCAGTGAAGAAATTAAGCCCCAATGTTGATATCAATGGAAGGAATTGTGCCCCATCATTGGTGTCAGTGGGAGGAATTATGCCCCATCGTTGATGTCAGTGGGAGAAATAGTGCCCCATCATTGGTGTCAGTGGAAGGAATAGTGCTCTATTGTTAGTGTCATAGGGAGGAATTGTGCCCTTTCAATGGTGTCAATGGGAGGAATAGTGCCCCATTATTGGTATCAATGGGAGCAATAGTACTCCATCATTGGAGTCAGTGAAAGGAATAGTGCCCTTTTGATGGTGTCAGTGGGAAAAATAGTGCCCTTTCGATGGTTTCAGTGGGAGGAGTAGTGCCCCGTTGTTGGTGTCAGCGACAGAAGTTATGCCTATTGTTGGTGTCAGTGGGGGGGAATTATGCCCCATCATTGGTGTCAGTGAGGAAATTGTGCCCCAATGTTGGTATCAATTGAAGGAATTGTGCCCCATCGTGGTGTCAGTGGGAGGAATTATTCCCCATCGTTGGTGTCAGTGGGAGGAATAGTACCCCATTATTGGTGTCAGTGGAAATAATAGTGCCCTATTGTTGGTGTCAGTAGGAGGAGCAGTGCCCTTTTGATGGTGTCAGTGGGAGAAATAGTGCCCCATTGCTGGTGCCAGTGGAAGGTATAGTGCCCTTTTGACTGTCAGTGAGAGAAATAATGCCCCTTTGATTGGTGTCAGCGACAGAAGGTATGCCATATTGTTGGTGTCCTTGGGAGGAATTGTGTCCCATCATTGGTGTCATTGAAAAGATTTGTGCCCCTTCGTTGGTGTCAGCTACAGGAATTATGCCATGTCAGTGGATGCAAACAAAGGACCGCATCTGGCCCCCGAGCCACAGTTTGGAGACCACTGGTATAGAGTTTAAATATGGAAAGTTCATATACTATAGTCTATATTTCTCCATGTGATTTTCCAAACTGCTAAAATAATAACTAACAAATGGTTCATGAATAGGACAACTCTAATGGGATATACAAATGTGTGCTTTTGCTACACTCAGATTATGTATGCTATTTACTGTGCAGTTGTGTAATGTTTATTAAAGAGGTAGTAAAGCCTGCTTGTTCAATTTTACCTACAGGTAAGCCTATAATAAGGCTTATCTGTAGGTAAAATTAATATCTTATAAACGTACACCGTTTAGGACAGTGTTTCTCAACTCCAGTCCTCAAGGCGCCCCAACAGGTCATGTTTTCAGGGTTTCCATTATTTTGCACAGGTGATTTGATCAGTTTCACTGCCTTAGTAATTACCACAGCTGTTTAGTCTGAGAGAAATCCTGAAAACATGACCTGTTGGGGCGCCTTGAGCACTGGAGTTGAGAAACACTGGTTTAGGAGATATTCACCCTGCATACAGCCAGTGACCTCACTGGCGCATGCGCTCTGAAGTTCCATCGAGCAAAAGTGAGAGGCAAGGTGCAGCTAGTAGAAGCATTTTTGAGATTGTAGTTCCAGAAATAGTTATTAGATCCTGATGGCTAGGGAGGCCTCTTTGAACTATCCTGAACCTGTTCTTGCGCCAAAGTCACCCCTTATAGCTGACAAACAAAAATGATAACCAAGGTGATTGATTTTTTCTTCCAACCATATGTTACCTAAGCAATGGAGACTAATTTCATAAAAATGTTGGTAGTTTATTTGTAAGGCCTCATGCACACGGACGTTTTTACAGCTGCCTTTTTGAGCGTTTTTTACAGCTTAAAAACACCTGTCCATGTTAGTCTATAGCTTCATGCCCACCTAGACGTTTTTGAGCTGCAAATAGCATAGACGTTTTTACACTGTAAAAAAAAACCAGGACCAGTGCGTTCCTCAGCGTCGGCGTTAGGCATAAAGAAACGCGAAGCGTGAAAAAAACGTGAAAAAACGCCGCAATTGCGTTTTTGAGCTCCGACTTTTTTTTTTGAAAAAGAAAAAAAAAAATATACAATAACATGGACAGGAATTTTTAAGCTGTAAAAAACGCGGCTGTAAAAACGTCCGTGGGCATGAGGCCTAAATTAGTCATTTCCTTATGAATCGTAAAATTTCGTAAGATGACATGTATTCTCCTAACAAATGATTGGATGATTATAGGTTGTCACAGGTTTCACAGATAATTTCACTTCTTTGCACTTCACCTCACTTCACATTTTAGTTAATTAGGTCAAAAGACTTTGCAATGGAAGCTTCCTCAACATGGTTGTAGATACAGCTAAACATAGGCAATGTGATACCACAAAAAGCCTGTCACTCTCTTAAAGCATAACTCCATTCATTTTACTTTTGGCTCTTCAAGAATACATTTGAACTGGAAACAGATTTTAATTGGTACAGTGCCTTGAAAAAGTATTCACACCAATTGAAAATGTCCACATTTTGTCATGTTACAACCAAAAATGTTAATGTATTTTATTGGGATTCTATGTGATAGATCAACACAAAGTGGCACATAATTGTAAAGTGGAAGGAAAATGATAAATGGTTTTCCATTTTTTTTACAAATAAATATCTAAAAAGTTTGGCGTGCATTTGTATTCAGCCCCCCTGAGTCAGCTTTGCACATGTAGAGAGTGACATTTTTGCCCATTCTTCTTTGCAAAACAGCTCAAGCTCTGTCAGATTGGATGGAGAGCGTCTGTGAACAGCAATTTTTAAGTCTTGCCACAGATTCTCAATTAGATTTAGGTCTGGACATTGACTGGGCCATTCTAACACATTAATATGCTTTGATCTAAACCATTCCATTGTAGCTCTGGCTGTATGTTTAGGGTCGCTGTCCTGCTGGAAGGTGAACCTTCCCCCCAAGTCCCAAGTCTTTTGCAGACTCTAACAGGTTTTCTCATAAGATTGCCCTGTATTTGGCTCCATCCATCTTCCCATCAACTCTGACCAGCTTCCCTGTCCCTGCTGAAGAAAACCATCCCCACAACATGATGCTGCCACCACCATATTTCACAGTGGGAATGGTGTGTTCAGGGTGATGTGCAGTGTTAGTTTTCCGCCACACATAGCGTTCTGCTTTTAGGCCAAAAAGTTCAATTTTGGTCTCATCTGACCAGAGCACCTTCTTCCATACGTTTGCTGTGTCCCCCACATGGCTTCTCACAAACTGCAAACAGGACTTCTTATGGCTTTCTTTCAACAATGGTTTTCCTCTTGCCACTCTTCTATAAAGGCCAGATTTGTGGATTACATGACTAATTAATAGTTGTCCTGTGGACAGATTCTCCCACCTGAGCTGCTGATGTCTGCAGCTTCTCCAGAGTTATCATGGACCTCTTGGCTGCTTCTCTGATTAATACTCTTCTTGCCCGGCCTGTCAGTTTAGGGAGACGGCCATGTCTTGGTAGGTTTGCAATTGTGCCATATTTTTTCCTTTTTCGGATGATGGATTGAACAGTGCTTCATGCGATGTTCAAAGCTTGGGATATTTTTTTTATAACCTAACCCTTCTTTAAACTTCTCCACAACTGTATCCCTGACCTGTCTGGTGTGTTCCTTGGCCTTCATGATGCTTTTTGTTCACTGAGGTTCTTTAACAAACCTCTGAGGGCTTCACAGAACAGCTGTATTTATACTGAGATTAAATTACACACAGGTGGACTCTATTTACTAAACAGGAGACTTCTGAGGGCAATTGGTTCCATTCGATTTTAGTTAGGGGTATAAGAGTAAAGGGGGTTGAATACAAATGCACACCACACTTTTCAGATATTTATTTGTAAAAAAAAATGAAAACTATTTATTATTTTCCTTCCACTTTACAGTTATGTGCCACTTTGTTTTGATCTATCACATAAAATCCCAATAAAATACAGTTATGTTTTTGGTTGTAACTTGATAAAATGTGAAACATTTTAAGGCGTATGAATACTTTTTCAAGGCACTGTATGTGTAGCGCCCGCAAATTAGCTTCAAAGCATGAAGTGTTTTTTTGATAGTGTAGAATGGTCACTCGTATAGTGCAGGACATTTCTACTCCATGCCTTCTTTCATAGCCCTGCTGGTGACCAATCATGCATAAGTGCAGCACATGAAATCAACTTAAGACCAAAGGAAGTCATGGGGATGGTATGCTTAAGTGCCTTTCTTAGCTGTATGGTTTTGTGGTTAACAAAGGAAAGGGCTGAGACAGAATGACCTACTTTGAAGATTTTCATGAACAAGTGAATACTTATTTGAAAGTGTTTTTATCTGAAAACGTGGCATACTGTTTGCTATTTAGGTAACCTTATGTCCCCTTTTCTGCTCTTTTGACGATCCTGAATAACCCATTATTTCTGCCAGGAATTGGGCATTTACATGGAGGACTTCTCATGGATTTGCACAAGTACATCACTTTCTAACCACTTGTGCTTTTTCATCATGGGTTTCTATACCAGAAATGTATGAGGCACCCTCTTTGGAATTCTTGCGATACCTTCAACTGGATAATGCTGGTTAAACGCACTTTGTCACATCCCTTTCGTAAAACAAGCTTTAAACGCGTATACCAGCATTCCCCAGGGTCCCCTGGCCTTTTCTCTGCTTTCACGCTTATTGATAGATCCAGAGGACTGGCACAAAGCCTGATCAATTGTAGCTAAATGTTCTTTTAACCGGTTCCCGACCGGCTTACGCAGATATACGGCGGCAGAATGGCTCTCCTGGGCGAAATCCCGTGTATATATACGGCTTCGCCGAGGAGAGCGGCAAGAGGGCGCGCGAGCGCCGCCGAAGGAGCGCACGCGTGCCCCCTGCACGTCAGGGAACCCGATGCACATGGCCGGTGGGCTCGATTGGTGCCGGCCATGTGCGATCGTGTGCGCAAGCAGGAGCACGGGGGTTTGTGTGTGTAAACACACAAATCCCCATGCTATCTGAGGACACAAGACAGATTGTGTCTTTCTACAAAGTAGAAAGCACGATCAGTCATATCCTATAGTCAGTCTCCATCCCCCCACAGTTAGAACACAAAATAGGGAACACAGTTAACCCTTGACCGCCCCCTAGTGTTAACCCCTTCCCTGACAGTGACATTTACATAGTAATCAGTGCATATTTATAGCACTGATCGCTCTGTAAATGTCCAATGGTCCCAAAAATGTGTCAAAAGTGTCCGACCTGTCCGCCGCAACGTCGCAATACCTCAGATCACCGCCATTACTAGTAAAAAATTTAAAATAAATAAAAACGCCATATAAATGCCATAAATTTTTCCCATAGTTTGTAGACGCTATAACTTTTGCACAAACCATTCAATAAACGCTTATTGCGTTTTTTTTTTTACCAAAAATATGTAGAAGAATAAATATCAGCCTAAACTGAGGAAAATTTTTTTTTTTTTAATTGGGATATTTACTATAGCAAAAAGTAAGATATTGTGTTTTTTTTTCAAAATTGTCGCAATTTTTTTGTTTATAGCGCAAAAAATAAAAACCGCAGAGGTTATCAAATACCACCAAAAGAAAGCTCTATTTGTGGGTAAAAAAGGACGTCAATTATGTTTGGGTATAACATCACATGACCGCGCAATTGTCAGTTAAAACGACGCAGTGCCGTATCGCAAAAAAATGGCCCTTTGGGCAGCCAAATCTTCCGGGGCTGAAGCGGTTAATATTGCTACCCTAGAATCAACTTATAAAGTACTTTTGAGGTGGTACTGGGTCCCTGTCTGTATAGCCCATGCAAAGTTCAGGTACAACAATAGATGCTTCAGAAATTGTGGCCAGTGAGGGGATGTTTTACATATTTGGTGGTCCTGTCCAAGGCGGACTAGGGTCTTTGGCTTGTTATGTGATTTATTTCACCTGACAATTTGCAAGGATGCCAAACTGGCCCCATTACATTGCCCTATCTCAGGCCTCTTTACTTTTCAACAAAAAATAGCATCTTATGTATTCTTATCTGTTATCTGTTAAATCTCACCCCTGCCCTGCCCCAACCTAGCCACTTTCATTTACAACAGCTTACTGTCATCCTCCCTAGAAGACAAACTCACTCTCCTCATTGCACACAGAATCAGGCCCTGATCGCTACAACCCTGGCAAACAGACGACACCAGAAGTCTCAGAAAACATAGCCGTGCTCTTGAGCGTCTGTGGCGTAAGATTAAAGGGTTACTAAACCCTTGTTTTTTTTTAATAACAAACATATCATACTTACCTCCTCTGTTCAGTTGGTTTTGCATAGAGTGGCCCCGATCCTCCTCGTCTGAGGTCCCTCAGCAGCACTGGTGGCTCCTCCTCTTCTCGAGTGCCCTGTCTGAGAAGCGCTCTCCTTCGGGACACCTGTGCGGGCGCGCTCTTGAGTCCTGCTGCTGCGTCTATTGATACAGACAGCAAGACTCGGCCCCGCCCACGTCATTGGATTTGGTTGCCAGCAACAGGAGCCAATGGCTGCGCAACTATCAATCTATCCAATCAGGACATTGGCTGGAGCTGGTGTGCTTGTTCCCATCGCGGGAATTACGGGGCTCAGGTAAGTAAAAGGGGGGCTCGGGGGGGGGGGCATAGAATGCATTAAGGTGAAAAACCTTGAAAGTTTACAACCCCTTTAATTCCCAGGAACACTTCAACCAATATAAATCTGCCCTTCTAAAATACTATTCCTGCCTATACACTGCCAAACAGACCTATTTTATCACGCCCATTAACACATCGTCCAGTCCCCGTCAACTCTTCTCTACCATTAACGCTCTACTCTGTCCTCCACTGCCTTCACCCACTAACTCACTCACTGCCATCCTGATCGCCAATCACTTAAAAAATAAGATTGATACAATTTGTGAGGAGATCTCCAATGCGCAGAAACCTCCCCATTCAACACCACATCTCCAATGGTACTATCATTACTTCCCTCATTCAACCCTGTTAGTATTAATGAGGTTGCTAAACTTTTTTCTAACACCCATCTAACCACCTGCCCCCTGGATCCTGCTCCCTCGCAAATATTGCAGTCACTCTTTGACTCTATTCTACACTCTCTAACTCACATTTCCAACCTCACCCTCTCTTCTGGCATCATCCCCAACTTTCTAAAACATGCGCTAGTCACCCCTTTCCTTAAAAAGCCCTCACTGGACCCCACCAATCTTAACAACCTATGCCCCATCTCTTTACTCCCCTTCTCCTTCAAACTCCTTGAACGACTGGTCTACAACTGACTGAGCGACCATCTGACTATGAACAAACTTCTTGACCCCCTTCAGTCTGGATTTCGCCTTCAACACTCCACAGAAACTGCTCTCCTTAAACTTACAAACGACTTACTAACGACTAAAACCAAGGGATACTATTCTGTACTTCTTCTTCTGGACCTCTGTGCTGCCTTTGACACAGTAGACCACCCCTCCTCCTCCATAAAACTCCACTCCTTTAGTCTCCTTGACTGTACTCTTCGCTGTTTCTCATCCTAATTATCCCGTCGCACCTTCAGTGTCACTTACAGCTCTACTTCCTCCTCTCCTCTTACTTTCTTCATCAGGGTCCCCCAAGGTTCTGTTCTTGGACCTCTCTTTTTCTCAATCTACACCTCCTCCCTGAGTCAGTTGATTGCCTTCCATGGCTTTCAATATCATCTCTATGCTGACGACACCCATATCTATCTCTCCACCCCCCAGCTCACACCATCATGCATCACCAACTTACTAACAGACATATCAGCCTGGATGTCACATCACTTTCTCAAACTCAACCTATCCAAATCCGAGCTCATGATATTTCCTCCCCCATATGCCTTTTACCCTGATTTCTCTGTCAAAATCAATGGCTCAACTATCAACCCTTCCCCCCATGACAAGGTCCTAGGTGTAATCCTCTGAACTATTCTTTCGGCCCCACATCCAATCGCTGTCCAAAGCTTGCCGTCTCAACCTCCGCAACATCTCTAAGATACGCCCCTTCCTAACCAATGACACCACAAAGCTTCTAATCCACTCCATGGTCATCTCTCATCTCAACTACTGCAACTCACTCCTCATTGGCTTACCTTTAAGTAGGCTTTGCCCCCTTCAGTCCATCATGAACGCTGCTGCCAGGCTCATCCACCCTACAAACCACTCAGCGTCTGCTACCCCTATGTCACGTACCTAGTGGATGAGCCCGGATTGCAGGGGATGGCCTCTTTTGCGGCTTCGACTCGTGGCCCCTGGTAGGGTGAACAGGAAGCACAGGAGTCAGGAGTGGCACGAGTGCCTGGCAGGATCAACAGCAGGAGGTTGGTCTGAAGTCCAGGTGGAGCTGTACAGAGGAATCGCAGGTGCGACTGAGCAGAGGCAGGAACCAGGAACAAGCTGAACGGCAGGCAGATGCAGCAGACTGGAACTGGACAGCTGACTGGAAGGACCGTAGACAGGAATCTGGAACAGGCTGGATCGGCAGGCAGATGCAGCAGACTGTAACTGGATGGGTCAAACGAGCCGGGTTGGATATCAGGCGGGCAGCAGCAGGACCAGAGGAGCAGGCAGAAGGATGGTCAGGCAGGCAGGAGTCAGATGCAGGCAGATAGCTGGGTTAGTCAGAAGCAAGCCGGGTCAGATACTGGAGTGAACTGGAACAGGTTTCAGAGGTCAGGACACACGTAACGCTGTAGATCAGACAGCAAGATCCCAGTGTGTCAGTCTGGTTTAAATAGCCTGCCTGGTGCCAATGGGGGCACGCGCGTGCGCATTCCCGTGCGCACGCACATGCGCAATGGTGCGCACGCGCATGCGCAATGGCACCCGCGGTCGCGCACCAGGAAGTTCAGAGTGCCTGTTACTGGCAGGATCCTCCTGACATTGCCCCCCCCCAAGGGGCAGCCTCCGGATGCCCAACCGGGCCCATTTCTCCGGGTGAGATCTCTTAAAGGATTGAATTAAACTCTTAGCGTGGATGTTTTCCTCGGGCTCCCAAGAGTTTTTCTCAGGCCCATACCCCTTCCATTTGATCAAAAATTGGACTTGATTACTCCTCTTCCTGCAATCCAAGACAGCTTCTACCTCAAATTCTTCCTCTCCATCCACTATTATAGGGTCAGGAGGATCCAAATTCTGGTCAGGAAAAGGATTTGGAACAGAAGGTTTTAACAGGGAGACGTGAAAGACAGGATGAATCCTGAGCGACTCCGGAAGTTCCAGCTCATAAGCTACCTCGTTGATTTTCCTCTTAACGGGGAAAGGCCCCATGAACTTAGGACCCAACTTCCTGGAGGGACAGGCTAATTTCAGGTTTGCTGTGGACAGCCATACGAGATTACCAGGTTCAAGCACCAGTTCTCCTCGCTTCTTCTTGTCAAAGGCCTCCTTGTTATGTTCCTGAGTTCTTGTCATGGTCTCTTGTAAGAGTTGATTATTGGAGAAAAAAAAAATCATTGTTTCATGGACCACAGGTACAGAGCATTCAGGGATAGAATTGGGCAAAAAAGATGGGTGAAAGCCGTAATTGGCAAAAAATGGGCTTTGTTTCGTGGCAGAGTGGACAGAATTATTATAAGCAAATTCGGCCAATGGGAGCAGGGAAATCCAGTCATCCTGAGAAAAAGACGAAAAGCAGCGTAGATACTGCTCGAGGGTCTGATTAGTCCTCTCAGTTTGTCCATTTGTTTGAGGGTGATAAGCAGAGGAGAATGACAGCTCAATACCCAAGGCTTTACACAGAGCTCTCCAGAATCGGGAAGTAAATTGTACTCCTCGATCGGAAACAATATTGGCAGGAATCCCATGAAGCTTGATTACCTCTCTGATGAACGTCTTCGCTGTCTCAGGAGTGGAGGGAGTACCTTTCATTGGTATGAAATGAGCCATCTTGGATAGCCGGTCTACCACTACAAAGAGGGCGGTGTGACCCTCTGCTGGAGGTAGCTCAACAATGAAGTCTATAGATAACAGCTTCCACGGCCTGTCTGGGACGGGTAAAGGCCTCAACAAACCCCAGGCCCTAGTTCTACTAGTCTTATTCCGCGTACAGGTGGTGCAGGACTACACATATCTCTTGCAGTCTCCAAGTACTTGAGGCCACCAAAAGGTACGTTGAACAAGATCAGCGGTCTTGGTGACACCAAAATGACCTGCCAGTGCATGGTCGTGGCAAAGTTCTAGAACCGTGACCCGTAGACCTTCGGGTACGAAAATTTTATTCTTGTACCAGAACAAACCATCCTTTTCTAGTAGTTCTGTTCCCACTGCAGGTGCTGACCCTACTGAGGCTTGCTTGATCCGTGAAAGGAGGTCTTCTTGTATCAGAAGGAAATTTCCTGGGGGAAGAATTGTGTCAGGAAGAGAGATTTCTTTAGGCTCGGGAAACATCCTAGACAGAGCATCGGGTTTTACGTTCTTAGAGCCTGGCCGGTAGGTAACATAAAAAGAGAACCTGGAGAAGAATAGAGCCCACCTGGCTTGCCGTGGTTTCAGCCTTTTTGCAGACTTCAAGTATTCCAGGTTCTTGTGGTCCGTGTAGACCAGGATTGGATGAGCGGCTCCCTCCAGTAAGTATCGCCACTCTTCCAGGGCAGATTTTATGGCCAATAGTTCCCGGTCTCCCACGTCATAGTTCCTTTCTGCTGCTGACAGTTTACGAGAAAAGAAGGCTACAGGGTGTAACAAGGCTTTAGTCCCTTGTCGTTGGGAAAGGACTGCTCCGGCAGCAATTTCGGAGACGTCTACTTCCAGAACAAACGGTAGAGAGGAGTCAGGATGCTTTAGAACAGAGGCGGAGGTAAACAGTCTTTTGAGGGAATCAAAGGCGGTTTGGGCCTCCGGGGACCAGTGGAAACGGACCTCTTGTCTGGTTAACTGAGTGATAGGACTGATGATGGCTGAGAACCCCTTAATAAATTTCCTATAGAAGTTAGCGAATCCTACGAAGCGTTGGATTCCTTTCTTGTCGGTGGGCGCTGGCCAGTCTAAGATTGCTGCAACCTTCTGAGGGTCCATTTTAATGCCCTCTACCGAGATGATTAGACCCAGGAAGGGAATACTTTTCTGCTCAAACTCGCACTTTTCGGCCTTGGCGTATAGGCCATGCTGTCGAAGCCGAGCTAACACACATCTGACGTGCTTGCGATGGGAATCCAGGGAAGAAGAGAAGATAAGGATGTCGTCTAAATAGACGATAACAAACAAATCCAAGTAGTCCCGGAAAACGTCATTGATGAAGTACTGGAAGGTTGAAGGGGCGTTGCATAGCCCAAAGGGCATCACCAGGTACTCAAAGTGCCCGAAACGAGTGCGAAAGGCTGTTTTCCACTCATCCCCTTCCCTGATGCGAACCAAGTTGTAGGCCCCTCGGAGATCTAACTTAGTGAAAATGGTGGCAGCTCCCAGCCTCTGGAATAATTCGGGTACCAAGGGGAGAGGGTAGCGATTTTTGACGGTGATTTTGTTAAGCTCACGATAGTCTACGCAGGGCCGTAGGGTATGATCCTTCTTTTCTACGAAAAAGATACCTGCTCCTGCTGGAGACGTGGATGGCCGGATAAACCCTTTTTCTAAGTTCTCATCGATGTATGTTTTAAGTGTTCCTTGCTCCAGCTCAGTCAGCGGGAAGATCCTGCCAAAGGGGATTTCAGCTCCCGGAAAGAGCTTGATGGGGCAGTCATAGGCCCGATGGGGCGGAAGCGTCTCAGCCCCTTTCTTACTGAAGATGTCCAGAAAGTCGAAGTAGGCCTCAGGAACAGACTGGAGTAATTTAGATTCGGAGTCCAAACACAGCAAGGCAGGTGGTTTACTGGGGCCCATGGGAGTACAGAACTGTTGACAATAAGTGGAAGGAAATGTGACTTCTCCCGTGACCCAGTTGATGTAGGGGTTATGGGCTTGTAACCACGGCATACCAAGAATAACAGGGAATAATGGTGAAGAAATTATGTCCATGCGAAGCAGCTCTCGGTGTAGATTGGCGATCGTGACTGGAAGGGGGGAAGTCTCCTGTGTAACTGGACCAGATTTATTCGCAGAGCCATGGGCCAGATGAATGGAGAGTCCTTGGGCCTTATATAATAAAGGAACCTGGTGTTGGGTTGCAAAAGATGAGTCCATAAAGCAACTGCAGGCCCCGGAGTCGATAATGGCAGAAACTTGTAGTATCCTTCCTGGCAGTTGCAACAGAATAGGGAGAGCCAGGTGGGAAGAAGAAGCCTTGAGCCAAGAAGTCGCATGATTGGAAGAGAGGGACAGGCACTTGCGAAGCTTAGCAGGGCAGTTACTAACATAATGCCCGGGTCCCCCGCAGTACAGGCACAAGTTGTTCACCTGGCGATGTTGACGTTCTTCCATAGTAAGGGAATGGCGGAGGACTCCTGACTGCCTGGGTACGGAGGTACCAGGCGTAAAGACTGACCCAACAGTGGGTGCCGGATGAGCATAGTTGGGAACTCTGGGTAACATCCAGACGGGATGACAAGGCCCAGCCTCCCTCTCCGCTTTTCGCTCCCTTAGCCGCCGATCAATTTGTATGGTCAAGTTGATTAATGCATCCAAGGTCTGGGGTATTCCTACTCGAGCCAGTTCATCCTTTAAGGGGTCAGAGAGTCCCAAAACGAAACTGGCAAAGGAGAGCTGCGTCATTCCAGTTAGTGTCCACACTCCACAGCCTGAATTCGGTGACATAGTCCTCTACTGCCCTGTGCCCTTATTGAAGGGTACGCAGGGCTATTTCCGCGGTTGCTGAAGGCTGCGGGTCCTCGTAAAGTTCAGCCATGGTATCGAGGAAGGTGGTCAAATTGGCTAAGGACTCGGCTTCCTGTTCCAGGAGGCGGTGGGCCCAAGATTGGGGTTCTCCCAGGAGCAAGGAAATCACGAAGCCCACCTTGGTGGCTTCTTGAGAGAAAGTGCGTGGTTGTAATGAGAAGTAAAGTTCACAAGAGTTTCAGAATGTCCTAAACTTGCTTAGTTTTTTGGAAAACTTTTCAGGCGTGGGAACCTTTGGTTCAGGTAGCAGGGTAACAACTGTGGGAGAACCCGTGCTGGCTGAAGAAGCAGACGGGGGAGCAGACTCCTGGATGCCAGAGGGTGCAAGTACACAAATCCGTTCTTCCAGGTGTGAGTATGCTTCCTGAAGGCCTTTGATGGCCTGGGTGAACCCTGCCAGGTGCACACAGAGTTCCTCCATGGGAGAGGCTCCCCGCTCGGGCTCAGACATGGCTGTCTGATACTGTCACGTACCTAGTGGATGAGCCCGGATTGCAGGGGATGGCCTCTCTTGCGGCTCCGACTCGTGGCCCCTGGTAGGGTGAACAGGAAGCACAGGAGTCAGGAGTGGCACGAGTGCCTGGCAGGATCAACAGCAGGAGGTTGGTCTGAAGTTAAGGTGGAGCTGTACAGAGGCGCAGGTGCGACTGAGCAGAGGCAGGAACCAGGAACAAGCTGAACAGCAGGCAGATGCAGCAGACTGGAACTGGACAGCTGACTGGAAGGACCGTAGACAGGAACCTGGAACAGGCTGGATCGGCAGGCAGATGCAGCAGACTGTAACTGGATGGGTCAAACGAGCCGGGTCGGATATCAGACGGGCAGCAGCAGGACCAGAGGAGCAGGCAGAAGGATGGTCAGGCAGGCAGGCAGGCAGGAGTCAGATGCAGGCAGATAGCTGGGTTAGTCAGAAGCAAGCCGGGTCAGATACTGGAGTGAACTGGAACAGGTTTCAGAGGTCAGGACACACGTAACGCTGTAGATCAGACAGCAAGATCCCAGTGTGTCAGTCTGGTTTAAATAGCCCGCATGGTGCCAATGGGGGCGCGCGCGCGCATTCCCGTGCGCACGCGCATGCGCAATGGCACCCGCGGTCGCACACCAGGAAGTTTAGAGTGCCTGTTACTGGCAGGATCTTCCTGACACCCTCTCTGCCAATCCCTTTATTGGCTGGCACTCAACCAATTAATTAAATGTAAGATACAAACAATAACTTACAAAGTCATTCACAAATTGGCCCCAGCTATATCACTAACCTGGTCTCAAAACTTCCTCCGTGCTGGCGGCCGGTTTGACGTCTGACGTCACCGCATATTTACGCGGTGACGCCGGACACCACTCAGTCCGAGGGCAGCCCTTCCATGCGAGGGCTCCTCTCGCCTTCATTTCTGGTCCTTCTTGTCTAGGAAGGGAGAAGCACAGTTTACTGACAGCCGGATAAAACGTCCTATACCAAATTTGAACTTAACTGTCCCCTCAGGGGGATGCTTATGCATTCCCCTCTAGGGATGGGAACTTTTTGTTTCAAACTGACATTTATATATAATTATTTACATATATACCCTTTATGTTTTCATCTTTATATTGCTTTTTCATAGAGACCAGCGACGAGCCCTCCCTTATTTTCGGGCTTCCTTGTGAGATTTGTTGGGCTGTTTTGTGTCCAATTCCGGAACGTCCTGCTTGCTTCCACTACGGTCGCTGGCTTCCTTTGTTGAAACCGTGCGACTATCAATTTGGAATTTTGGTTACACATTATTTGGCTGAGCCTTACTCCATCAGGATAGTCCTTCCAATTGGCTGGCTCTCCTGTCTTGAACTTAGACGGATGCATTTATGACATTTGAACTATAGTGGGATTTAAGTATTCTCACATAAATATGTAATATGCAAGGCACAATATGCATCTCTGTATTCCCAACAAATATCTATGGTACTTTTCTGCTCCCTCTCCCCCCCCCCCTTTTTTTGTTTTTTTGTGTGTTTTAAATTGCCCACATACGGGAGATGTTCAGAATTTGAAGATATGCAATGATTTTGTACCGTAATACACTGTTATTATACATTATGTTTTTCTCTTCTTAGAAATATCAATCCATGTATAAACCAATACTTTAACCCTGAAGAAGGAAATTTTATGGAAGCTGCTACGAATACAGCTACCAATATCCGAAACATGTCTGTTGCTTTTCGCCACTATGTACAAATTGACTGATATGTCATAAGCATAGGGCGATTGTATGTATTTGGTTTCAACATAAATGCATGTCAACTCTTGTTTTAAAACCTCTTTATTTTTGCTAAAATTATGTGATAATATGTACAAATAAAACTTTTTTACTTTTATATACTTCCTGGTGGCAATCCACGTTATTTTTCCAATCCACACTATCCCAGGGGCAATTTTTCTCTCAATTTTTCAAATTAATCGGGATGTGATTGGAATTAGTGGTAATTTGCCCGCTATCGACTGGTTTAAACCGCTTCACTCCTAAAACCTATTACATTAAAATATTGGGTAGTAGATACCCGTAAGTCCCCATCCATCTTTTGAAGCTACCAGGGGTGTGTGTTTGTTCTACAAATCCTGCTCAAATCTTCCCATCTCCTTTTTGCCCCCAGTGTGTGGGTGTTTATAACAAAACGCACATAGACAAGTTATTTTCTTTTCTCGTTTTTTGTTTTTTTGTTTTTTGTTTCTTTTATGTTTGTCTTTGCTTTGTCTTTGCTTGTGTTATTATTGTTCTGGTGTATTTCTCTGTACAGTACGTAGGTGCCTCATCATCATGGCGGAACTCTATAGGGAATCATGGGAGTCATTCGTTGAACTATTACAATTAAATTATGGTAAAAATGAATCTTTAGAGTCTGAGTTAAGTTTCCTCTTCTCCAACCTAACGAAGTGGTTGGAGAAAAAATCTTCGATACATTGGCATATAAAAACCTTCGATGAATATATAAAAGATGATTTAAACCCCCTTGGACTTCGCGTCCAGATTTTCCCTACTTTTGAAAATCTGGATCCGGTGTTCAAACAAGCGTGGGAAGCGAATTTAAAATTATGTTCAGTTGGTATGATGAAACTCCTTTCTGATGAAACGCACCAGACCATCAAAAAGAAACCGTGACTTTGAGAATTCCTCCACTACTAACAACACCAAAAAATGCCCTCCAAAACAGCACCCCCGCACCCCTTTTCTATCAGCACCTAGCACTTCCACATCAGTGGCTTTGGATGCCTCTGCTCCCACACATGAATCACTTGAAGGCACTAATACCTTCGTCACACCTAAAGTTCCCACAATGTTTACTAAGAATTCAGGAAACTTACCAAACCCCCACAATCCCGACTTAGCTTCGGCACTCAATATTATTAATTTATCGTCACACGTCCTTACTACCGATGAGATTTCGGTCCTTTCAAAAGGGCTTACCTTTTGTCCTAACAAGTCTACTGATAAATTTGAGATCATCAAAGATCTACATCTCTATGCCCGCAAACTACTCCTCAAAAATATATTTGAGAAGAATGATCCAGATACACGGGAATTCCACACAAACAGTGAACGACAGGCTATAAGGAATCTTAAATCTCTACTTGACGAAAATGAACCAAGAGATCTCATTGACACTTTGGACCTTGATTCACTTTTGTCTAATACCAACACAACCCACTCGGAGGTCTTAAACATTCCTAAAACTTCCCTTAAAAAAACATCATCCCTATATCCAGCACCCAGTTCTAATCAGGGGGTAGCTAATTTTCTTAAAAATACTAGTCATGAGATCAACAATCTTGTATCCACACCACATAACCGTGCCAACCTTACCCCGAACGAGAAGGTAGCCCTCAAAGATCTATCTAAAAATCACCAAATAACTATTAAAATGTCAGACAAAGGAGGGAATATTGTCATCATGGACAACCCTCAATATAGTGAAATGTGTCAAAACATCTTAAAGAATCACGACTGGTATCGACCGGTTAGTAGTGGTGTTGTGGATGCCTTTAACAAGAAATTTTATGATATGGTTGATGGGGCATTTCAACACAATATCATTTCCAAACAAACGTTAGATTTCATTCGTACTCCTTTTCCTCAAACACCAACTTTCTACTCCCTCCCCAAGATTCACAAAAATTCCCTTAACCCTCCCGGATGCCCCATTATATGTGGCAATGGAGCCATTACTGAAAACCTCTCCCGGCTCATTGATGAGCATCTAAAACCTTTTGTTTTGAGCATCCCTTCTTATGTCAAAGACACGCCTCATTTACTGCGCATCATTGAAGGAGTACAGATTCCTACTAACTCCATCCTCGTTAGTATTGACGTAGAAGCACTTTACAGTTCGATCCCTCATTCCCTAGGTGTAGCTTGTGTCAGACATGTTTTGTCACAAATTAGTCATCACGAACACTCCTTTAATGAATTTATAGCTCAATCCTTGGACTTTGTACTGAGACACAATGTATTTACTTTTGATGGTCAATGTTTCTTCCAGGTACAGGGCATAGCCATGGGCACCAGTTGTGCCCCTGGTTACGCCAATCTGTACCTGGGGGAATGGGAGCGTTCCATCTTTTCCGGTGAGGATCTCTCGATGTACCTGTGCCATGTAGCTTTATGGCACAGGTACATCGATGACATCTTCGTTGTATGGACTGGCTCCCAGCACTTACTTGAAGAGTGCCTTACTGCCCTAAATATCAATGAATTCAACTTGAAATTTACAATGGTATCTGATCCCAATAACATAACCTTCTTAGATGTGGAAATCTTTAGAGATAAGGAAAATATGTTATCCTGTAAGTTGTTTCGTAAGCTCACCGCAGGCAACACCATTCTACACTCTTCCAGTTTTCACCCTAGGCCCCTGGTTGAATCCATCCCGTATGGACAATATTTGAGGATTAAACGTAACAGCTCTAATGAGTCCGATTACAGAAAAGAAGCAAACAATTTGAGGAAACGGCTCCTCGCAAGGGGATATAGCCATAAATGCCTCAAAAAGGCCTTCAAACGCACTTTAGACCTAAGTCGTCATGACTTATTAGGACCCAAACAAAAGAGAAATGTGGAAAAAGACCACCGTATCATTACCACATACTCTGACGATCATGCCCAGATTTTTGAAATTTGTCAAAAACATTGGCACCTGTTAACGGCAGACCCTGTGATAGGACCACTTGTACCTCCTAGACCAGCCATTACATATAGACGAGCTACATCCCTACGGGATATGCTCGTTCAGAGCGAATTCCAGGGGACCACCAGAGGTGACCCTTGTACGGAATTTGGAACCTTTCAATGTGGTAACTGTACATATTGTAAATATATGAACACTAGAAAAAATATTTATTTACCAAATGGTCAAAAATTCCGACCTAAACATTATGCGAACTGCCAAACCACCGGAATAGTATACTTACTCATATGTAGCTGTAATTGCTTCTATGTGGGTAAGACTATACAAAAATTATGGTAAAGACTATACCGACATTTGAAAGCAATGAGGGACAAAGATCCAGATCTCCCACTCGGCAGACATGTTGCTCAAGTTCACGGTGGTACTATACCAAAAATTGAGGTGGTTGTTTTGGACAGGGTCCATCGCAGCCCCCAAGGGGGCGATTTTGACAAATGCCTCCTTCAGAAGGAGCTGAGATGGATCTCGCCCCTTAACGCCACCTCCCCCCCTGACCTCAACCAAGCTACTAATTTCAAACCCTTTTTACCAGGTTTTTCGTCTGGGAAATTTGATAGGGAATTATTGAATTGACTCCTTGCTGTGCCTACCCTGTACTTTGTCCTCTAGGTGTATATTTATGTTCACCTTGTCTCTCTCTTGCTTGTAAGTTTTTTGTCCTCCCCTGTTCTTCTTTTTGAAAACCCATTTATATTTTTCAATGGTTGACAGGTCAATGGGATATATTTTAGATTATCAATTTATGATAGGATTGCATACTGTTTTTCAGCTTTATATACTTAACCTATCTTAACATTGTATAATAAAACTATGTGTTATCCCCCATTAGAACCTGTATGTACAGATGAAGCCTTAGCCGGATGTAATGGTCGGACTTATCTGATAGTCGCTTCCAACCATAAGTACCCAACACCAATTAACACTCTATATACTAATTTGCTTGAGGACATCTTCTGGATTGGCTCTTATGGCCCACCGACGCTCCCCAGCACAATATCAGCCCCTGACCCCCATATGTGGTCCGGGGCTGCATGCTCTTGTTTTGAGCATTGGGTTGTTTTAGTGTCTGGCTTGTATGAGAACTTTTTCTTATTTATTTGTCTGCTTTACTCATCCCTCTATTTATTTTGTTCCATTTTTTTTTTTTTTTTTTTTTTTTTTTATTATTTTTTATTTATTTTCATTTTTATATTTTTTTTTTTCATTTTTTATTTTTTTTAAATTTAATTCTTCATTTTCTCCATCTCTTTCTTTTTCCTTCTAGTGGACAATTTGCTACCTTCCTTACTAGTTGCCCTTGACAAGGTACTATGTCACCACTTCATATAAGCATAGATGAGCTTCCGTCTACAATATCTCCTCACAGCAGCTGAGATGCTCAGGGCAGTTTACTTTTATCTGCTCAATGTCCCGCCTCGGCGCCTGCTTAGATGTTATGCAGGCGCCGCGGGACTTTTTCTCTTCGCCGCACACTTCCGCCCTTCCTCCGTGCTGGCGGCCGGGTTGACGTCTGACGTCACCGCGTATTTACGCGGTGACGCCGGACGCCACTCAGTCAGAGGGTGGCCCTTCCATGCGAGGGCTCCTCTCGCCTTCTTTTCTGGTCCTTCTTGTCTAGGAAGGGAGAAGCACAGTTTACTGACAGCCGGACTCCGCCCCCAACTCCTCCCGCCAAACGGCGGGAATCTTTTGGCGCTAACATTTCAAACTATCCTGATTGGCAGCATTGTCAGCCTCGTTTACATATAAAAAGCCTCACCTCACTCTCTTAGTTTGCTGCACAGCCAGGGAGTGGATATACTATATACTAGGCTATCAGGTATAAAACGTCCTATACCAAATTTGAACTTAACTGTCCCCTCAGGGGGATGCTTATGCATTCCCCTCTAGGGATGAGAACTTTTTGTTTCAAACTGACATTTATATATAATTATTTACATATATACCCTTTATGTTTTCATCTTTATGTTGCTTTTTCATAGAGACCAGCGACGAGCCCTCCCTTATTTTCGGGCTTCCTTGTGAGATTTGATGGGCTGTTTTGAGTCCAATTCCGGAACGTCCTGCTTGCTTCCACTACGGTCGCTGGCTTCCTTTGTTGAAACTGTGCGATTTGGAATTTTGGTTACACATTATTTGGCTGGGCCTTACTCCATCAGGATAGTCCTTCCAATTGGCTGGCTCTCCTGTCTTGAACTTAGACAGATGCATTTATGACATTTGAACTATAGTGGGATGTAAGTATTCTCACATAAATATGTAATATGCAAGGCACAATGTGCACCTCTGTATTCCCAACAAATATCTATGGTACTTTTCTGCTCCCTCTTCCCCCCCCCCTTTTTTTTTTTTTTTGTGTGTGTTTTAAATTGCCCACATACGGGAGATGTTCAGAATTTGAAGATATGCAATGATTTTGTACCGTAATACACTGTTATTATACATTATGTTTTTCAATTCTTAGAAATATCAATCCATATATAAACCAATACTTTAACCCTGAAGAAGGAAATTTAATGGAAGCTGCTACGAATGCAGCTACCAATATCCGAAACATGTCAGTTGCTTTTCGCCGTTATGTACAAATTGACTGATATGTCATAAGCATAGGTCGATTGTATGTATTTGGTTTCAACATAAATGCATGTCAACTCTTGTTTTAAAACCTCTTTATTTTTGCTAAAATCATGTCGTATTATGTACAAATAAAACTTTTTTTACTTTTATATACTTCTTGGTGGCAATCCACATTATTTTTCCAATCCACACTATCCCAGGGGCAATTTTTCTCTAAATTTTTCAAATTAATCGGGATGTGATTAGAATTAGTAGTAATTTGCCCGCTATCGACTGGTTTAAATCGCTTCACTCCTAAAACCTATTACATTAACCTGGTCTCAAAATACCAACCAAATTGTTCGCTTTGCTCCTCCCAAGACCCCCTGCTCTCTAGCTCCCTTGTCACCTCATCCCATGATCGCCTGCAGGACTTCTCCCAAGTCTCTCCCATTCTCTGGAATGCTCTACCCCAATCTGTCCGACTATCTCCTGCCGTTCCTTGAAAAAGTATTCATACCCCTTGAAATTTTCTACATTTTGTCATGTTACAACCAAAAACATAAATGTATTTTATTGGGATTTTATGTGATAAACCAACACAAAGTGGCACATAAATGTGAAGTGGAATGACATTTTCCTTCCACTTCACAAATATGTGCCACTTTTTGTTGGTCTATCACATAAAATTCCAATAAAATACATTTATGTTTCGTTTAAAAAATTTTTTTACAAATAAATATGTGAAAAGTGTGTTGTGCATTTGTATTCAGCCCCTGATTCCATACTTTGTAGAACCACCTTTCTCTGCTATTACAGCTGCAAGTCTTTTTGGGTATGTCTCTACCAGCTTTGCACATCTAGAGAGTGAAGTTTTTGCCCATTCTTCTTTGCAAAATAGCTCAAGCTCTGTCAGATTGGTTGGAGAGTGTCTGTGAAGAGCAATTTTCAAGTCTTGCCACAGATTCTTAATTGGATTTGGGTCTGGACTTTGACTGGGTCATTCTAACACATGAATATGCGTTGATCCAAACCATTCCATTGGAGCTCTGGCTGTATGTTTAGGGTTATTGTATTGCTGGAAGGTGAACCTCCGCCCCAGTCTCAAGTCTTCAGCTTCCCTGTCCCTGTTGTAGAAAATTATCCACGCAACATGATGCTGCCACTGCCACGTTTCACAGTGGGGATGATGTGTTCAGGATGATGTGCAGTATTAGTTTTCCACCACACATACTGTAGTATTTTGCTTTTAGGCCAAAAAGTTAAATTTTTGGTTTATCTGACAAGAGCACCTTCTTCCATGTTTGCTGTGTCCCCCACATGGCTTCTTGCAAACTGAACACTGGACTTCTTATGGCTTTCTTTCAACAACGGCTTTCTTCTTGCCACTCTTCCATAAAGGCCAGATTTGTGGAGTGCACGACTAATAGTTGTCCTGTAGACAGATTCTCCCACCTAAACTGTGGATATCTGCAGCTCTTTCAGAGCTAACATGGGCCTCTTGGCTGCTTCTCTGATTAATGCTTTCCTTGCCCAGGCTGTCAGTTTAGGTGGACGGCCATATCTTGGTAGTTTCACAGTTTTGCCATAGTCTTTCCATTTTTGGATTGTTGTGCTTTTTTAGGGACAGTTTGCCCGCCCAGTAATTATTATTGAGTAATTTTTAACGAGGATATCTTTAAGATACAAGTCAATCTATATGACACAGTCTATGCATATGAAACTTATTCACGGAGACATGTGATCATACAAAATAGTTACATTTATTGGTTGACAAAAAAAAACTTGAATATTTACATGAAATTAAAGTACCAATTGCGTTACATGAATGACTTGAAAATCAATAAAGACACCCGCAAAATGGGCATGTCCCTTTGACATAATACCGCTATGATAATTTCTCGGTAGAATCAATAACCTTGTTAAAATGACAATTAAACAGAACGTCTGTATTTCACACGTCCAACCGTTACTATACTGCAGGTAAGTAAGTGGTTAACAATGTGAAATAAATTGGACGTTTGTTTTGTCAATAAAAGTGTTAACTATGCAAAAAGAAAAATATAATGAAAAATTTAATCTTTAGAGAAAAATCTACCAGGCGGTTATTGATTGATGAGAATAAATCATCAATTGCAAAATATTCAATACATCAATATTTTAGAGAAAAAAAAAGGAATTCAAGATAAAATCAAAAATTACATAATTACCCATTCCAAAATGGCTCTTAAGCTGGATTACTGGTTACCAGATTTTTTAAGATGGCTGCGCATCAGGGTTTCAGGAATCTTCATAAATGTAAAGATATGTCTTCATGCGTGGTGCATGTGTCTCTGAGTCCATGAGAGTAAATCTGTCTGGGAGTGTGTGGCTGCATCTTCTCCTCCCAGGTGTCCCTGCGTGTGTCCCTGAGTGTCCCTTTCTCTCATCCTAAATACTATCTTCAGACAATAAGATTATAAAAAATATACTAAGTTCTGCCCAGAAGTTATGTGTTCCTAACTCATTGGTTGGTTGCAAATATGGGAGGTAACTTCCCTGATACTCATTTACCCTTTTCCAGGAGAACGATGATTTTAAGGTAATATCACCTTTAACCATCAGGTGTCTCACATGTGTTTTGAGTCTATTTTAGTTAATATATTTTTTCATAATTAGTTTATATAATGGTGAGAAGGATCTATATATTTTAAATATACATAAAATACGATAAGTTTACTTAATTTACATAACATAACATGGTTTGTCTAGGAATGACACAGGTTATATATATTTATCAATATTACACAAAATGATTATCTATATGGATACATGAATAATTTTATTATGTGTTAATCTAAGTACAAGTTAAAGTCTGATATTATAATCACAGCTGGGTGTATTTTATAATGCAAAACATTTCTACTTATAAAATCACTCTTTCATATATATTTATTTTCTTATAACAAAGTTCTTAAAATATCTCTGACTTGCATAACCATTCACATCTTTCTAACATCTATGTGTTAGGATGGACTTTGGAGCAGTCCAATAGATGGTTAAAGATGACTTGCTTGTTTAAAGTGGAGCTCCACCCTAAATTAAAAGTTCCTCTCATCGGAACCCTCCCCCCCTCCGATGTCACAATTGACACCTTTCAGGGGGGAGGGGGGTGAAGATACCTGTCTAAGACAGGTATTTTCACCCACATCCGGGAGTCCTCTCTCCGGGAATCTGCGGGAGTGACGTCACTTCCCACAGACTTCCCGTAGTGTTCTGGGAGACACTCGGCTCCCAGAACACAGGAGCACCAATCAGAACGGCGCAGCGCGACTCGCGCATGCGCCGTAGGGAACCGGCATGAAGCCGCAGGGCTTCACTTCCTGGTTCCCTCAGCGAGGATGGCGGAGGGAGCAGCAGAGTGACGAGCGATCGCTCGTCCTCTGCTGCGGACGTTGCTGGACTCCAGGACAGGTAAGTGTCCAAATATTTAAAGCCAGCAGCTGCTGTAGCTGTAGCTGCTGGCTTTTAATATTTTTTTTCCTGCGGAGCTCCGCTTTAAACAGTTCCTCACTTGAACACAATGTTTTTTCCTAGATAAGAATTGTTTCTGTATAATAAATAAATGCTTAGTTAGCTATCTGTGAAAAATATTCTCTATGGCAGGTTTTCTAACAAACAAAGATAGTAAACATTTTCTTGTTTGTCTATCAAAGCTGGGACAACATCTCCTCCTTGTTTTGTGAAGAGAACCACATTGTTCCAAAATCTCTGTCTCAAAACAGGCTTGTAAACATTAAAGATAGCTAATCCAATCGTTGATGTATTGAATACTTGGCAAACATAAGTTCATGTGTTCTTCTCTGAAAGGTTTTCAAAAGAGCCGTAGCCCAATAATTGCGAATAGTGATGGACAAACATCTGATGGCGGCCGCGAATAGCGCTATATGTTCGCCGGTTCGGCGAATAGCGAACGCGCAAAGTTTGCCGCGGGGCGAACCGCAAGGCCATCTCTAATTGCGAAATCCTGGTTCATCAGTTTTTGAGGCCTAAGCGAAATTTTAACATCTCTGCCAGTAAATTTTTAAATGTATTATTATTATTATTATTTTTCTTAATGACTTCACAACAAATACCCCCTTTTGAAGTGGTCAAATCCCGGAAGTCGTTTGAAAGACTTCAAAACGCAAAATGTTGAAGAAATCTGGCTTCATTCAGGCCTTGTAATTCTAGTTGTGAAGATGGATCCAGATTGTGGATATATAGTGTTTAACCACTTCCCGCCCAGCCTATAGACAAATGACGGCCGGGCGGTGGTTGCATTATCCTGACTGGAGGACCGGGGGCGCACAGCGCGGTGATCGGGGATGGCGTGTGTCCCTCGTTGGCTGTTTACCATGGCTGTTACCTCATTGGCTGTTTACCATGTGATCAGCTGTGTCAAAGTCACAGACGATCACATGTCACAACCAACTCGGCGGCGCGCTCCGTGTGCGCCGCCAGAGGCTTGCAGAGCGGGGATCGGGGAAGGCGAGTGTCCCTTGGACACAGCGCATCCCCAATCAGGGTAAACAGCCAATGAAATTGGCTGTTTACCACGTGACCGGCTGTGTCTAATCACAGCCGGTCACAAATGCAAACAGAGAGGAGCCGTTACTACCTGATCCCTGCTCTCTCCTCACACACCGATCTGTGAGGAGAGAGCAGGGATCAGTAAGTGAGATCAGTGTAGTTTGTCTACTGTAGTGTACTGTGCACAACACGCCCCCCCCCAATAAAGAGGACCTGTCACACAGCCCAGCACATCAATCAGCCCATCTGTCAATCAGCCCAGCCAATCAGCCCATCTGTCAATCAATCAATCAGCCCATCTGTTAATCAATCAATCAGCCCATCTGTCAATCAATCAGCCCATCTGTTAATCAGCCCATCTGTCAATCAATCAATCAGCCCATCTGTCAATCAATCAATCAGCCCATCTGTCAATCAATCAATCGGCCCATCTGTCAATCATCTGTCACAGGCCCACCTCCATCGATACCGCCATTGGTACCGCCACACAGGCTACCAGTACCGCCATCGGTACCACTACCAGTATCGCCATCGGTACCACCACCAGTACCGCCACTAGCACCGCCATCAGGCCCAGCATCTATACTGCCACACAGGCCCGCTACAAGTATCGCCACTAGTGCCGCCATCGATACCACCACCAGTACCACCACCCATACCACCGTCGGTAGCGCAACCACCACCTGTACCGCCACCTGTACCGCCATCACCACCACCCGTACCGCCACCTGTACCACCATCACCACCACCCGTACCGCCATCGGTACCACCACCACCTGTACCGCCATTGGTACCACCACCACCCATACCGCCATTGGTACCACCACACAGGCCCACCACTAATACCTCCATCGGTACCACCACACAGGCCGCCACCACTACCACCAACAGTACCAT
This sequence comes from Rana muscosa, assembly GCA_029206835.1. Taxonomy (NCBI): domain Eukaryota; kingdom Metazoa; phylum Chordata; class Amphibia; order Anura; family Ranidae; genus Rana; species Rana muscosa. The sequence continues at coordinate 680,267,046 of CM055117.1, read as the reverse complement.
TACACAGGCCCACCAATAAGCACTTCCATAATGTCCCAAAGGGTTTACACACCTGAGGAGGCATATGCCATTCTTGCCATGTCGGATGATGAGAGCAGGGGGGAGCTCCCATTATCTGATTCTGGTTCGGAATACGAGCCAGTGGAGGATAGTGGCTAAGAGTCCGAGTCCCTGGAGGAAACCGTCCCTCCTAAAGAATGCGATCAGGACCAAGATCAGGACCAAGATCAGGAGATCTGCTCAGCACCAGTAGTGCCATACCCCAGGAAGAGAAGCCCAATACAAGTAATGGAAATACACGCCCAACCCGAAGAATCCAGCCCCAGTCCTACCTTCCCGATGCCCTGGCAAACCCCTTATGGTTGCTTGCCAACTCAGGATCCGCTATCATCCCCCCTTTCACCGCACAGCCAGGTGTGCAGCCCGACACTACAAATTTTTCTCAGTTTGATTATTTTTGTTTATTTTTCCCACAAGATTTGCTGCAGAATATAGTGGATCAAACTAATCTTCATGCATCCCAATTTATTGCTGCCAACCCCAATTCTTCCTACGCCCGCACATTACAGTGGCGGCGTCTAACTTTGAACGAATTTAAATTGTTTTTGGGCCTTACGTTCTATACAGGGCTTACAAAAAAGAACGAAGCCCATGCATATTGGTCCAAACGCCCCATCCAACACATGCCCATATATTCCGCTGTCATGTCCAGGACAAGATACGACATGATTATGCGTTTTCTCCACTTCAATGACAATTCACAGTGCCCTCCCCGAGATCATCCCAACTATGACAAATTGTACAAGATACGCCCCCTAATCAATGCCTTTTCCCAGCGATTTCAAGTTTTCATCCCAGACCAGAAAATTTGTGTGGACGAGTCCCTCATACATTTCACTGGCCGACTGCACTTCAAGCAGTATAATACCAAGCAAGAGAGCCAGGTATGGGTTAAAATTAAATAAATTATGTGATCGAGCCACTGGATACGTCTTCACATTCAGGATCTACAAAGGCAAAGACTCCCAGCTCCAGCCCTGTGATTGCCCCACATATATTGGAACTAGGGCTGTTACTGATTACAATTTTCGTGTTCGATTAATCGTTTTTTTTTTTTATCGATTAATCGACTAATTTCAATTAATTATAACGCACATAGATCCAACTACTTTTAGCTGATATCCTTGCAGGCCGATTCCCAGTGCAGCTACCAACCACTGGAAAAATCAATAGCAGGATGCAAAAAACACACAAAGGCAGCGCTCGATGGGAATAGCATTAAAACTTTTATAGTCTTCAAGTAGGTAATAAAATAAATATTGCACTGGAGATAAAATTGATGTAGCTACATAAACTGTAAAAATGGTGCGAGTAATACCAAACGGTAGCAAAAGCAGTCATAAAAAAATGTAGCTAAGTATGATACTGGTATAAAAATGTGTACAACGATACCACTGCTGAATCCAGATGAGGAGGGGCTAACATCAGTCCGTCGGCATGTAGATGTCCCGTGAAGGGAACTATCACAACTCCCAGTGGATGGCTGTAGAATCCCAGGTTGATAGAGGGAAGTGTAACAGCCCTTGCGTGTGGCAGATAGTAAGGTCCCGCCGGCATGCAGATATGAAGGCACAGCAAAGGAGCCCTTCAGATGGACACGGCAAGCCCCACCGGTGTCCGTGACGTCACCGGATCTCCCTGAAGACCCGGAAGCCGGGGGAGAGGTGCGTACCAATCAAAAGAATTTTGATCGATCAAAAGAATTTTGATCGATCAAAACAATTAATCGATTAATCGAGGAATTAATAGTTAATTTCCACAGCCCTAATTGGAACCAGTGGGAAAATTGTCTGGGAGTTGGCATACCCCCTGTTCGGAAAAGGTTACCATTTATATGTTGACAATTATTATACCAGCCTGCCCCTTTTTCGTCACCTTTACAGTAAGCAAACCCCGGCCTGCGGTACCTTAAAAAAAAACGGAAGGGATTACCACAAAATTTGCTGACCAAAAAATTACAACCTGGAGAATCGGCATTCATGAGGAACGAGGAGGTGTTGGTCATGAAGTGGAGGGACAAGAAATATGTCCACATCCTCTCTACGATCTACAATGACACCGTGGTGGAGATCCAAAGAAGACGCGCCCCCATTGTTAAGCCAGAATGTGTCCACGACTACAATTTGTACATGGGGGGATGGATTTAAACGACCAGATGCTACAGCCTTACTTATCAACCAGAAAGTACAAAAAAGTTGCGTTGCGTTGCACCTGTTTCACATGGCCCTTTTTAATTAGTTTGTCTGCTACCAACAAGCAACTCAAAATCATCAACTCCCCTACCTCCATTATATCGAAGATATCATCGATGCCCTCATTTACCAACAAGATCCCGCCCCAGGAAGCATTCGCTCTGATAGTGTGAGTTGGCTTCACTAGGGACACTATCCCTTTAGCATCCCCCCCCCACAGAATCTGGAAGAAGACACCAAAAGAAATGCCGTGTATGCAACAGAGGAAGAGTAAGAAGAGACACCACCTATTATTGTCCCGATTGTCCCTCTCAACCTGGGCTGTGCATGGGAAATTGCTTAAAAAATTATCATACATCCATTAGTTCCCCTTATTATTAACAGACTGCCATTTCCCCATTTGCCTGCTACCATGTTACTACCTTCCATGTTAATTAACTGACCCTGGCCTGTTTACCGACGATGTCTTTGCTTGCCGATTTAAACCACGTTTCTGACCTCCACGTGCACCAACCTCAGCCCGTTTACCCACGATGCCTCTGCCTGCCGATTTAAACCACGTTTCTGACTTCCACGTGTACCGACCTTGGCCTGTTAATCGACCATGTTTTTGCCTGCCACTTGGACTGATCTTTTGGCCATCTACTTTTAGTACACAGGGGGTCTCACATATGTGAGGGGCTTCAGAATAGCGTTCTGAGTAGAGAAAAACAGTTTTTCGTTTTCTGTGCTCCCAGAACAGGGTCTGGTTGCCCAGAGGCTTCAAAGCCTGTCCCCCTGGCCCTGGGCTTGATGGTCCTTCCTGCTGCCTGGACCAAAACTTTGGCTGTGCTGACCATATTACTGCCTGTAATGACCCATGACATTATGGACCATGTTTCTTCCTGCTGCTTGATCCAAAACTTTGGCTGTGTTGACCATATATCTGCCTGCTGCCTCTACTGACCTTGGACAGTATTTCTGCCGGGACACCTCTGCCTGCTACCTGGGCCTGTGCTTTGGCTGTGCTCTGGCTGTGCTGACAGTATCTCTGCCTGTACGAGCTATGGACAGTATTCCTGCCTGCTGCCTGGATGATTGCTTTTGCTGTTGCTGACCTCATCCCTGCCTGCTGCCTGGACCGATGCTCTCCTCTGTGGACCACTGCACTTCTAAAACCACAGGTAATCTTTTGTTATTTGGTATGTACCTGCTATGTGTTAGATATATGAAGGGTCTTCAAAAATGTGATCGGTAGTCAGAAAATGATATATGCAATTAATGCTGCTAGAATGCCTGGAGGTGCTACTTAGAAGTTGGGCCTCTGTGTGTGGCCAGGCTGTGTAAAAGTCTCACACGTGGTATCGCAATACTCAGAAGGAGTAGCGGAATGCATTTTGGGGTGTAATTTTTGCTATGTATATGCTATGTGTTAGAAATATCTTATAAATGGACAACTTTGTGTCAAAAAAATGCATTTACATTTTTCTTCCACATTTTCCAAAACCTTCTGGAAAAAATGAACCGTTAAAAAGACTCATAATGCTTCATAGATTATACGTTGGGGTGTGTGCTTTCCAAAATGGGGTAATTTTGTGGACAATTCAATTGTCCTGGTGCTCCAGGGCCTTCAAAAGTGTAATAGGTGGTTGAGAAAGGATATGTGCAATTTATGCTTGTAGACCGCCTGAAAGTGCTACTTCAATGTTGGGCCTCTGTATGTGGCCAGGCTGTGTAAAAGTCTCACGAATGTGGTATCGCTATACTTAGGAGGAGTAGCAGAATGTATTTTGGGGTGTAGTTGCAATTATGCATATGCTGTGTGAGAGAAATAACCTGTTAATATGACCAGTTTGTGTAAAAACAAAATTAAAAAAAATCCTAATTTTCCCAAGAATTGTGGGAAAAAAATACAACTTAAAAAAACTCACCATGACTCTTAGTAAATACCTTGGACTGTCTACTTTCCAAAAAGGGGTTATTTGGGGTATTTGTACTTTCCTGGCTTGTTAGTGTCTCAAGAAATGAGATAGGCCTTCAGTACATCAGGCATGATCAGATGTGATAAATTTTCAGTGATTGGCACCATAGTTTGTAGACTCTATAACTTTCACAAAGACCAAATAATATACACTAATTTGGGTTATTTTTACCAAAGATATGTAGCAGTATAAATGTTGGCAAAAATTTCTGAAGAAAAATTACTTATTTGCAAAATTTTACAATAGAAACTAAAAAAAAGTGCTTTTTTTTTTCGCAGTTTTTTTGCTTATATCGCAAAAAAAAAAAAAAAAACAGTGGTGATTAAATACCACCAAAAGAAAGCTCTATTTGTGAGAAGAAAATGATAAAAATGTTGTTTGGATACAGTGTAGCATGTAATTGCTATTCAAAATGTGAGAGGAATGAAAGCAGAAAATTGGTCTGGGCGGGAAGGTGCATAAGTTCCTGGTATTGAAGTGGTTAAAGGTTGTAGACACCTGCAGATTGGTGTAATTCCTTGAGAAAAAGATGGGTTTGTGATCGATGTGTGCATCTCAGGGCCGTCATCCGTGGTTTGGCGGGAAATGGATCACTCCGGGCACCTTTGGTCTTGGCCGTCCTGGTGGGTTTTGTCCATGTAGACTAGCCATCAGCGGTGTCCCTGGATCCCCCATACGGTTCTTTCTCTGGATGTTTCACACGTGTTGGACTTTCGGTTCTGTTGACTGGCTCATGGACATCTTAGTCCTGTAAAGGAAAATGGATTCCATGAGAAAAGACATATATGTTCTTTTTTTTTTTTTTTACATGATCTGTGTTTGAGATCTCAGTGTCAAGCTGGTATCCTGGGCTTCCTCAGAGCCCCGCCTTTAGTCCATTGTGTCATCATTCCTTTAACTAAACACTCTGGATAGCAAGACAATGTCTGAACATTTGCTATGGGAGACAAAGCTCTAGGGCTCATTAACATGAGGACATTTATTTCTAGCTGTGGATACCAGACATTAATAACTGACTTACGTTCTTCAGAAACATTTTTTTTTTAGCTTAATTGTAGCGGTTCTGGAATAATAAAAATTAAAACATTTCAGTTTGACATGTGACACTTACTGTCAGCAACAAAATATTTGATATTATAGTCAACCTTCTACTTGTGAGGAATAAAACAAATAAAATCTCCCCCCTTTGGGGTGTCAATACAACTCATTTGAGGCAATCAAAATCTACCTTATGCGGGTGACTCCTCATCTTTTACCAAATATCAAACCATTTTAGGCCTTCTGATATTAATGCCATTAGGATTCGGTCATCCTCTGTAATTACCATCTTCGGCGACTTCTTGGAATTAGGCAGTTTGGAGCGACCTGTTTATGTCAGAGGAATGAATTGACCACTGAAAAATAGGAGAATAGTTAATATCTAATGACCAAAAATCCCCTTTAGGGATTTCAGGACCCTTACTACTGTAACCTGGGGGGAAAACAAGGTGTTAGAACCTCTGTCTCCTATACTTTTTCAGTGCATTCCTCTGATTTATTTTAACATAGGTGATTCAAAGGCTCTGTGACCCTTGGCTGGCCACAGGATTTGCCCCTTGAAGAAATGTTATTCACGTTCCCTTACAGCAATGAAACCGTGTAACATATCCCTATTTTGATCTATTTTGGTTTCTGTGTTGCCTATAGGCTGATCAGAATTGGGTCGTAGGACTCGGTTTCTGTACTTTCTGGGGACTACTGGCTCAGTTTGATCAGACATATCCCCATCAAAAACACTGTCCTGATTCTGGGATAGTTGTCTGGGCCTTAATTGCTCCCTATTTTTCTGGGGATTTTGGGGTGTCTTACCCTGTGTTTGCTCCCAATTTACATGTGTAGGTCCCCGGGGCCAATTGGACCGGTAATAGTGTGGGTTTCTACCCTTAGGTTTAAATTTGACCCATTGGAGATACACCCTATAGTTTCTCTTAAACCTCAGGTCTGGTTCCTTTGGGTGATACTCCTGAGGTGGTCTTTGTGCTCCCCCTCTAAAGGGTGGTCTCTGCTCCCCCTTTCTAAAGGGTGGTCTCTGTTCCCCCCTTCTGATGGGGTATCTGGTCTCCCGCTGGGAAAACTCTGTAAAGGAAAAACGTACCGCTCAAAAGCTTGAGAATTCACCAAATAGCTGCTTCCGCCCGGTCACTCACACAGGTGCTGGCTCTGCACTGATGCATGGGAGAAAAAGAAACCCTGGACTGCCGCACTCTGTATAGACAGTTATTTATTCCAAAATTTCAGGTAAAAAATCCAAATTCAAAATAAATCCATAAATCCAAAACAACAAATGCAGATAGTGTGCATGCAGGGAAGGGTGGCTAACGCGTTTCACGTCACGAATTGACGCTTACTCATAGCTGTGAGTAAGCGTCAATTCGTGACGTGAAACGCGTTAGCCACCCTTCCCTGCATGCACACTATCTGCATTTGTTGTTTTGGATTTATGGATTTATTTTGAATTTGGATTTTTTACCTGAAATTTTGGAATAAATAACTGTCTATACAGAGTGCGGCAGTCCAGGGTTTCTTTTTCTCCCATGGGAAAACTCTGTGGCGTATCTCCTCTGACTATATCAGCGCATGTCATTTTCTGGGTTTCAGACTGTAATAATTGAGGAGATACATGAATTTCTTCCACAATTTTAGTTGATGGGTTCAGGCCTTACTTTGTATTCACCAGTTTGTTGGATAGAGTACAAACTGTTACTCTCTTTTACCAAGTACTCCAGTGAACACCCCCCTTTGAAGTCTTTCGCTAAACTCATTTTTATGTGGGTAGGTAGGGCCTCGAAGAACAAGAAATTTAAACTCAGGTTTATTGTAATCTGGCTCCTTTTCTGCTAAGTGGTAAGCACTTTTGAGCACAGCCAAAAATTTGGTGGGGCTTTGATGACTGGCACATAGATTTTGTATAGCCGCATTAGCCGCTGTAACATTTTTGTACTGCCCAAATTCTAGATGACAGCTTTACTTTCTTGCCATAAAGTACCATTCAGACCTTTTAAAGATTCGCAGAGTCTACGGTGTTTGGTTTCAAATACCCACGGTAAGAAAATAATCCTAGACTGGTCATCATTTAGGCCCAAAACTGATAAAGTATTTTTATAGGTCTCGATGTGGTTAATAACGCACATGGATCCCTCTTTCTCAAAGACTGGGACAGCTTCATTTAAAATTGTTATTTCTGAGGCGTCCTCTTTTTCTCTGATCCCAAAGAAAACTGATTAGACCTACTTTCATGTGGTGGTTCAATTTTTACCCCCCCCCCCACCTTTGCTCTACAGATGACTTGGGGTAGGATATGGGTTCTTTTTCTGATCCCTCTCCATTGTCTAACTCCCAAATTTCAGATTGAGAATCAGATATTGGATTTTGGTCAGACTTTAAACTTTCAGGGTTAAGCATTGCACCCCGGGGCACAAACTTCACTTGTTCTTTTAATTCCTCTGATTGCTTAATTAGGTATTCCTGTCCTGACCTAAGCTGATTTGTTTATTATTTTAAATCTCCACTGTCTATTACTCTGCAACTTTCTAAATTTCCACTGTCTATTACTCTGCAACTTTCTAAATTTCCACTGCCTATTACTCTGCAACTTTCGTCAGGAGAATCATTTTCCTGCAGAAAACTCCACCTCCTCTATTAACTGTTCCCACTCTTTATTTAATTGGTGACATTTGTTCTGAATTATTTTATTGTTCTTTTGCAACTGTTCTATTTCACGACATGTTTCGTCACATTGACTTCCTCATGGGATTGGCTGCACGGCACGACAATCATTCCCTTTATACTTATACTCGAGTATAAGCCGAGTTTTTCCAGCACTTTTTTTGTGGGGACCCGGTACTGGCCGGCCATAGGTCTCCTGGACCCCAAACTTGGCACACATGTAGCCCCAGCTTCCTCTACAAGTGTGCAAAGTTTATTGTCGGGGGTACCTACGACTGGGGAGCACTGATTTTTCAAATCCAGGCACGCCTTCCATAGACTCCCATGTTAAACGGTCATTTCTCCAGTGACTTTGGGGACCCGGTACCGGCCGGTCGTAGGTCCCCTGGACCCGAAACTTGGCACACATTTAGCACCATTTCTCCTCTATAAGTGTGCAAAGTTTTATATACGGTATATGTAAACATTGCTACACAATAAATGTTAAATAATATAGAAAAAAAAGCTATAAAAATGGAAGTGGATGATCTGTCCTAGTAGCTCATGACTTTAAATCTATGATGGTAGTGTTTAAATTAAAATCACACTGAAACCCTGATGTTTAACTCTGTGTGTCTCCATTATCACTAATTAAGGCGATAATGAAGGTTATATCCGTGGTTTATACAGCTACTGAAAGCCGCAAACCTACACAGACATCCTGAAGAGAATGGTGTTCACATAAATTAACCGGTAAGTATCCACTGGTAAAAGCTACCTATAACAAAACACCTATCTCCCCTCCACCTTCCAACAGAGTATAACAGTTTCCTAAATGTATAGCTACATAAACCATATTAACAAATGCAATAATGATAAAGTTCGTCCTAATATAGCTGTATCATCACCATGCAAACTCAATGATGAGCATGTTTGGGAGTTACATGCACATATTTAGACCTTGTAAAAAAGAGATTTAACTAGATGTATAAAATAATAGGGTACTCATCAAAATCATATCTATTGAACCCCATTGTAATAAGACCTACAAATGAATGTTAATGATGCAGAGCAGTGACTTGATGAATTTAAGACTGGAAACAATTTGTCTGACTCTAAAAACTACTTATTAATTTTTAAAAGTTATTAATGAAGCAGTTAAGGTCTACCTCAATATTTAACCCCCTAGGGGCAAGACACTTCAGCAAAAAGATCCAACGAGTTTCCCTTTGGGACAAATTCCTCACTCTATTGGAGCCCCTCCAAGATGGGTAAACACAGTCTATCCTGCAAAATTGTAACACAAATGGATCCTGATTGTGTTTCTCTTTAAAGTGCAGGGATACACTGTGATTATGAATTTATCACATGTCACTTGGTGATATTCATAATATCCACGTTACTAGGTTAAAAGGTTAAATCTTACACACAAAGATACACCTACCTATGACCAATGTCATTGAATGTAATAAAAATCGTAGTCTCTCTCACTTTTTTTTATTACATTCAATGACATTGGTCAAAGGTAGACATGTGCATTCGTTTTCGTCCGAACGCATTTTTGTCCGAATTTGGGGTATTTTCATTATCGTTTTAACAAACTAAAACGAACGTGCAGAATCCGAAAGATCCGACATAAAAAATGCTTTATTTTCATTTTCGTTGCTACAACAGTTCGATATAGGTAGGAGATTCGACATGACTCTGACAATAGTGACCTGTGTCTATCGAACCTGTGGTCGAATGTGCCTAACCCTAACTCTATTAGTCCAAGATTATTCTACATAGAGAGGAGAGATTTGACATAGAGAGAAAAGATTCGACATTATAGAGACAGTGTTGGGGTAGACCATTCGACATGAACGACGAAGATTCGACGAAGCAGCGAAAAACATACAAACGTTGAATCTGTCATTGAAGGCTTATGGTGTCTGTCGGAAGTTCTAAGAAGATTTGACAAACAGCTAATCTGTACGACGTCGCAATCGTACATTTCCGGTCAAATGCTCGGCCCATAGGCTATAAAAGAATTTGAATGTTGGTCGACTAGTAATAATAATTTATAAATATAATTATTACTAGTGTCATACAACATTAGAATTCTTCTATAGGTTGTAGGCGGAACATTCGACCGGAAATGTACGATTGCAGCGTCGTACAGTTTAGCTGCTCCGTCGAATCTTCTTAGAACATTCGACAGACACCATAAGCCTTCAATGACAGATTCAACCTTAATTAATTCGGATTTTCGGACGAATGCATTTTTTAACAAAACAAAATAAATAAAAACGATTTTCGGGAGAAACTAAATAAATAAATTTTTTGGACGAAAACGAAATTCCGAAACAAAATATTTCAGTGTGCACATGTCTAGTCATAGGTAGGTGTATCTTTGTGACTATTGGTGCAACCTGTGGCATTATGGTTTACACTGATTCCCGGTGCAGGGTAAAGCATCAATATGTTTAGTGGTAGTTTCTATCTCAATATATGTATTCTAAAGAAAATCACTTTTTGGTGTAGAATTTTACTATTTTCCTATCTTTATAGGCATCAGGTGTGTCCCCACATCTTTCCTCAGCCTAATGTGCATGTAACTCTTTGGTTTTTTGATTTCAGCTACAGCTTTAATATTTTGTTTACAATTTCTGTCAATGCAATGTACAGGTTGTATGTATACTTATTTGATGTCTCTTTATTAATCTAGAAAAATGTAAATAAGCTCCTGAAGAAGCGTATATCGCGAAACATATAGAGCTTATCTATTATTTCAACCATCTATGCCAGTCATGCTGAACATTATCAAGGTCACCAGATTCTATGACCCTGATTCAGTTGCTAAAGTTGGAGATGTCAATGCCAAACTGTAGGATGCCGCAGTAATTACATTTTATATGTCTTTTTATACTACTGTATGTGGATTGTTACTAATAAAAATCTTTTGTTTTTACTATTGGCGCTTATAAAGTCCATACTTATTTTCCAAACATAAACATTCAATATTAGAATGTGGCACTGTATATTATGTTTGCGTACACCCACAGCACCATCCTGTGTTGGTGTACTTAATTATCTATCAATGTTAAACTGAACAGGTATGTTCCCAGGACCAGGGATCCCAGTGGATGCCCTAGTGACACAGGGGGGCAGTTCTCTCTGATATTTGCCTTCTCTTCAATACAGCTTCTTCTGCTCCTGTTACGCAGGGTTCGATTTGAGGGAACACGGGTGATTCAGATTGCACCAACCCGGCCCAGGAGAATATGGTAAACCCACATCATGAATATGTTGTTGGGTGATTTCTGGTCTGTTCCACCTCAAGCCAGACCCCCTTGGTCCAATCTTCAATTCTTCTTTATGGTCACTGGCTTTAACAGCTTGGCTGTTGAAGCCAGAGTCTTAAAGGATAGGGAGATGTATGATGCAGTCATTCCCACGCTGCTGAGGGCCAGGAAGGCTACTTCTTACAAGATGTATTTGAAATTAACTGCCACAGTCAGGCAGTTGGATTCACCTTTTGAGCTTCCTGAAGGACCAAGGAAAAGTCAAGCAGCTACTAAGTCAACCATTTCCTGTTGGATTTGTCAGCTTATTCCTCAAGCCTATGGTAAGCTTTGTCAGCTTATTCCTCAAGCAATAAAGAACGGCTTCACCATTTCCAGTGAACTCTACCAGGAGTATAGATGCCTTCTGGTCTATCTCTCATCAGGCTTTAGTGGCTCAGGTCTGTAAGGCTGTGATCTGGTCTTTAGTTCACACTTTAACTAGGCTTAACCAGGTAGATGTAAGAGCCTCTGAGGATACTGCCTTTGGTCGCAGTGTTTTGCAGGCTGCTGTGTAGTTTCATTCTGGTCCATGAGCAGTGATTTATGACACCCCAACACGTAAGGACTAATTTAGATGCTCTATGTCCTGTGATGTATGATTAAGGAAACTGGATTTTTGTACTTACCTGTAAAATCGATTTCTTTGACTACATCATGAAACACAGAAATCCCTCCCCTCTTTTTGGATGTCAGCTTGCTACGAATCTACAAGTGCTTACTGTGTGGGAAGGGTTATATAGGAGAGGACTTTTTGCCAGTGTCCAATCATCTGTAGGTGGCTCATAACCCGATACATAAGGATCAGTATGGCTGTGCTATGTCCCATGATGTACTCCAAGAAAATTATTTTACAGGCAAGTGTAAAAATCCAGTTTTTCTATAAGAAAAAGGATTGTACAATCGGTCATTGTTTATAATACATAGTGCTTTTGCAAAGTAATTGCTTTGCATTTAGGGTTTAGATCTACTTTAACGCTGTTGGTTTACTATAGGTGGGGTGCATGCAATAATAGATGTGTATTATTAAATATATTGTCATTAGGTTAAAAGAAAAGTTCAGGGTTTTAAAAAAACAAGCATTTATACTCACCTACAGTAGGTGGATGTAGCATCGATCCAATGCTGCATCTATCCCCCGCCAGCTCTGTAGTGAAAACTGAGCGATCATCCGCTGGTTGCTCAGTTCTCTCCCTCTGCTCTGGAGTGCTGGGCTGTAGAGGGGATGGAAGCGGCTGGCTCATGCTCTCAGAGGATCAATGAGAGTCTGAGCCAGGTGCCGATCCAGGCTTCTGGGTGGATGCCAACAACATGGTCGGATCTTTTCGGAGCCTGGACTGGCTCTTTTCAGAGCCTGAACTCAACTGCACTCCTGTGATCCATAGGATAAGTATGGTCAAAAAAGCTTTGGCCATACTTCTCCTTTAAAGGGTGATTTTAATTCACATTGCTATATTATGCAAGGCAAAGTTGGGGAAAAACTATGAAGAATGAGAGTGTTACCACACATTTTCATTTGGTATTATTCACTTTTATGGGCCCCATTCTTTTAAATAGTGCAGGGACATAATTTACTACGCATTAAAGCAGAGCATTTTTGTGAACAGTGTACATAGACCACAGTGCTGTTAGAACTGTCCTTAAGTTGAGAAATGTGTGTTACACCACAGGAAATGCACAGATGTAAATTAGTCAAAGGGTTACTCTTAATCAACTTTTCTCAAATGATGCATATTTTCACCGTTTTTCATATAGAAAAAAAAATTGTTATTGCTTTTTTTTTTTTATTATTAATGCACAGTTTTACACAGGCCTGGTATAATTTAATGAACCTGTTTTCAATAATTTGATATTTGTGCTGTTTCCTGAAAACCTCTATCCAGTAAAGTTCTTATTTTGGATTCAGTTGGTTGTAAGATTTTGTTATATGATTTAGGCCTAAATTGTGAATTTTAACACCTGTGCAAAAAGTATCTCTGGCAGCGAAAGGGTGAAAGGGTCAATTATACTAGGACTTTGTAATCATGGTTGCACCTCTGGGCCTTGGGCTTTTCAACCTTGTAAGCTAGAAACGTCTACTTGGGCCTGTAAACAAGAGATTTAAGAATGAGCTTCTCATGCCGGTAATCAGAATTTCACTTTCTCTGTTACACAATTACAATTTTCATGTAGAAAAGTAAGTAACATGTTTGAATTGTGTTTTGGTGTTTATGTACGTAACATGTGTTGCCCTCTCGATTGAGGGTGTGGGTATGGGGACCAAATGTGCCCCTGCATATGCCAACCTGTACCTGGGGGGGTGGGAGAGATGGCTATTTTCAGATGAATCGTTTAAGTCTTTACTTACTCATGTCATCGCTTGGTACAGATACATAGATGATATCTTGATACTTTGGTCTGGTACCAAGGTTGAACTGCAGGAATTGGTGAACAGACTGGCTATTAATGAATTTAATTTATCTTTCACAATGGAATGTAGCCAAGAATCCATTAATTTTCTGGACCTAACTATACACATCAACCAGGACGGTTTGCTTCATTCATCCCTCTATCGTAAACCCTCTGCAGGGAACACTCTGTTGCACGCTTCTAGTGCACACCCTCGACCATTACTCAACAGCATCCCCTATAGCCAATTTCTTAGGCTTAGACGTAACTGCACTCTTGACTCTGACTTTCATTCGGCAGCTAATGACTTGCGTGACTGGCTGTTGGCCCGTGGGTACAGTCGCTCACTTTTGAAGAAATCATTTAACAGAGCGGTCAAGCTCAATAGGACTGACCTCATTCATTCTTATAAAAAATTTAAGCCCAATAATCCAGTCCGTTTGATTACGAAATATTCTAATCAACACGGTCAAGTTCGTAGTATCTTTCAAAAAATTTGGCCTATCCTTTGTGCTGACAAAACTGTTAAAAAATACATTAAACCCTACCCACAGATAACCTTCCGCCGTGTTCCTTCACTCAAAGACCATCTGGTCTCTAGTCATTTTGATCCCTTGTGCTCTCCCAAACCAGATCAGGGTGGAACATTTTCCTGTGGCAGGTGTGATGTTTGCTGTTTTCTGCCCAATTCTCATGTTGTACCACTACCCAATGGTCGTACTCATATTTTAAAGCATCGAATAAACTGTAAGACCATCGGAGTGGTTTATCTTGCTCTATGCCGCTGTGGTTGCTTCTATGTCGGCAAGACCAAACGGCCCTTTTCAAGCGAATAAGGGACCATGTCTTGCCGACCTACAAGAAACTCACAACTACGGCACTATCGTCACATTGGATATCAGCATGACTACGACGCTCATGTTGTTACCTTTTATGGTTTGGAACATGTGCCTCCGCATGTGCGTGGAGGGAACATAGACATAGCACTTCTACAATTGGAAACCCGGTGGATTCATACTCTTGATGCAGTCAAATTCCCGGGACTCAATGAATACATTAGTTACAAATCCTTTCTATAGAATTTTCTTTCTTTCTTCTTTTGGTCTACGATTTTCCCATTGCTCACCCTGTGCCATCTTTTCCCTATTTTGACCATTGACAATGTCCCTTTCAATAACTAGGGAACCACCGAGTTATCTTATTTGTTTATCTATTATTCATTATTGATCCATCATTGTTTTTGAGTAATTATTTTATTATTGAATAATGGAACTTTTTCTTTACCTAGCTTGTATTTAATTTGTTAGGTATATAGACTATTTTTGTCTCTAATATTTTCCTTTTTTCTTATTACTGGATTATTATTATTATTATTATTATTATTATTCATAGAATTTTCCCCTCCTTTTCTAGGTGTGCACATCGTTGCGTGGATGGTATGTGACCTTTTGTGGAATACGTTGCCCCTTTACTATCTGTGGAGGTAATGGTTGAGGATGTGGGCCGCTCTTTGGCATTATCCTCTTGGATGGTTCTCATCGTCATCGGGGGTCCCTTGGAGCCTCTGATTAGTGTCTGTATGGACACCCAAGGGCTGGTGTATTCACACCTTGCCCGCTTGTTAGCCACGCTCGTCTTTTGCGCCGCCTTAGTATCCCCACATCCCCGTCACTCCATCTCGTCCGTCCCGGCCTGGTGCGCATGACGCAACCACGTCCTCGACGTTCTAGTGCTAAGCACTATGGGCAATGTAGGCCTCTGGCGTTGCGACGCATGCGCGTTGGCTATCCTACGTCCGCTGCCGCCGGGCGACGTTTACGTCAGGCGGCTGGGTGGTCTATTTAAACCAGCCTAGGACAGCTTATGTTGTCCATGGCTGTGGGGCGCTGCTGTTGGATACGTGATCACTTTAGGTAATTATTTACACTTGTATTGCTACTTTGTATTTGCGTTTACTGGCCACTTGAGTTTTATTTGATTTATCTCAGATCAACTGTCTGATACATTCTTATTATTTTTTGTTTAGGCTTCTTTGCCTCTTGTCAGCATCATTGATCTTCAGTATAATTAACTCATCCACGGGATCTTTGGCTCCATACAGGGCCATTCTTTGTCTCTGGTCAGAGATAATTAGTAGATACCATTCAGGTGTCCATCTCTGATGAATCAACCTTTTTAACGCTGAACATTTTTCTTAGGTAAGCCTATATATCATATAATTCACTTTTTGGATCTGGCCATTTGGTTCATCTCTTTAGTTGGATGACATAAATATTTATTTATTTTACTATATCAGTCAATAAAGTATCTCTATTTTGTTGTAGATGATCACGGAAGTTCCTTACTGTGATTGGGTTTTCACACATACCTCCTAAAACAGCGCCCCACTACATATTTTCTCTTGTTGTTTTTACCAATACAATTTCTGGTAGGTATAGGAGACTATGTTAGTCCCCCAATGGGTTGTCTATTATTTGCGGCACTGTTAAGTGTTGCAATAGTCACCCTTTGTTAATATATTTCATTTCAATTTTGTGTCTTTTATTTTAAATAACCACCTACAGGCACCTATGATCGGTGGACTCCCACTAGGCACCCCGGTGGCATTTTGATGCGCCTTCCTATGGGAATTGTCAGGTTGGTGGCCCACGTTTGTTCCTCTTCCTTTTGCCTGCTGGTCACGTTTTCCACTTTTGGCCACATAATTTACCCCCCCCCCCCCTCCGAGCAATGATGTGCAATCTACTAATATGAATTTTTGTTTTGTTTTGTTTATAGATTTGTTTGTAACCGTACTGTACCTCTCTTCACCCCCGATGAAGCCAATGAATTGGCGAAACATGTTGGGTTAGCCTTGTGATCTAGTGCATCATGTGTACATAATGACATGTTCAACTCTTTCTATATATATATTTGTGTCAATATTTGGATGTATTAATAAAATTACCTTTTTTTAAACAATACACTATTTGATGTTTTTTCTGGCACCGTCATAATCCCACATTCCCTACTTCCTTTTTCACAAATTTAAAAGGGATGAGGTGCCGTATCTCTCAGAGGACACACCAACCACTTACCTCTTCCATACCCGAGTATATATATACAGTACTGTGCAAGAGTCAGGTGTGAAAAAATTCTGTGGATTAAGAATGCTTTTATACATAGAATTGATAATAGTTTATTTTTATAAATGAACAAAATGGAAAGTAAATGAACAGAAGATAAATCCAAATCAAATCAAATCAATATTTGGTGTGACCATCCTTTGCCTTCAAAAACAGCATCAATTCTTCAATTCTTCTATACACATTTCCACACAATTTTTGAAGGAAGTTGTTCCCCACTTCTTGGAGAACTAACCAGAGATCTTTTGTGGCTGTAGGCTGCCTCAAATCCTTCTGTCTCTTCATGCAATTCCAGACAGATTCGATGATGTTGACATGAGGGCTCTGTGGGAGCCAAGCCATTACTTCCAGGTCTCCTTGTTCTTCTTTACGCTGAAGATTCTTTGGCTGTATGTTTGATGTCGTTGCCCTGCTGCAGAATACATTTGGGGCCAATCACATGCCTTCCTGATGGTATGGCATAATAGATAAGTATCTGCCTGTATTTCTCAGCATTGAGGACACCATTGATCCTGACTAGGGATGAGCTTCGTGTTCGAGTCGAACATACGTTCGACTCGAACATCGGCTGTTCGATCGTTCGACGAAGATCGAACGATTTGGGCCGTTCGCGCCAAATTCGAGTGACGCGAACGGCCCACAATGCACTACGCCATCGCAGTGTCATCCAGGCGCTGTGATTGGCCAAGCATGCACTGTGACCCCGCATGCTTGGCCAATCACAGCGCCGGCAGCGAGGAGAGCAATGATTGGCCACAGGCAGGATGCCTGTGGCCAATTATTGCTGAGGGTGTTTAGTACACGCCCCACACTATAAAAGGCCGCCAGCACGGCGGCCTAGTGTAGTGTGTTCCGGAGCAGGGAAAGAGAAGCATAGGCAGGGACAGTGACATTTATTTTTTCTTGCTTAACCTGGATTCCTTTAGTTTAGGGAAAGAGAAGGATATGTAGGGAGAGTGTCAGTGTGTTTTACTGTGCGAATCCTTGTTTCTAGGGACAGGGAAGGACAGTGAGGGAATTCTCCTTGTGCTATAGTGTGCTTTAAAAAAACATTTTTTCTAGGGACAGAAAACTATAGGTAGGGAGAGTGTCAGTGTGTTTTACTGTGCGAATCCTTGTTTCTAGGGACAGGGAAGGACAGTGAGGGAAATTCTCCTTGTGCTATAGTGTGCTTTAAAAAAACATTTTTTTCTAGGGACAGAAAACTATAGGTAGGGAGAGTGTCAGTGTGTTTTACTGTGCGAATCCTTGTTTCTAGGGACAGGGAAGGACAGTGAGGGAAATTCTCCTTGTGCTATAGTGTGCTTTAAAAAAACATTTTTTTCTAGGGACAGAAAACTATAGGTAGGGAGAGTGTCAGTGTGTTTTACTGTGCGAATCCTTGTTTCTAGGGACAGGGAAGGACAGTGAGGGAAATTCTCCTTGTGCTATGGTGTGCTTTAAAAAAACATTTTTCTAGGGACAGAAAACTATAGGTAGGGAGAGTGTCAGTGTGTTTTACTGTGCGAATCCTTGTTTCTAGGGACAGGGAAGGACAGTGAGGGAAATTCTCCTTGTGCTATAGTGTGCTTTAAAAAAACATTTTTCTAGGGACAGAAAACTATAGGTAGGGAGAGTGTCAGTGTGTTTTACTGTGCGAATCCTTGTTTCTAGGGACAGGGAAGGACAGTGAGGGAAATTCTCCTTGTGCTATGGTGTGCTTTAAAAAAACATTTTTTCTAGGGACAGAAAACTATAGGTAGGGAGAGTGTCAGTTTCTTTCACTGTGATAATCCTTGTTTCTAGGGACAGGGAAGGACAGTGAGGGAAATTCTCCTTGTGCTATAGTGTGCTTTAAAAAAACATTTTTCTAGGGACAGAAAACTATAGGTAGGAAGAGTGTCAGTTTCTTTCACTGTGATAATCCTTGTTTCTAGGGACAGGGAAGGACAGTGAGGGAAATTCTCCTTGTGCTATAGTGTGCTTTAAAAAAACATTTTTTCTAGGGACAGAAAACTATAGGTAGGAAGAGTGTCAGTTTCTTTCACTCTGATAATCCTTGTTTCTAGGGACAGGGAAGGACAGTGAGGGAAATTCTCCTTGTGCTATAGTGTGCTAAAGCATTCCTCATCAACCATCTTTGAAATCCTTGTTTTTTGGACAGTCAGGGAAATTGTCGTTGTGCTATTCTGTGCAAAAGCAATCATCCTCAACCATATTTAGAAATCCTTAAGTAAAGGGACAGAGAAGGACACCTGAAGGTAGCCCTTATTGCTTTTTTCCCATCTCCCTGCAGGCCATCTATTAGAATGTCTGGAAGGCAAACAAGGAGAGGCAGACAGTCAGGAGGCAATAGAAGAGGGCAAGCAGGCTCTGTGTCTGGGGGCAACAGTGCTGGTCGTGGACGCGGTGCATTGTCATCAGCACATGGCCATGGGACACGCTTGTCCTTCTTTTCGGCAGCTGGACATGTTGAGCCACATCATGCCGAAGACTTGGTAGAGTGGATGACCAAGCCCTCCTCCTCCTCCTCATCCTCTCTCACCCAGGCTCAGGGTACTGGCAAAGCAGCTGCCAAAGCGTCCTCTTCCCTGGTATCAATGTCAGACTCATCATCAGTCACTCCTTCCCTAGACCCACCATGTCCTCCTCCTGAGGAGTCCCCCGAACTGTTTGAGCACAGTGTTGGGTACATGCTCCAGGAGGATGCCCAGCGTTTCGAAGGGTCTGATGATGAAACCCAGCTACAGGAAGGCAGTAACGTGAGAGCAGACAGAGGGGATGCTCAAGAAGGACACCAATCTGGCAGTCATGTTCCAGCAGCTGCAGCATACTGCCAGATTGGCTCCAGTGATGAGGAGGGAGGGGATGATGAGGTCACTGACTCCACGTGGGTGCCTAATAGGAGAGAGGAGGAGGAGGAGGATGAGGAGGAGGCACATCTCCAACGAGGCAGGATGCCCTTTGGTGGCCAGCGTAAGGGCAGTACACCGACGGAATCACACCGCAGAGCTCCGCCTGTGCAGGGCGCTGCCTCTGCCTGTCATTCAAAAAGTTCTTTGGTGTGGGCCTTTTTTGAGGCTAGTGCATCAGATCGCACAGCTGCTGTTTGCAACATATGTCTCAAGCGTATATCGCGTGGCCAAAACATCAGCCGCTTGGGTACCACATGCCTGACCAGACATATGTTGACCTGCCATGCAGCTCGTTGGCAAGCCTACCTCAAAGACCCACACCAAAGAACAAAGCGGACCTCTCCTTGCACCGCATCAGCTGGGATCTCCAACCCCACTATAACTTCAGTCCTCTCTGAAACATGCACTGAGAGGAATGAAGGTGTAGAATTAGGTGTGTCACAGCCAAGTACTTGCGGCCACTCTGCTAGCAGTACACCGACGTCCGATTCTAGCAGGCAAATTTCCCTGCCCCAGCTGCTGGACCGTCGAAAGAAGTTCACTCCCAGCCATCCACATGCCCAGCGGTTGAATGCTAGCTTGGCTAAATTGCTAGCGCTTCAACTGCTGCCTTTTCAGTTGGTAGACTCGGCCCCCTTCCGTGAGTTTGTGCAATGTGCGGTTCCTCAGTGGCAGGTTCCCAAACGCCACTTTTTCTCACGGAAGGCTATTCCGGCTCTCTACCGGCATGTGGAAGGCAATGTCTTGGCCTCGCTGGACAGGGCGGTCAGCGGTAAGGTGCATATTACCGCTGACTCATGGTCCAGCAGGCATGGACAGGGACGTTACCTTTCTTTCACGGCCCATTGGGTCACTCTTTTGGCAGCTGGGAAGGATGCAGGACAAGGTGCAGTAGTGTTGGAGGTTGTTCCACCGCCACGCCTCCAAAATGCTACTACTGGTTGTGACACACCTCTCTCCTCCACCCCCTCCTCTTCTTCTTCCTCCATGGCCTCTTCCTGTGGTTTGTCCTATGAACCAGCGGTGCTCCGTAGCCGTTCAAGGGGCTACGCAAGTACGCAGGCAAAAAGATGCCATGCCGTGCTTGCGCTGGTGTGTTTGGGGGACAGAAGCCACACTGGGGCAGAGGTCCTGTCTGCTCTGCAGGGCCAGGCCGAGAGGTGGTTGACGCCACGCCAGCTTAAGCCAGGAATGGTGGTTTGCGACAATGGCACCAACCTCCTCTCCGCCCTCCGACAGGGACAACTGACCCATGTGCCCTGTGTGGCTCACGTCCTTAACCTGGTGGTGCAGCGGTTCTTGGGCAGGTACCCGGGCTTACAGGATGTCCTGAGGCAGGCCAGGAAAGTCTGTGTGCATTTCCGCAGATCTTATAATGCCAGTGCTCGCCTGGCTGAGCTGCAAAAGGAGTTGAACCTGCCCAAGAACCGCCTTATATGTGACATGCCCACCAGGTGGAACTCAACGTTGGCCATGCTGCAGCGGCTGCACACGCAGCAGAGGGCCATCAATGAGTACCTGTGCGACTACGGCACCAGGACAGGGTCAGGGGAGCTTGGTTTTTTTTCTCCACGCCAGTGGGGCATGATCAGGGATGCATGCACTGTCCTGGCACTATTTGAGGAGGCCACGAGGATGGTGAGCAGTGACAGTGCATGCATCAGTGACACTGTACCTCTTGTCCACCTGTTGGAGCACACGCTGCGTGGAATAATGGACAGGGCACTTGAGGCAGAACAGAGGCAGGAAGAGGAGGACTTCCTTGCCTCTCAAGGCCCCCTTTACCCAGACAGTGTTCCTTCTGTCCCTCCCATCGTACAGGAAGAGGAGGAGGAGGAGGAGGATTGTGTCAGCATGGAGGTGGAGGCTGGCACTCAGCATCATCAGCAGCAGTCTTTTAGGGATGATTTACAGTCCCAAGAAACCAGTTCACTTGTACGTGGCTGGGAGGAGGTGGCTGCGGATCATGTCGTCCTTAGTGACCCAGAGGACTCCGGAGCGAATGCCTCAGCAAACCTACGCTGCATGGCCTCCCTGATCCTGCAAAGTCTGCGGAAGGATCCTCGTATTCTTCGGATCAAGGAGAGGGACCATTACTGGCTGGCCACTCTCCTTGATCCACGGTACAAGGGTAAGGTTGCGGACTTATGTTACCGTCGCAGAGGGAGCAGAGGATGAGACAACTCCGGGAGGCCTTGCAGAAAGGTCTGTGCAACGCGTTCCCAGAGACTGGGAGGTTACAAACTCCTGGTCCTGGACAACGAGTTGCTGAGGCTTCGGCCAGTCAAAGAAGGAGCGGTGGGGAAGGTGGCCGTCTGACCGATGCGTTCAGACAATTCTTTAGTCCGCAGCCCCAAAGTATGATCGGTTCCAGCAACCATCGCCAGCGTCTGATAAACATGGTGCAGGAATATCTAGGGGCAAGGTCAGACTTGGACACCTTCCCCACCGAAAATCCTCTGGCTTACTGGGTCTTGAGGATGGATCACTGGCCAGAGCTTGCACAGTATGCAATTGAGCTACTGGCCTGTCCTGCATCCAGCGTTCTTTCGGAACGCACATTCAGTGCTGCTGGAGGATTTGTCACGGATCACAGGGTGCGCCTGTCCACCGACTCGGTTGATCGACTGACTTTCATCAAGATGAACCAGTCTTGGATCACCACCAGCTACCACACACCTGATGCTGATATAACAGACTAATTGATTTTAACATGTCACATCCCTTCAAGACTGATGCTGATGCTGAGTGCCTGTGCTGTTATGTTGACTGGCTATCCTCCTCCTCCGAGTCCTCAATGATACGATTGATGATGATAGCTTGGAAGATCATTTTTGTTTATGGGTGCCGCCACCAGTGGCTAAGGCCCAATTTTTCAGCCCCTGTTTTACAGGGGCGTGTAATTACAATTTTTTTAGCAATAATTTGCCATAGGGCTCATTGCTGTGCTCCAAGTACAGTATCTGTGAGGGGTTGGAGTGTTGTGGCACCAGTGCCTAAGGCCCAATTTTTCAGCCCCTGTTCAACAGGGGCATGCAATTACAATTCTTGATCTAATAATTCACAGCAGGGCCCATTGCTGCACCCACCAAGAGTAACTGTCAGGGCTTACAGTGTTGTGGCACCAGCACCACCATCAAAGGCCCAATTTTTACTACCACTGTTCAACAATTATATGTAATTAAAATTCCTGATATAATAGTTGACAGCAGGGCGTTCCAGCACCAACCAAGAGTAACTGTGAGTGCTTACAGTGTTGTGCCAACACCAACAACTAAGGGGCCTATTTCTGCAGAGTATATACGGCAGGTCCCTACTTTCAAACATCCAACTTACAAACGACTCCTACTTGCAAACGCAAGAAGACAACAGGAAGTGAGAGGAAATCTACCCCTAGGAAGGAAAATTCTCTCCTGTAAGAATTAATATGGGAGAAAGGTGTCTCCTCTGTACTGATGCTTTATCAGCAATCCTTGTTTCAAGAAAAACACCACATTTCAAAAACAGTTGTCATTGGGACGGAAAGTGAGGTGAAATGTTCTGAACAGGGGCACAGACAGCAAAACAAATGTTACAGGGGTGATAACCCTTACCTATGTTTTCCAAAAAGTTTAAAAATAGATTTTTGGGCTGGAGCTACACTTAAACAATGTACCTGTTCAAAATTACAAACAGATTCTACATAAGAACAAACCTACAGTCCCTGTCTTGTATGCACCGCCTGTATACGGCTGTTCAGAGTATATAGGGCCTTTTTTATTTTATGTGCGGGGTTCCCCTTAATATCCATACAAGACCCAAAGGGACTGGTAATGGGCTGGGGTAGGGGGGGGGGGTCATGGGGTAGCTATGCCATTTTTCTTAAAGATTTTCATCCATATTACCGGGACCAGACATTACATTAAAGCCGCAAGCAGTTTTAAATGGCTTTTTTTTCCTTTAGAAGTGTCATTTTGTGCAGGGACAGTTCTAAACACGGGAAACACGTGGCACTTCACAGGCATACTTTAGACACCCCCCAGGTACGATATTTAAAGGAATATTTGACTTTTTTTTTTTTCACTTTATGCATCATTAAAATGACTGCTCCCGAAAAACGACCGTTTTTAAAACTTCTTTTTGCATTGATACATGTCCCCTGGTGCACAACCCGGGTTCCCAAACCCTTTTTAGGACAATAACATGCATAATAGTTGTTATAATTAGCACTTTAGAATTCGAACGTTCGCATCCATTGTATTTAATAGGGTTCTAATGTTCGTACGAACTTTCGGTCCGTTCGCGGGTTCTGGTGCGAACCGAACCCGGGGGTGTTCGGCTCATCACTAATCCTGACCAAATCTTCAACTCCCTTTGCGGAAATTCAGCCCCAAACTTGCAAGGAACCTTCGCCATGCTTCGCTGTTGCCTGCAGACACTTAATATTGTACCGCTCTCCAGCCCTTTATGAACTAACTGCCTTTTGCTTCAGCCAAATATTTCAAATTTAGACTCTCTCCCCACTTGCTCCTTCTAGGGTTTTCAAACCAGACAGAAAGTGCTATACAATTAATTTTGTAATAAACAAAACAGCTATTTCCAGACCGTAGAAGGAATCAGATCCCTAAACATGTTTGATGATTTAACCTTTTCATTGCCAGGCCCCTGCGCTCCACTTTTAAACAATTTTTGCAATTTTTGCTTTGCTTTTTTATTTTTCACTTATAGTTTTCAGAGTCCACGCAGACCATATATTTCCTGAAAGCACAGAAAGTAGAATATAAAGAAGGTGCCACTGATTTTTAATGCCCTACAATATTTGTGCAAATGATTATAAAAACAATATTTTTGCTAAAAATACCCTAAAATTATTATTAGCAGATAAAAACATAGCAACTTTTACAAAATTCCTACTAAATATAAAAGGTTAGGCTGTATTGAGTTTATAAATAACAAATATTTGTAACTTATAAATTGAGCCTTTTTGTGAAATGGTGAAAATCAACGCAAAAGTTTAAAAATCTAAATTTCTCAAAAAATCTGAAGGTTGTAATTTTTCCCTTACAGATTTAAGAATTATTAAAAATCACCCCCCCCCCCCCACACACACACACACACACACACACACACACAAACAAAAAACATATTTTCCGAAAGCACATGACCTGTAGAATAAAAATCAAAAATGTAAATATCCAAATTTCTCCAAAAATCGGAAGGTTTTCATTTTACCCTTACAGCTTTAAGAATTTGTAAAAGACCCCAAACCATATATTTGCTAAAAGCACATGACCTGCAGGATAAAAAGAAGGTGATACTGATTTTTAAGGCCCCACAATATTTGCCCAATTGTTTATCAAAACAATATTTTCGCTAAAAATACACAAAAATCATTATTAGCAGATAAAAACACAGCTAATTTTAAAAATTTCCAACTAAATACAAAAGATTAACCTGTATTAAGTTAACCACTTAAGCCAGGGGACCATGTTGTAGCTAAAGGACCAGAGCTGTTTTCAGAATTTTGCACTGCGCTGTTTTAACTGTAAATTGTGCAGACATGCATTGTTGTACTGAAACGAAATTTGCGTCCTTTTCTTCCCACAAATAGAGCTTTCTTTTAATGGTATTTGATTGCCTCTGCGATTTTTATTTTTTGCGATATAAACGGAAAAAGACCGAAAATTTTGAAATGATATTTTCTACTTTTTGTTATAAGAAAAATCGAATAAACTCAATTTTAGTCATACATTTAGGCCAAAATGTAATCAGCCACATGTCTTCAGTAAAAAAAAATGTCAATAAGCGTATATTTATTGGTTTGCGCAAAAGTTATAGCGTCTAAAAACTAGGGTACATTTTCTGGAATTTACACAGCTTTTAATTTATGACTGCCTATCTCATTTCTTGAGGTGCTAAAATTTCAGGGCAGTACAAACCCCCCCCAAATGACCCAATTTTGGAAAGTAGACACCCCAAGGAAATTGCTGAGAGGCATGTTGAGCCCATTGAATATTTTTTTTTTTTTGTCTCAAGTGATTGAATAATGACTAAAAAAAAAAAAAATTACAAAAAGTTGTCACTAAATGATATATTGCTCACACATGCCATGGTTATATGTGGAATTACACCCCAAAATACATTCTGTTGCTTCTCCTGAGTACGGGGATACCACATGTGTGGGACTTTTTGGGAGCCTAGCCGCGTACGGGCCCCCGAAAACCAAGCACCGCCTTCAGGATTTCTAAGGGCGCAAATTTTTGATTTCACTCCTCACTACCTATCAGTTTCGAAGGCCATAAAATGCCAAAATAGCACAAAACCCCCCCAAAATGACCACATTTTAGAAAGTAGACACCCCAAGGAAATTGCTGAGAGGCCTGTTGAGCCCATTGAATAAATGACAAAAAAAAAAAAAAAATACAAAAAGTTGTCACTAAATGATATATTGCTCACACATGCCATGGTTATATATGGAATTACACCCCAAAATACATTTTGCTGCTCCTCCTGAGTACGGGGATACCACATGTGTAGGACTTTTTGGGAGCCTAGCCGCGTACGGGACCCCGAAAACCAAGCACCGCCTTCAGGATTTCTAGGCACAAATTTTTGATTTCACTCCTCACTACCTATCACAGTTTCGAAGGCCATAAAATGCCAAAATAGCACAAAACCCCCCCAAATGACACCATTTTGGAAAGTAGACACCCCAAGCTATTTGCTGAGAGGCATGGTGAGTATTTTACAGCTCTCATTTGTTTTTGAAAATGAAGAAAGAAAATATTATTATTATTTTTTTTTTTTTTTTCAATTTTCAAAACTTTGTGACAAAAAGCAAGATCTGCAAAATACTCACCATACCTCTCAGCAAATAGCTTGGGTGTCTACTTTCCAAAATGGGGTCATTTGGGGGGGTTTGTGCCATCTGGGCATTCCATGGCCTCCGAAACTGTGATAGGCAGTGAGAAGTGAAATCAAAAATTTACACCCTTAGAAAGCCTAAAGGCGGTGCTTGGTTTTGGGGTCCCGTACGCGGCTAGGCTTCCAAAAAGTCTCACACATGTGGTATCCCCGTACTCAGGAGAAGCAACAGAATGTATTTTGGGGTGTAATTCCACATATGCCCATGGCATGTTTGAGCAATATATCATTTAGTGACAACTTTGTGCAAAAAAATAAAATAAAATAAATAAATTGTCTTTTTTCCGCAACTTGTGTCAACATATAAAATATTCAATGGACTCGACATGCCTCTCAGTATATAGCTTGGGGTGTCTACTTTCCAAAATGGGGTCATTTGGGGGGGTTTTGAACTGTTCTGGCATTTTATACACAACATTAGGAAGCTTACATCCACTCTTCTAACCACTTGAAGACAAAGCCCTTTTGACACTTTTTGTTTACATGAAAACATATTTTTTTTTTGCAAGAAAATTATGTTGAACCCCCAAACATTATATATATTTTTAAAGCAAAGGCCCTACAGATTAAAATGGTGGATGTTGCATTTTTTTTTTCTACACAGTATTTGCGCAGCGATTTTTTTAACGCATTTTTTTGGGAAAAAATACACTTTTTTAAATTTTACTGCACTAAAACACACTATATTGCCCAAATGTTTGATGAAATAAAAAAGATGATCTTAGGCCGAGTACATAGATACCAAACACGACAAGCTTTAAAACTTCGCACAAACGCGCATTGGCGACAAACTACATACATTTTTAAAAGCCTTTAAAAGCCTTTACAGGTTACGCCGTTAGATTTACAGAGGAGGTCTACTGCTAAAATTACTGCCCTCGATCTGACCTTCGCGGTGATACCTCACATGCATGGTGCAATTGCTGTTTCCATATGACGCCAGACCGACGCTTGCGTTCGCCATTGGGCAAGAGCAGGGCAGGACAGGGGTGCTTTTTTTTGTTTGTTTTTTTTTATTATTATTAATTTTGCTTTTTTATTTTATTTTTAAACTGTTGCTTCCATATTTTTTTTTTTTTTATCATTTTTATTGTTATCTCAGGGAATGTAAATATCCCCTATGATAGCAATTGGTAGTGACAGGTACTCTTTTTTT
Organism: Rana muscosa; assembly: GCA_029206835.1. Classification (NCBI taxonomy): domain Eukaryota; kingdom Metazoa; phylum Chordata; class Amphibia; order Anura; family Ranidae; genus Rana; species Rana muscosa. The sequence goes on along the minus strand of CM055117.1, from coordinate 680,239,360 downwards.
GAAAAAACTGGGGTCTATTGGACCCTAGATCTTTCCTCTGCCCTCAAAGCATCTGACCACACCAAGATCGGTGTGATAAAATGCTTTCCCAATTTCTCAATGGCGCTTTTTATATCCGGGGGGGGGGACATTCCCTCCCACTGCTTGTAAAAGCAGTCCAGAGGCTAATTAGCCACTAGGATTGCTTTTACATGAAAGCCGGCCACTGGCTGAAAAGAATGATACCAAGATGATACCTAAACCCGCAGGCATCATTCTGGTATAAACATTCAAAGTCCAGCAACATACCAGTACGTTGCTGGTCCTTGTTGGACATGTATTGTAATCTTTTTTTTCATGCAGCCTGTTGGCTGAACGAAAAAAAAAGATTGATCGGTGGGTATGCCCACCATTAGAATACCGCCCTTCATCCACCCACTTCTAATGATGGGCATACATGCACCATTTATATATGCCGAAGCATGGGGGCATCTTCCCGCAAAAGTTATGCCGCGTACACATGGTCAGACTTTTCCACGGGCAAGTCGGAATTTCGACCGTATGTATGTGGCATTAGGAGCAAAATCGCTTCTCCGCTCCTCCGCCCCTGCTGCCCCAATGCTTCGGCATATATGCTTTTTTTTTTAACTGTGGTGGTCAAATCACCTCCTACAGCACTGGAGTCGCAGGGATCAGGCCTGTCTCTGCGAACGCTGCAGTTATGTGTGTTGTGTTTTGTAAGTGACAGTGATCGATCGATACTGCACTTGGGTGGCCTGGGCTGGACGGAGGGGCAAAACGCAGGTGCTATCAGGTATCTGGGCTGATCCCGCTAACACTGCGTTTTTGGGAACCCTAAACTGCTGGGGACGCTAGTATAGATCTGATCAGATCAGATATTGATCTGTTCAGATACTATACCACTAAGGGGGGTGTATGCTTCACGCGTGGGTGTTAGCATTACTGGCACTAACCTGACGCTGCCTGGGGTGTGACGCAGACCCTCTCTGACGCTAAAACCTAATTGATATCACCCGCCGGGCGATCAAGCAAACTAACTAACCAGCGTCACCGTAACACTTATATGGTGATTACTGGTGAAAGGGTTAACTAGGGGCAATTAGGGGGTTAAAACCTTTATTAGGTAATATATGGGGGTACCTGACGCTATATAAAAACCTGACGGCGAACCTAAAAAAAAATTACTGGCTACCTATCGGCATCACCGACACTAAGACAGCGATCAGAAAAACGATCCCTTAGCGACAGTGGTGATAGGGGGTGAAAGGGTTATCTGGGGGGCGATCAAGGGGGTTAAACCTTTATTAGGTAATATATGGGGGTACCCGACGCTATAAAAACCTGCAGCGAACCTAAAGAAAAGAACTGGCTACCGATCGGCATCACCGACGCTAAGACAGCGATCAGAAAAATGATCGCTTAGCGACGGCGGTGCTAGGGGGTGAAAGGGTTATCTGGGGGGCGATCAGGGGGTTAAACCTTTATTAGGGGGGTTAGGGGGATACACTGGACCTAAAACTAACTTTAGTGACACTTTTACAGTCACAAATGTCACTGATTGCAATAATCAGTAAATAAATGGTCACTGCAAGTGACACTGTGACTGGGGGCTGGGGGGTGATCTGGGGTGTCTGGGGGGGCCTGGGGGGGGCGATTTTTGTGCCTATGTGTCCTGGTGTCAGTGTAGTGTTTTGTGCACTAACCTGCATCTTCTCCTGTACGGCGCTCGGTATATGTGAGCGCCGCAGGAGAGATGACATCACTTCCTCTGCCTGTGTAAACATTACACAGGCAGGGAAGCTCTCTCATTCGCCGGGAGCGATCGAGAGGGGGTGGCCGGAATCGAACAGCTGTCCCCTCATCCCTGATCGCTCCCAAATGAATAACGGCCGCTCACTGTAAAGAAGGGGGGTCCGATCGGACCCCCCAACTATACAAAGGCAGTCACGTAGATATACGTGATTCTGCCTGTCGGTGCCATTCTGCCAACGTATTTTTACAGTGGGCGGTCGTTAAGTGGTTAATAAATAACAAATATTTGTAACTTTTAAATTGCGCCTTTTTGCGAAATGGTAATGATCGAACGTATGCAAAAATGTAAATATCCAAATTTTTTTTAAAAATCTGAAGGTTTTCATTTTTTTCCTATACAGCTGTCAGAATGTGTGAAAGACCCCCAAACCATATATTTTCTGAAAACACATGATCTGTAGCATAAAAAGAAGGTACTACTTATTTTTAAGGCCCTGCAGTATTTGCACAAATGTTTATGAAAACAATATTTTTGCAAAAAATACACTAAAATCATTATTAGCAGATAAAAACACAGCAAATTTTACAAAATTCCTGTTAAATTCCTACCAAATATAAAAGCTTAACCTGTGTTGAGTTAATAAATAACAAATATTTGTAACTTCCAAATTGTGCCTTTTTGCAAAATGGTTTTCATTTTTCACTTTGCTTTCAGAGTTTGTAAAAGACCCCCCCCCCCCAACCATATCTTTTCTGAAAGCACATGACCAGTAGAAATTAAAGAAGGTGCTACTGATTTTTAAAGCCACTCGATTTTTGCACAAATATTTATCAAATCACTATTTTCACAAAAAAAAACACTAAAATCCTTACTTGCACACATAAACACAATATAAATTTACGTAATTCCTGCTAAATTCCTACTAAGGCCTCATTCAGTGGGATGTGCTAAAGTGTACACTCATGGGGGGCCATGTTTACCTGCACGGGGATGCACAGATATACTGTGCATCCCTGTGCAGGCAGTCCTATTTGTGTCAATTGGGACGCAGCAGTTGCAAGGACAGATCTGACATCCATACGGTTGTAGGTGCATGGCCCCAAATGTAGACAGTAGGAGTTCAGGGACATGCACCAACACGGATGTCAAGTTGGGATCAGTGGCTATGTCTTTGCATCTGCTGCGTCTCACACATGAATGGGACTGCCTGCACAGGAATGCACGGAACACCTATGCATTCCCGTGCAGCTGCTGTGTCCCAAACACAGCCCTGTAGTAGTATTCCCTGCTTGAACAAGGCCTTAGGCTTTGTTTAGACTTAAGGTTGGTGCCACCCACCAACCACACCCCTCAAGCTGTAATAGGGGTTGGGGTGTTTATATGTTGGGGCTGCGATGCTATTTGCCCCTGGCAAATTTGACCTGACTTGTAGTAATGCCGCCTGCCGAACACTACAGATTCAAATTAATGGGGAAGCGTTGCAATGCATGCAGTTGCAGCGCATTTGTCGGCAAAAATGGGGTTAAAACAGGTGGTGAGGAGGTGTTGCATCACTTCCTCATTGCCTGTCAGTAGCCTCTGGAGCGTATCCTCGGGCTTCAGAGACAAGGGAGATTTAGACACATGTCTAAATCTACCCTTACTATGATTGATTGTTATTTTTAGATACAATTTCATTTTTTAATTTTTATTTACTTTTTTTTTTGGGAGGGGGTGGGGGGGGCTTTGGAGAGACATCAGGGGTCTAAAAATACTTCTTTTAGACAGAGAAAGGGACTGAAGACAGAGTTCAGTCCCTTTCTCTGCAGGCTCAGCTGCAATGCATATGAATGGATTGAGGTCTCTGCATAGAGGCTATAAACTGGGGAATAGTAAACAGTGTTTACTATGCCACAGTGATAGCTGAACATAGGAGTGATCGGTACACATGTTTACGATCCCCCCTGCTCTCCATCTTGACACCGAGTGATTCTGACTCCCTTCCGAGCAGCAGCTGCAGCTTATCTTCTGCTGTTTACTTCCAATTTGTAAGGACTACATATCCCATGGTACCTTGCTGACTGCAAGCAGTAATTCCTGTACTAAACTTTCTCTCAGCGCCTCTGTAGTTCAGAAGGCAGGCTCTATAAATTCTGTGACACAGCAGTGCCTACTGACAGGGCATAGAGATCACAGATCTCTAGAGGTCACAGATCTCAAGGAAGTTAATTTGTGGATATCTTCACAAAGTAAGTTTTCAGACTTCAAGATCATTCACATTATTCAGAGTAGGCTAGAAATTATTGAAAAAAAATGTGCAAATAATATATGATTTTACATTTTGACCATAGGTAAAATAACTGCTGACAAAGATCTTTTACCAGTTCTCTTAAATGGATGCAGGTTTTCCAGTACAGGACTCAGGTAAGTAAAACAGGGGGTCTGGGGGGCTGCAGCATGAGAGAAGGACTTTCACCTTAATGCATAGAATGCATTAGGGTGAAAAACCAAGAGGGTTTACAACACCTTGAATTGTGGCTCCAAGAATGTCGTTTGTTGTAAAATGCACTATATTTGCATTTGCATTACAATATGTAAGTTGCACTATTAGGCCCCTCCAAGTAAGAATAGGAGAACATTACAACAGTGCCATTAATCCCAACGCTAAGAATCCATCTAATGTCTTGAAACATTTTAGGGATATCCATGCCAGCAATATAAGCTCTTTCACTTTTAGTGGAGTTGAAAGGGTTAAGAAATCCACAATAGATTAGCGCTTTGTATAAAAAATTTAAAATTAACACCCAAGTGAATGAGTCTTGAAAAGTCTGTACAAATAAGTCCAAAATACAAAAAGTGCTGAAAAAGTCTCTGATGACCATTCAAAAAGTGGATAGTGTTAAAGCTTCCAAGATACAATGGTGACTTTCAAAAGAACAAGAGACTGTAACGTGACCACCATCACATGGAAAGGAGGCTTACCAGATGGAATGGACCCAATGGACATACGTCTATAGGGTCAGCTAGGTTTGAGATTATATATATATATATATATATATATATATATATATATATATATATATATATATATATATGGATATGGGGTCCCAGCTGGCATTGCACACATATATATCCAAGATCCAGGATCAAATGATGTCGCCAAATCTCCAAGCCCGATAGAATAGTGGAATAGCTCACAGTGGGACCATAGTGGAAGAAAGAAGGAGAGGGCACATAGCGTAATACAGTCGATAATATTTATTAAATGTAGGTAGATACACTTACATTCAATCTGTAGAAATAGCGCTTTGCAAAACACTCAGTGGCAGCAGTGGAGTCTCCCGACGCGTTTCGCAATACCTCCTCTGCGGTGTTAAAGAAAAGTGGTCCTCCATCAGGACTTTCTCCTCAGCACCTGGTAGGCCCTCAGGCCTGGGGCCTTGACACAGACACTACTTCCCCAACTTCTTTCCTCTCACGACTACTCCCCAGTGGCATGTTACCTCAGCTTATATAGCAGGCCTGCCCCCTGCCAACCCGAGTTGGGGATTGGTCAGAGCTGCCACACAAGCTGCCTGTCACTCAGAGCCTCCAGCTCCGCCCCTTTCCAGAATATTCTCTTGAAAGCAAGGGAGGAGTTCCAGAGCCTGAGCACAGGTGGCCACACCCACTGCTACTCTGACACTCCCAGTCCCAGATCAAAACAACCAGGCCTAGCTTAATGCACAGGCCTGGCTAAATTTACCTGTGCTGACAGTTTAAAACAAATGAACACTATTTCTACACGTACCAAAAGGTAGTGGGCTCTACACTTTATTCATATCTATTTGCAAATTTATGGGCCATAATTATATTGTTCTAGCAAATATTTGTATTCACTGTCTGATTGTTCTGGGTTCAGTAGTTAAGCCTTATATTATTAGAAATGTATATTTATTACTTTTCCATTTTGTTTATTTTCCTTTTTCTTTTGTATTTAGATTTATTCTGCTGTATGCCAATTCCAGTACTAGGATAGATGATACACCTGGATCCTACCTGCTGATGCATATATATTTTTAATGAAACATTGAAATCTTTGTAAAATTTGATTATCTATTATATGTTTTTGCATATATTGTGATATTTGTATTGTAATTTGGATTACAACTGTACGCTTTGTCATTACTGTTACACTGACTTGCATGTCCTTCACATTAATTGGATTTTAATTAGTAACACCTGAATGTGTATAGGTGGAAGGTGTACAGTATATATTGATACTAAGATCCAGTTTGCATCATGCTATGACTAAGGCCTTTGGTCAAAACCCGTCTTACGCTGTTATTATCTGTTATAACCTTGTAGCAAAGAAAGACTTCAACACGGATGCTTCGTGTTGCCGGCTCCCTATATCTGTTTCTATATTTAAAATAACACATTTACTAAGGCATTTAAATATAAGCCTCTAATTATCTAAAATAGTTACAAAAATATTGTGTATTGTGACTTTTAATCTTACCATTTTTTATCGCACCTACTTCAAAGGATATATGGGCATACATATGGTGACCAAAAGGTGTGGAGTTGCCATTGCTGCATTCTTATTGTGCATCATACTATCATTATTGTGTGAGAATATACACTATAGATACACGTGCTGTCTTCTCTTTTTATGCAATGATAAATGTGATTTGTTTATATAATAATGCGCTGCACTAGAGTTGCTTTTACTGCTATTTTATACACCTTTTGCTAAGCTTACTATATTACATACAGTACTTGCCCAACTGGTAAAGCTGCTGAAGATTGGCAAGCTTGCCATGCTTCCTTATGCTTCACCTGTTCTTCTTAGAGATTTGTATATGTGTGCTCAGTTCTCCTTTTGGACAGGTGACCTGTCATAAAGAGGACTGAAACATACTGTGCACACATGTGCTTTTTTTCATTAGCTTGCATTGATACATGTGCTGCATGTTAAACACAAATGACTGCTAAATACAGTAAGACATTGAAATAAATATTGGAGGTTTGTAAAAAATAAATTTTATTTACCGGTACATAATTTAAATACGCAAAATGCCATGCATTAGGAAAAAATGGAAAGCATGTTTGGTATACATCATATCATAACAAGTTGCATAACTAATATTAATCTTACCTCAGTAGATCAGAATATAAAAACTTCCATAACAAAAAAAAATTAGTTCAGAGCAGAATTATTATACATAGCTACATAATTACATAGTTAGTCTGGTTGAAAAAAAAGTCCATCTAGTTACCACTTAAGCCCCGAGACTCTTTCTGAGATTTGGTGTTACAAGTTAAAAACATATTTTTTTGCTAGAAAATTACTTAGAACCCCCAAACATTATATATTTTTTTCTAACACCCTAGAGCATAAAATGGCGGTCGTTGCAATACTTTTTGTCACACCGTATTTGCGCAGCGGTCTTACAAGCACACTTTTTTTGGAAAAAATGCACTTTTTTGAATTAAAAAATAAGACAACAGTAAAGTTAGCCCAATTTTTTTATATATAGTGAAAGATAATGTTATGCCGAGTAAATTGATACCCAATATGTCACGCTTCAAAGTTTCGCCCGCTCGTGGAATGGTGACAAACTTTTACCCTTAAAAATCTCCATAGGCGACGTTTAAAAAATTCTACAGTTTGCATGTTTTGAGTTACAGAGGATATCTAGGGCTAGAATTATTGCTCTCGCTCTAACGATAGCGGTGATACCTCATATGTGTGGTTTGAACATCGTTTTCGTTTTCATATGCGGGCGCTGCTCACGTGTGCGTTCGCTTCTGCGCGTGAGCTCGTCGGGATGGAGTGCTTTAAAAAAAATTAAAATTATTTTACTTTATTTTTTAATTTTGATACTGTTTTTGAAAAAAACAATTAAAATTGGGTCACTTTTATTCCTATTACAAGGAATGTAAACATCCCATGTAATAGAAAAAAGAAGGACAAGTCCTCTTTAATATGAGATCTGGGGTCAAAAAGACCTCGGATCTCATATTTAGACTTAAATGCAATAAAAAACAAATGTATGTCATTTAAAAAAAAAAAAAAAAAAAAAAAAAAGAAGAGGGGTTGGTAAACCAAAGGTGTGTGTGATGGTGGAGGGAGGGGGGTATCTGTGTGGGGGCTTTGATAAGAGTGAAGAGATCTGGGGGGGTGTGATCAGACTGGGAGTATGGGGGAGTATCTGGGGGTGTGGTGTAATCAGGGCGGGGGGATCTTTGGTAGGTGTGGTATGGGAGAGGTAGGTGTGTTGGGGGGGGGGTAATCAGAGTGAGGAGATCTGGGAGGTGATCAGACTGGCGGTATCTGAGGGAGTGGTGATCAGGCTGGGGGGTATCTAGAGGTGTGATCAGAGTGGGGGGTATCTAGGGTGTAATCTGGGTAGGGGTATCTGGGGAGGTGTGATCAGGGTGGGGGGTATAAGGTGGTATAATCAGGGTGGGGGAATCTGAGGAGGTGTGATCTGGGAGTTTGCTTACGAAGGGAACCCAACCCAGCCAGGGAACCCAGGTATTGGAAGTTTTAGTTGGCCTCACCTGCAAGCTGCCTGTGGCCAGTGAGGGAAAGCGAGGAATGCATAACCCCACCCCCTCATTACACACTGCCGTTTAGTGACAGTTCAGCACAGCTCCATTTTCAATGGTGTGTGGCATCCTTCACGCTGGCACCCCATCACATTATGGGTGCAATGTAAAGATGGCACTAGCTCGATTTTAGACAAGGAGTAACAGGAGGATGGTTGAAATATGTTAGGGGGGGACAATGTAGACAATGTTTTCTTGCTGCCTGCCCCAGAATTAGGCAATTTTGTGACAGTATTGTCACAGATGATATTTCCAGGTGCCACAAAGAGAGATCACCATTTTGTTATGGTACTCTGCATCCAGTAGTTGCACCCCTTATAAGGATCCTTATCCTGGAATGTTAGCTTTGAAAAATTGAGCCTTTTATATGCAAAGGCTATATCCACAATTCACAGAGGATAGCTTGTGTAACCAAAAGATGCCTAGTTATTTTTTTAAGCCAAGGCTCTGTGTGAGATAAGACTGGTTTACTAAAATGCATACACCCAATAACAAAGAGGTTTAAGCTGTGACTGGGTCTCTTCCTTCAGAGAAGTCATAGGGGTTACCTGAAAACAGCAGGTCCTTAATGTTTCTATCTACAACTTCTCTTCAAGTAAAAAATTGTTTCAAAAGGTGCTACGTGCATGCAGAATGTCCTCCCTAAATGAACAATTGAAAGATTTTATCTAAAGCGTTATGAAAGAATAAAAAAGGTACTGTGAGATTATAGCTGTATTAGCATGTAGAAGAAAGGCCATAGGGACTCAAGGTTTAAACCAGGAAGAGGTACTTGGGGTCCAAAATAGCCGTAGGGTACTTTGTGTATTAGTACTGAATTGGGTTACTTGGAAGCTATGGGTGTTGGAGGACTGTTGTTGTTGTAAGTGAATGTATGAGGGGATGCGTGAATGAGGGTATGTCGGAGTCATGGATTATTTCTTGCATTATGGCCCATAAATTCCAGATGTATCTTTGACTGTCATGGACAAAGTTATTTTGTGTGGCATGTCTTTTTTGTTCTTTTTTACTTATTCATTGCTGTGTGGAAACATCAGATTATATTTTTGTCTTTTATTGAAGAACCCTATATTTTGTGCAGTCTATGGAAATCACTTTTTGACAATGCTGGCTTTGCTGGCATTAGATATTGGATTTTTTTCCAAAATCTAGAATTCAGAGGTTGAGACTTCTCTCCTTTCCATTTAACTCTGTTCCCTTTCTTGAGCAGCTGCAACGATTCTGGTATAAAACTTAGCTCACTTAGAGGTGTGAACTCAATCAAAATAACTTTAATATTCCGTTCCACCATTGCTTTATGCAAGCCACTTTCCAGCTCATACATGACTTTATCAGAGGCATAGTTTTTGCTGAAAACAATGATTATTCTCCTGCTCTTCTCCAGAAATGCATTCATGTCATCGACCATAGCTGTATTGGAGTTAAAAAAAGAAAGTAGATGTTAAAAAGAAAATGCTGAACAGCTTTTGTCTTTATAACTCAGAGATGAGATCTACCAAAAAGCAACCTTTCTTATTTCTATTTTGAATAGTGTGTTAAAATGTTTAAAATCTCTGTTACAGCAGTTTTTTTTCACCTGTTCTATTGAGGAGATTACCTTTCTGTCCTGCAGACACAACTGAAATTAGATGAATATGTCCAAAATGAGGTATATCCTCTCTTTGACATTAGTCACTGTGCTAAGTGTCCCCATCGGAAGACCTGCCCTTTATTCTTAATTTGGTGACAACTCAAGTTTCTGGGTTTCCCCTACTTTAAGTTCCAGTGACAGTGGCCACCAAGACAAATAGAGAGGGCGAATATTCCCAGAAGGTACACAGAAAAATGGAAAAAAAATATGGCTTCAGTTACACATTTAGCCCTTTAGCCAGATGCAGAATGTAAACATATTAGCAAGGGACTATAGCTCCAGACATCTAGGCTGGATGATGCAAAGTGTTGGTCCCAGCTAAATAAGAAGCTAACAGAAGGGTTCAGCACATCTTTTGGAATGATTTGGTAATTTACACCAGTTTCAATTCCTTGTACGCTTTTTTTTTTTGTTTCCATACAAAAGAAATAAAAAAATCAGTTACACTGTTACTTGGGACCCACTAATTAGGCTTAGCTAAACATTGTCGCCTTGGCTGTTACCAAGTCCTTCAGCACACTGATAGATACTCAAGCCAAACTCCTAAGACCTCTTATAGGAAACCAATCAAGAATGAAACATAGGAGCTCCTACTGATGGCTTACGTTTGAAGGCACATGGTTTAGGGCAGTCATCCTTATCTTTACTGCCCTACAGAGGGGTTTGCATGTTAACCATAAGTGTCACTGAAATGTATACTTGCTAACATTGGAAGCATTATAAAAAAAGCAAATCTTCAAATTAATGGTAGAATGCAGGACCAAAAGACACAGCGCAGAAGTATATTGGTGTGCTTAGTTGGATATATCAAATTTCTTCACTCATGTTACTTACTGTTGTAGATGGAAAATTTTGATTTTTTTTTTGTTTTTGTTTTGGATAGAGTAGGACCAGGTTAAAATCCTTGTTTGTGTTGTTTCTGCCCCTTGGGGAGAGTATCCTTAATTTCTTGTTTAGAGACTAAATAGTAAATAAGAGATTATCTCTGCAATTTCAGGGAATATCCCAGAGGTGCCCCTAATAAATAGGTATTCTTGCCTTCCATTGTGGCGGCAAATGTAAAATTTCAAATGTCCCATCACTTTTTGTCTTGGTGATAAATAGCACAAATCTATCCAGGTGGGGCACAGACAGCGCTAAAACTATTTACAGAGGTTATAATAATTTTGTTCAACATTTCCCAGTATTAGTTGCTAAAGAATTACTTTGCTCATCGTTTGGTTTGAAATAAATAATACTGAATGGGAAAACACTTTTAAAATAAACTATTTTTTGTGTGCAGCCTTACTGCAAACCTTTATCTGGCAGAAACGTTCCTCAATTTAAGAGTAGATTAAGGAAAAGAAATTGGAATATCCACAAATGTTATTTTGGAAATCTGGTAATATAATATACCATTTTAACTTTGGGGCTCAGAAAAAGGCTACTGGCGCCAATTCTGTGATATTGTAGACAGGATTCTGGAGTACACTTTTACTATACAGTATTACATTAACACTTTTATGGTTAGGAGTGGAGTCCTCTGTTGTCTGGGACTATATCCCCTCCACCTTATTGGTCCAACCAGACCCTGTAAATTGTAAATGAGAATAGGCAGATCTACAGAAAGAGGGTTTCAGTGGGCATTGCAAAAGAAAAGCAATCATATTATGTAGCACTTCATTTGATGCAGAGAGTGACACATTTGAGTCTACTAATTTAGTTAACACTCATAGTGAAAGGAGCGAGTCCCAGGAAGTTGGCAGGAAGTTGGTACAGTATTCTACTCTGGGTTTCAGTCTAAATGTCACGGGTGGGCTTCAAACGCCTCTGAGCATGTTGTCAAGAGTTCCTGTCTTACCATCAGGAATGTGTGTCCGTTCAATTAATCAAATTTTTGCCCCCTTGCCAGCCAGGCAAATCTGCCTCTGTGTACCCTTACCCTGTCAAAGTTGATCAAAGTAGATACAGTTCTGCTGTTACTTAAATGGTAAGTATGTTTCATTACTGAATAATAACAAAGGGTGCTGCCAAATAAAAATTGATGCAAAACCATGTATTTATGGCACTGTTACTCAGGCAATTGTGAATCTGTTCACAGGAAAGGGAAAGAGTTTATGAATAAAGAATGAGAAAAAAATATACAATTAGAGAAAAAACAGTTCTTACCTCCTCCTGGAGTAACATCTCTCTCAAAAATGCATAGTTTAAATCCAAAGTTATTTTCCAAAACTGGGGCAAGGATGCGTAATGCAAAATCTCTCTCTTCACCTTTGAGACTGGAATAACTTTCAAATGAGATGTATGCATCATATTCTTTAGAATCTGAAAAGCAAACACATAAATATCAACACATTTTCAGTTGCAGTGCTTACATTGAGAAATGTAAGTGTAATGGAAACAATTTGTGTGTGAAACCCAACAGATGTATAAATAAGACTTGAGAATCTGTGCCTCCAGTTTACTTTTAAGCTTTTTACACCATAATGAATCTGCATGCTAAAAAAGATATACCCTCATAGATGTTTAAGAAAAAATCTTATGCTAAACACTCTCCACCCATTTCTTGTTAAAAATAAATTTAATAAAAACTCGTCACCCAGAAATGCTGGAAGAACTTGGTCTGTAAAATGAAAGTGTTACACATGTGATGCCTATTATCACAGATATTTTTCAGCTTGTTGGGAAATCTTTTAGCAACCTGTTCAATGTTGTTCTCATTGAGAGGAGGTGATAGAGGTAATGTGTTCCACTTCCTCCCATCAAGTGAGTGACAAAATAATTATCGTTGAGTCCCAGTACACATCTCCACTGAATGTCAATCTACAGAGCCACTACAATGTCCACTTTATTTGATTCTTCTGTGTGCACTATAACAATGTATTCATCATTTCATCACCATTTATATCATTTATGATTGTTACTCAGTTTTTGTTTTTAATAAGGAAGAGGGTGTAAAGATGATCTGCCTCAGGTGTAATATGCAACAAGAATGTCACTGTCAGTGAGTCAAAAAAAAAAAGTGGTCTTTTGCAGATACCCACCAAGTTTACATCTACCCATGAATCATCGAAGAGATGAGAGAATGTGCAGAACTGCACCACTGGACAGGATTTATATGCAGAGATTCACTGAGTTCTGAAACTTCATTAATTGGTTTCTTAAAGTAAAAAAAGGCTCCACTATGGCATGTCAAATGTTAGCATGTTTTGCCTCCACCCCTTGTATTTGGCCTTTGACTTTATGAAACGGTATAGAGAGGTGATATATATATATATATATGTAGCGGGTATTTGAATTTTGTAAGGACTCTGGTGGTGTGAGGTTCCTTGGGGTCCCTGGGTGGCGCTGTTGCCTTGGGCCCGAGCGGAACACACACCGCGAACCGTGCTTTTTTGTCCTCCCCTGGAGCCGGTACAGCGGGGCGGGGAACCCGCTGTGATGCAAAGGGAGAGGTCATAAAAGGGGCGGAGGCCCGGATTTTGGGGAGAGAGTCAGAGGACGTGGCCACGCCCAGGCACCTTCAGCTTGGGTGCTGGCGTTCCGGTGTTCCAGGCCTAGGCACCCTTGGCCTAGCTGGAGCAGAGATGGAGTCCATCTCAGGCACCTTTATCCTGGGGTGAGGTACTATGGCGGATGCCTGGGGCTCAGTACCTTCGACTGAGTTCCGCAAGGGTGGAGGAATCGGAGGGGGCCCTAATGCCTTGGGTGCCCGTCTCTGAGTTTGTGAGGACTGGTGCGCAGTAACTTCTCCGGAGAGTCTGGCGCAGCATCGCTGGTGACGGAGAGGCCTCCACTTCTCCCTTGGACGGATTTCTTCCTCTGACAGGGGCAAAGTGAGCGAAGGTAATTCACGTTCTATATTACCTAGTCAGTGGCAGTGACTATTCACCACTGGTGACAGCACAGTGGGCAGCAGCAAGAAGGGAAAGGATTGTGCCTCGATCTGTCCCCCCATTATTCAAAAGGAGAAAGACTGTTTTATTGCTTGGCAAGAAGAATAAAACTGAGTTGTACCTATTCACTGTGTGGAACTTGGGTTACTAAGCGAAGGAGTCAGGGACGAAGGACTGGACTTGACTCTAGGACATCCACACGAAAGCCCAATCTTCTGGCCTTCATCTCCTAGTAAGAGGAGGACACAGGCCATGGTGTGTATCATCTCTCTCTCCCAGGTACCCCTAGACAACAGCCACATAACCGATAAAGCAAGGGAGAGAGGTGAGGCCGCTACACGTGGGGGCATCGTACCCGGATATGTGCATGGTGTCTGAATTTGAACTTTGCTGCCCAGAGGAGTTCTGAGTAGGTCGGCCATATTGGCCAACGTGCCACGAGGCAACTCACAACTGCGTAGTTCGTGGGAGGGGCAAGGGAAAAGCCCGCGAACAAGTGCAGAACGTGGGAGAAGTCTGGCCACGTGGACGTACGCACGTGGAGATTCCGGCGCAAGTGGGTCAGTGCGCAATGGAGCTGCAAAGAGAGAGGATGGCTTCAAGTGCTCCGTGGATTTCCGTTCCTTCCTTCGCGGATATGTCTTCTCTGGCTGCTCCGATTATGGATACGGGGATAAGACTAAGGCCCCGGGGGCGATTGGCTCTGTACACCTGCAGAGACATGGAGGCCCTCGGTGTGATCTGTCCTGGCTGTTCGGGACTGGTGGTCCAGCTGAAGCCGTTTGGGCGCTGTGAGGTCTGCAAAGAATTCCTCTTCCAGGTGGAACCATCCACAGAAAAGCCTCGGGCTTTCCACCTCAACTACCTCACAGGGGACTGCCACTCCGGAGGGAGAGATCGATGCTGGTGCGTTCCCCGTGCGCACTGATCCGGGCGAAGTGACTGCCCAAACAGAGGTGAAAAGAGAAAAATCCGAGGATGCTGCCTCGTTCACCAGCAGCTCCCTGCTCCGGCCGGCGAAGAGAAAAGTTGGCCTAGTGATGGCCTCGTGTGGTCGTGGAAGAGCTTCGCCCCACTGCTTGCCTGGCCTGGATGGCTCCGGTAGGAAAAGTCCTGGACATCCATATTCTTCCAAAGGCCCAGGTGAGCCAGGGGTTGGGACTGTCTGCGTGGTAGAAAGTGGCGGTAGCCCACAGTCGGTAGAGGCCGTCAAGGGGGATAGTTCCGTGACTGGGAATTATCTGCCCGCTGAGTGCTACGACACCTCTGACCTGGATCCATTGTCTGACAATGGCGATGATGGGGAGATAGACGAAATCTTCAAACAGAAGGGATGGGACAAGATGAAGCTACCCTCGTCCTGTGTTGCAAGGGACCCACCTATGTCTACTGGGGATAGTACACCCCGGGTAGAGGCCTCGGCGCTGAGGGAAGAAGCTAGTCCTCTGTCTGGAGTTCCCCTTCTGGATTCAACCTCCATTTCATCTGCTCCTGTTGCGGGAGTGCAACGTCAATCACTGCGGGCTCCTAGGCCCAGGTCTACCGAGGTGGTGAACGCACCTCGCCACCCAGAAGCGATTGTTCCACCCGGAGAAGGAGACAGAGCTACTATGCCACCTTTGTCAAGGCTGCAGCGTCTCTTTGGCCAGAAGGTTGCTCAGGAATATGGGTGGGAATACCCGTATCTGCCTCGGGAACTGCTCTATGAGGTGGAGGTCTTTCGGCAAAGATGGTATGATACCTTTGTGTGGGACAAACTGAAGGTACAGCAAGCACGGCGGTACCTTTCCTGTTCACCAACGGTCACCAAGAAGTTTCAGGACTGTAAAGCTAAGTGGATGCTGGGAAGACACATTCATGCGGACAGGGTGGTGATCTGTCGCAAAGAAGGAAAGAGTGTTGAGTACCATGTGGAGGCTTTTGATGATCATCTGAAGCCTATATCGTTGCCTCATCCAAGGTTTTATCTGTAAGAGAAGAAGAGAGGAAAAGACTCTCGGTTGCTCTCTTTTCTATTCCTGGTTGAACTTTCCAGAGTGCCTTTTCCAGAACACAGAGACTGTGCCCTAGTTTTTTTTTGTATTTGCGCAATTCTACTCTTTGGAGATATGGGAGCTGTTTGTTTGTTCTCCCTTTCTTCTCCTGGCACTCAAAAGAAATCAGTGACTTTGGGTTTCAGATAGTGTAGGGTCACAGAGAAAAATGTTCAAGCGGAAAGTTCATCTGGAAGTAATGAGTGTCTTGACCGCGGACGGCACTGTCACCAGGTGGCAGTGTTGCGCAACGATTGTTTTTTTTTTTACATTATGCAGCACTAATTGGAGTGAATGGGTTTCTTCTAGGATAGACTCATTCATTCCAAGCAAACACACATGTTGGTAGGATGTATGTTTCTTTTCTTTCCCTCTGCAGGAGATTCGTCTGTCAAGACTACTGAGAGTGGGTGGTTCTTAGATAGCCAGAGGGAGGAATGTAAATGTGTGAAATATTTAAAATGTTTTATTGAAAAGTTTTATAGTTGTATTCCTTTCCCATTCAGGTCGTGGCACAATCCAGGGTTACATTGTGTAGTTTGGTTTCTGGGCTGAACTTATGACACCACCTTTCGTGGGGTGAAAGTTTGTACCAGACACTGGGGACCAGTGTCAAATCACCAGGGGGAGAGTGTAGCGGGTATTTGAATTTTGTAAGGACTCTGGTGGTGTAAGGTTCCTTGGGGTCCCTGGGTGGCGCTGTTGCCTTGGGCCCGAGCGGAACACACACCACGACCGTGCCTTTTTGTCCTCCCCTGGAGCTGGTACAGCGGGGCGGGGAACCCGCTGTGATGCAAAGGGAGAGGTCATAAAAAGGGCAGAGGCCCGGATTTTGGGGAGAGAGTCGGAGGACGTGGCCACACCCAGGCACCTTCAGCTTGGGTGCTGGCGTTCCGGTGTTCCAGGCCTAGGCGCCCTTGGCCTAGCTGGAGCAGAGATGGAGTCCATCTCAGGCACCTTTAGCCTGGGGTGAGGTACTATGGCGGATGCCTGGGGCTCAGTACCTTCGACTGAGTTCCGCAAGGGTGGAGGAATCGGAGGGGGCCCTAATGCCTTGGGTGCCCGTCTCTGAGTTTGTGAGGACTGGTGCGCAGTAACTTCTCCGGAGAGTCCGGCGCAGCATCGCTGGTGACGGAGAGGCCTCCACTTCTCCCTTGGACGGATTTCTTCCTCTGACAGGGGCAAAGTGAGCGAAGGTAATTCACGTTCTATATTACCTAGTCAGTGGCAGTGACTATTCACCACTGGTGACAGCACAGTGGGCAGCAGCAAGAAGGGAAAGGATTGTGCCTCGATCTGTCCCCCCATTATTCAAAAGGAGAAAGACAGTTTTATTCTTCTTGCCAAGCAATAAAACAGAGTTGTACCTATTCACTGTGTGGAACTTGGGTTACTAAGCGAAGGAGTCAGGGACGAAGGACTGGACTTGACTCTAGGACATCCACACGAAAGCCCAATCTTCTGGCCTTCATCTCCTAGTAAGAAGAGGACACAGGCCATGGTGTGTATCATCTCTCTCTCCCAGGTACCCCTAGACAACAGCCACATAACCGATAAAGCAAGGGAGAGAGGTGAGGCCGCTACATATATAATTTTTAAGAATTTTTAATGTATTGTAGGTTACCAGTCCCTATATGTGGTGGCTGCATTTTGTAGGCTAGATACATTTGCTGCCAATTTAAAAAAAAATCCTGTCGATTCTGCAAGAAATGTTAGGATTATTTACTTAAAGCAAATAGTTTGTTACAGCTGTAATGGAATTTGCACTTTGCAATATAATTTTTCCTAGAGTTATAATACATGTGGTGAACTGAATACCCAATCATGTGCAACGAAAGTAAAAATAGAAAAAAAAAAAACAGCATTTTTGCTTGCATGTTTGGATGATGGAAGTCAGCAGCACTTCAGCCCATTCACTAAGCTCTGGGGATAATTTCCTTTGCAAAGTGCACCTTCCCTTGCAAAGTGAGCAATTTGCCTTTAACAAATCACCTGTACTGTGCACTGGATTGGGAATTTAAACAATTTTATCTGCCTTCCCTGCTCTCTTCTGTGAACAACACCAAAAAACTTCCCCTCTATGTAATGGAGATGAGGAGAAGGGCAGGTCTTAGTCCTTCATACCAGGAGAGCAGTCAAGGGTGACAAACTGTTCCTCCATAGATATGGTAGAGTGGGTGATCATTGTCATTGTCATCACCAGGTAAAGATAGAAAAAAATAAATCAAACGTATGTAGGGAGCGATAAGTTGTATAAAATTACATTTTTGGGGGATTTCGATATACTTTACTTTTCCTCAATAAAGTTTCAAGTGTGAAACTGTGACACCTACCTCCAATTGTCTCATCCAGTCCTGTGATGTTTCTGTACAATAAAACAATCTCAATTCTAAAGAAGATGCACAGAGCAAACAAAAGTATAATAGCAAGTGAACAAGTCACAGCTGCAATAATTGAGGTTGTGAAAACACGTTTAGGAATATCTGGACCTTTGTCTGTTGAAGTAAAACAAGATTTAATTAGTGTTTAACTCTCTGAATACAAAGCATGCAATTCTTTCCTATTTTACAGTACACAAATAAATTAAAACACTATAAATGTAATTTGATTCAGAGCTAGTACTTCTAACACTAATAACAATACTTCCAGAGCAGTAAGCTTACAGTATGAGTGAACTTTTAAAACCTGTGAAAAGCAGAAAAATAAAAAAAATGTAATATACTGAAATTAAATAAACTGTGCACACCAAAGACAAACAAAAAACCTTACATATCAATTTATTTCCCTTAATGAGAAAAGTATTCACAGTATTATTATTGTAGCACACAGATCCTTTTGCCCCCGCTTACCTTATCCTGCGGGGGGCAGGACACACCATGCCACAAGCCCGTGTCCTCCTTATCAGAGGTCAGGCGATGTTCACAGATTTGGGTCCTGCAGCGAGTTACCTCTTTCCACTGGTTCTCGTCCCTACAATATAGGGAAAAGTCTACATTCTTCCCCAAGAAGGCCAATGTTCACACAACTCCAACAAAGAGTTCATTTTCTTTTGCTTCAGTTAACGGGGAAATTGAAGAGAGAAAGAAGCTAGCGAAGATAGGAGGCAGATTCAGGCACGCAACACTTGACTCACTCGTTGCCACTCGATCCTGAGTGGGTCTAGCTCACCTAGATAGATCTCTCTCACAGTTCTAGCAGCCGGAGTGAAGCTTGAATAATACTGTAACTTTGTCCCCTCCAGGGACGGGTTCAGGAGATCCTCTAATAGTAGAAGAATCCTGTTAGTCCTGAATCCAGAACATTCCTTAAACCTCTGTAAAACTTAGAGAACCGATGATGCCAATGGGCTCTTTACAGGGTTATATTGCTGAGTACTGAGTTCTCCCTCTAATAGGCAACCAGGCCTCTCTTTCACCATGACATCTCTCACCGGTCCATCAGACAGGTCCTCCCCTGGTTTCCTCTCCATCAGAGTGGTCCGCCCCTCACACGGGCTCCCTGGAACTCCAGCATATTGATCGCAGACCCAGTTAAAGGTACTGGGCCTGCCCGGAACGTTGCAGCCTCGGGCTAAAGGTGCTCAAGACTCCTCGGCCAGTTCACGCACCCCCCAGCCAACAGGGCCATAGGGCGCGACTTCGCCGTCAGGGGTCCTTGGACTCCCCCAGACACACCACCCCAGCGGGGCACACTCCTCCGGGTACTCCTCTCCCCGGCACTCCTCCTACAATCATGGCGTCTGTCCCTTATATATTCTCTCACGGCATGCACAGCAGGCGGAGCCCCTCCCACCGCATGGCAGCCAAGAGAGCTGCCGTCTAAATCATGCTATCGTGTCACCTGAGGTTTGACCCTAGGCCTGGGCAACAGCGTCACCCACAGGCCAAAGGGGAACTGCACACCAGACAACACTTACAGCAGAGCAGAGTTCCAATACCTAACAAATTAGAGAACCTGAGCCAACTATGGCTCATACTACCCCTAACGTTAGACCATAGCGATACCCCAATATTAGGGTACCCGCTACATTATTATTAGCTAAATAGTTAAAAAACAAAACCCCAAAAAAAAAAACAGTGTATAACCAATATCACATCATATGTTGATATATATAGAAAGAGAAAGGAGTAGTGGGACCTAATATGAGACATGAATATTGAATAATGAAATTAAATGAAATTAAATGATGTATAATTTAATAAAAATCGAAAATTGATGCAATGTGATGCCGCAATCATGCAATAAATTGCAGAACTGCCCCACACATCTATTGAATTCATGATAGTTGATAACAATAGTAATATTAAACATAACAATAATGATAGCACTGATAATAATAACAATAATGATAATAACAATGATAATATTAATAATAATAATAATAGGAATTGTAATAATAACATTGACATTAGTGTTAATATGTTTTAATTATAAATAATAAACTTATCAGTAAACAATCGTACAATGTATAGTAAACATGATTAATGTAAACATTAAAGATAAAAAATGATCACATAAATAGTCATATGAGCATGATCAACAGAGTAGATTCAAGATTGCATCATACGTCCCATATTCACTGCATAGACATGTCTCATATAAAGTCCCACTACTCCTTCCTCTTTCTATATATTTATGTATTAGGCATGGAGGCATGTCAGTGCTAGTTGTGGCAGGTCACTTTTGTCCTTATTCTGCCATAGATTACCCCATTGTTTTGGAGAGGTTTTCCAGGTTTTAATTGTGTGTCAGTTTATCTCAAATAACCCCTGTAGCATAAAAATCAATTGACAATACCTCCTTCTTAATTGTATTTTCAGCAGTTTTTTTTCTGTTTTAAAAAGTTAAAATCATAGATAGCTACCCCAGTATTTTTCTACATTTTGTTTTTTTCATAAAGAAACTTGAAGCTGTATTTAGAATACTTGGGTTGATTTACTAAAACTGAAGAGTGCAAAATCTGAGGCAGCTCTGCAGAGAAACCAATCAGCTTCCAGGTTTTTTTGTTGATTGGCTACTACTATGCACAGCTCCACCAAATTTTGCACTTTCCAGTTTTAGTAAATCAAACACCACTGTCTCAAAAATCAGAACCACTCCGTGGATGTGTCGGCTTAAAAACACACTCCTCAAAAAGCTCATTCAAATAAAGCCAATAGTCTTTCTGAACTACAGGGCCCCTATATAGGTGACAGCGTCTTCCGATGAACTCACCCTGCTGTCTTCCCTTTCCTAAGTGGAATACCCGCTACCCGCCGCTTGTCCTCCTCTCAGCACCACCTGCCCAACCCGTGTAAGGAGTTTTGCCAGCTAGACGTTTACTGGAAGCTGCTGTCAAATATATATATAAATATATATGTGTAGCGCCCCCCCCCCCCCAATATTTGGGGGCGCTATGTTTAAATTTAGGGGGTATTCTGAGCCGGTAGTTGGGCTCAGACCAATTGATTGTTCCAAATTGCTTCTGCTCTGGGTGTGATGCTGCCTGGCAGTAGTGTTCCCTGGTGCCTGTAGGTGGCACTGTCACCACCGGCTCAGGTTGAACCCCAGGGGGTATCACAGCACCTTGGGTGTCCTCTCTCGGCAGCCGTGCAGTGGGCGTGGTCAACCTGCTGTGCATGCTGGGAGAGGGTACATAAGGGGCAGACGCCAGTAGGGGTTGGTTTGTTCCAGGGGACCCTTGGTCCTGTGTGTGTGCCTCGTGGCCCGTATGGCACGAGGTGCGCAAGTGTGTTTGGGCCTCGGGCACCTTCAGCACGAGGCTGCGTTGCTGCATGGTAGGCCCGGCTCTGCTGGCTGGGGCCTACACCTCAAAGAAGGATCCCAGGCTGCCCACCTGTAGGGAGCCCACCTTTAGGAAAGGAGACCAGGGGAGGATCAGTCCCAGAGGAGACTAGCGACGGTACTGCTGTCTTTGGAAGAGGCCTGGAACTCTGCTAGAGAGGGATCCATCATCTTTATTACAAGCCCTGCAATACGCCAATCTGGTACAAAAGTTTTCTCTCATTATTGCTTGGCTGAGAGGTTCGGGACTATTGACAAATTCTGTGGCAGAGGATTTCCCGATCGCATCCTTTAAAGTTAACCATTTATCCGTGCTCCATGCCGGCTGCTAGGACCGCTCTCAAAGGGATTATCCGGGTGAGCAAGTTCCCACTCAGGCTTGAGTGGCGACGAAAGAGTGCATTGTGTCTTAAGTGTTGCGTGCCTGACCCTTTTTCCCCTACTTCTTTCGTCTTCCTACTCCCTATTTAAGTTGATTGCAAAGATAAAAGAATAAAACCTTGCTGCTTAGGTTTTACTCCTGTGTGGACATTGGTCTTATTCTGAGGAAATTCTACCTAGACAACGGAGAGGAGGGATCCACTCGAAAGAGGTAATTGGTGCAAGACCCGAACATTAACACCGCTCGCTCCTCTATACAATGGGGAATACCGGGCAAGTAGCAGGTGTGCCCGACTGCGAGTGGAGGAAGGCAGTAACCGGGTCTGTGTGCTATATATATATATATATATATATATATATATATATACACACATACATATACATATACACACATACACACACACACACACACACAGTATCTCACAAAAGTGAGTACACCCCTCACATTTTTGGAAATATTTTATTATATCTTTTCATGTGACAAAACACTGTACTCATTATTGTTGCCAGCGGTTTAGACATTCACACCTAAGACCTTGTAACACTAACGAGTCACATGACACCAGTAAGGGAAAATGGTTAACTGGGCCCATTTTCACTTAGGGGTGTACTCACTTTTGTTGCCAGCGGTTTAGACATTAATGGCTGTGTGTTGAGTTATTTTGATGGGACAGCAAATTTACACTGTTATTCAAGCTGTACACTCACTACCTTTTATTGTAGCAAAGTGTAATTTCTTCAGTGTTGTCACCTGAAAAGGTATTTTATTATATTTACAAAAATGTGAGGGGTGTACTCAATTTTGTGAGATACCGTATATACAGGTCCTTCTCAAAAAATTAGCATATTGTGATAAAGTTCATTATTTTCTGTAATGTACTGATAAACATTAGACTTTCATATATTTTAGATTCATTACACACAACTGAAGTAGTTCAAGCCTTTTCTTGTTTTAATATTGATGATTTTGGCATACAGCTCATGACAACCCAAAATTCCTATCTCAAAAAATTAGCATATCATGAAAAGGTTCTCTAAGCGAGCTATTAACCTAATCATCTGAATCAACTAATTAACTCTAAACACCTGCAAAAGATTCCTGAGGCTTTTAAAAACTCCCAGCCTGGTTCATTACTCAAAACCGCAATCATGGGTAAGACTGCCGACCTGACTGCTGTCCAGAAGGCCATCATTGACACCCTCAAGCAAGAGGGTAAGACACAGAAAGAAATTTCTGAACGAATAGGCTTTTCCCAGAGTGCTGTATCAAGGCACCTCAGTGGGAAGTCTGTGGGAAGGAAAAAGTGTGGCAGAAAACGCTGCAAAACGAGAAGAGGTGACCGGACCCTGAAGAAGATTGTGGAGAAGGACCGATTCCTGACCTTGGAGGACCTGCGGAAGCAGTGGACTGAGTCTGGAATAGAAACATCCAGAGCCACCGTGAACAGGCGTGTGCAGGAAATGGGCTACAGGTGCCGCATTCCCCAGGTCAAGCCACTTTTGAACCAGAAACAGCGGCAGAAGCGCCTGACCTGGGCTACAGAGCACTGGACTGTTGCTCAGTGGTCCAAAGTACTTTTTTCGGATGAAAGCAAATTTTGCATGTCATTCGGAAATCAAGGTGCCAGAGTCTGGAGGAAGACTGGGGAGAGGGAAATGCCAAAATGCCTGAAGTCCAGTGTCAAGTACCCACAGTCAGTGATGGTCTGGGGTGCCATGTCAGCTGCTGGTGTTGGTCCACTGTGTTTTATCAAGGGCAGGGTCAATGCAGCTAGCTATCAGGAGATTTTGGAGCACTTCATGCTTCCATCTGCTGAAAAGCTTTATGGAGATGAAGATTTCATTTTTCAGCACGACCTGGCACCTGCTCACAGTGCCAAAACCACTGGTAAATGGTTTACTGACCATGGTATTACTGTGCTCAATTGGCCTGCCAACTCTCCTGACCTGAACCCCATAGAGAATCTGTGGGATATTGGGAAGAGAAAGTTTAGAGACGCAAGACCCAACACTCTGGATGAGCTTAAGGCCGCTATCGAAGCATCCTGGGCCTCCATAACACCTCAGCAGTGCCACAGGCTGGTTGCCTCCATGCCACGCCGAATTGAAGCAGTCATTTCTGCAAAAGGATTCCCGACCAAGTATTGAGTGCATAACTGAACATAATTATTTGAAGGTTGACTTTTTTTGTATTAAAAACACTTTTCTTTTATTGGTCGGATGAAATATGCTAATTTTTTGAGATAGGATTTTTGGGTTTTCATGAGCTGTATGCCAAAATCATCAATTTTAAAACAAGAAAAGGCTTGAACTACTTCAGTTGTGTGTAATGAATCTAAAATATATGAAAGTCTAATGTTTATCAGTACATTACAGAAAATAATGAACTTTATCACAATATGCTAATTTTTTGAGAAGGACCTGTATGTATTATAGCAGAAAGTAAAATATATTACTTTCAAAATTGTCAGCTTTTTTTGTTTATAGTGCAAAAAATAAAAAAAACACAGGAGGTGATCGAATACCACCAAAAGAAAGCTCTATTTGGGTACAACGTCGCACGACCACGCAATTGTCAGTTAAATTAACGCTGTGCCAGTTTCATCTGTTAAAGTGAGAATAATAAACAAACAACTCAAATCTTACAAATAAACATTTCTGACATTTAAAAAAATTAATTAAAAATCAGTGACCAATATAGCCACCCTTCTTTTTAATAACAGCCATACGTCTTCCAATCATGGAGTCTGTCACTTTCTTGATCTGTTGTCAATCAACTTTTTGTGCAGCAGCAACCACAGCCTCCCAGACACTGTTCGGAGAGGTGTACTGTTTTCCTTCACCATAAATCTCCCATTTAAGAAAGGCCCACAAGTTCTCAATAGGGTTTAGGTCAAGTGAGGAAGGGGGCCATGTCATTATTTGTCATCTTTAAGGCCTTTACTGGCTAGCCACGCAGTGGCATACTTAGATGCATGCCATGGAGCATTGTCCTCCATAAATAACATGGTCTTCTTGAAAGATGCAGACTTTTTTCTGTACCACTGCTTGAAGAAAGTGTCTTTTAAAAACTGGCAGTAGGTTTGGGAGTTGATTTTGAGTCCATCTTCAACTCAAAAAAGTCCAACTAGCTCTTCTTTAATAATACCAGCCCATACCAGTACCCTGCCGCCACTTTGCTGCAGTCTGAATTGAAGTGGAGCTCTGTGCCCATTACTGATCCAGCCACAGGCCCATCCATCTGGTCCGTCAAGAGTCACTCTCATCTCATCAGTCCATAAAACCTTTAAAAAAAAATTTGCTTCAGATATTTTTTGGCCTAGTCTTGACGTTTAAACTTATGACCTTGTTCAGTGGTGGTCAGGTTTAAGCCTTCCTTACCTTGGCCATGTCTCTGAGCACTGAACATCTTGTACTTTTGGGCACTCCAGGTAGGTTGCCGTTCTGGAGTACGACAGCACTGGGTTCCTGTTAACTTCACATTTGATTCTTCTCAAATCTTTGGCAGTTAATTTTTATCATTTTTTTTTCTCAACACGTTTCTTGCGACCCTGTTGA
Source organism: Rana muscosa (assembly GCA_029206835.1). Classification (NCBI taxonomy): domain Eukaryota; kingdom Metazoa; phylum Chordata; class Amphibia; order Anura; family Ranidae; genus Rana; species Rana muscosa. Next base: position 680,213,770 of record CM055117.1, on the reverse strand, counting down.
CTATATGCAACAAAACATTTGATAGTTCTGTGATCACGCCCCAATATCCTAGCAATTTCAGGAGTGCTGCATCTCTCTGAAAGACTTAACATGTTTGACTTTTCAGAGTCAGTTAAATCTATTTTTTGCCCCATTTTGCATGAGGAAAAGAAGCTGCCTAATTATTATGCACACCTTGATATAGGGTGTCGATCTCCTTAGGCCACACCCTCCCTCATTATACAAATATACATTACCTGATATGCTTAAATCCAATAAGCATTCAAGTTTACACAGCTTGGAGTTGGACAAAACGCATAAAAATTATGATTTGGTCAAAATACTCACTTGCCTAATAATTGTGCACACAGTGTGATATATATATATATATATATATATATATATATATATATATATATATATATATATAAACACACACTTTAAGATATCAAGTAATGCTTAGTGAACATGATTTCTCACAGGAGATGTGTTTTGTGCATTATTTAAAAATGCCACTACTTGGAATCTGAACTCTTTTGACACCCATTTTTGACAGAATGAGTACAGGTCTTAGGCTTCATTTAGACATGTGGTTGGGAGGTGGCAAAAATGCATGGCTGAGTTGCGTTTACATGCCTCGGTCACGATGCTTCGCTTTGCACCCGAAGCAAAGATTACCCAAAACATAGCTTTTTGTCCGCCAAATTCTACACAATCAAGCAAATGGGGAAATGCCAAAAACGTGATGCAAAAATGGGGTTAAAGCAGGTGGTGAGGAGGCATCACAGTACTTCCTCACAGCCTGTCAGCAGCCTCTGACAGAATGATCTGAACACGGATCGAGCTTCAGAGGAAAGGAAGATTTAAGCCCCGTACACACGGTTGGACTTTTGGCCAAAAAACTTCATTTTGAGCAAGTTGGACCAACAATCCGACCGTTTGTACGCTCCATCGGACAAACTTTTTTTTTTTTCCCCATCTGACAAATGTTGGGTCTGCAAACGGGCAAAATTTTTCCCAACAAAAGTCCGATGGAGCAAAGTCCGACCGTGTGTACAGAAAACCATCGGACTTTTGTCCGATGGACAAAACAAATAATGTTACAATCAACCAACAATAGCAGAAGTTGACCAAAGGGTGGCGGTAAAGAGCAGAAAAGAGCAGAAAAACCACGTGATGTTGGAAAAAGTTTTGGGAAAGTTTGCAGAAAAGTCCGAGCGTGTGTATGCTATGGGTGTTCCCGACCAACTCCGTTCGGACAAAAAACCACGGAAAAGTCTGATGGAAGTCCAACCGTGTGTACGAGGCTTTAGATGCACTTCAGATTGTCAGATAAAACAGTTAAGTATGTTGGTTCAAATTTTTTCTAAGAATGTAAAAGAGCCCCTATAGATAGCACACAGTTACGCTGCAGATTTTGATGTAACCATATTTTAGTATCTTACCTTTCGGTTTCTTACCTTTCAGTTTGAAAATGTATGTCTTTTTGTCCGCGTCTTGTGGATTATTTAAAATGCATACATATGGGTACTTAATGTCATCCTCATTTATACTTGGTATTATTAGTTCAGAAAATTTTATTCCTTTTTCTTTCTTGTGGCTTAAAACATTAAATGCAGCATGTTTAATTCTCAGGGATAGGCAAGATATGCAATTGATTTGATTTACATGTATACTGAAAAATTGCTGTAATTTCATTGATTTCTAAGAAAAAATTGAGGAAAGTTTATAGATAGTTATATTACAAACTTATGTAAACACTTCCAACCCCCTCCTTGGCCCCCCTCCCCCCCCCCCCCAAATAGTTGAAACAGCCCACCAAGGTATTAAATCATCTTCTCCCACGGCTGCAACCAAACTGCATTGTTACATCCCAGCTACAGTAACAAACCGTTTTGCAGTCCTGCTGGTGCCTGTGCATTCATATCACACAGAATAGGACATCTCTTCAGAAGTATGGGAATGTCGGATACATGTTACTGGATACATGTTACTGGACCTTACTGAGCAACATTTTCTCCGTCAAAGAAATTAACCACTTGCCGACTGCCCTATAGCACTTTCACTATATACGTGATTTAGCACTTTCGCCTGTAGGGGGCACGCGCCACAGGCGGGGCGCTTCTGCTGTGATAATTTACAGCAGAGGCTGATCTGCGGGTCCCAGGGACTTGATATCCTTCAGCACTCAGCGATCATTAGTAAAACAAAGAGAACTGAGATATGTAAACAAGGGTGATCTCAGTTCTGACAGATGATGTTCTGATGATCCTGTGTCTCTGCAAAGCAGGGAATAAAATCAATCTCTTCCCTTAGTGAAAGCAGCACACTGTCTATACAAAAACACTGGCTAGGCACACAGTTAACACTTTGATCCCCTTAGTCATTAGTAGGGTTGTCCCGATACCGCTTTTTTAAGACCGAGTACAAGTACCGATACTTTTTTTCAAGTACTCGCCGATACCGAATACCGATACTTTTTTTTAATCTCATGTGTCAGTATTTTTTTTTTTTTTACAATTTTTTTTTTTTTTTTTTTTTTTACAATGCTTTATTTTTTTAAGGAGGGGGGGGGGGGTCAGTGTCAGTGTGTGTGTGTGTGTTTTTATTTCTTAATTTTTTTTACAATAAATTTTTATTTTATTTTATTCTTTTTTTTTTATCAGCCTTGTTGTGGGGGGCTTTGGTGAGATATCAGGGGTCTTAACAGACCACTGACATCTCCCCTTTGAGACAGGGAAAGGGTCTAGGGACACAGATTCCCCAGTCCCTCTCTCAGCAGCCTCAGCTGCGCTGAAAATGAATGGAGAGAAGACAGCGGCTCCTCTCCATTCATAAACTGAAACATTGTAAACACAGTTTACGATGTTTCAGTTATGTGAATGGACAGAGTCAGTGATGACTCTGTACATTCCGACAAGTAAGGAGCCGGGTTTACGGGCTCCTACCTCCGCTCTCCATCCTGAGATACCGAGGGGGTGGAGGAGGAGCACGGAGGGGCACGGCGGCATTGAGGTGAAGGGGGCACGGAGGTGAAGGGGGCACAGCGGCACGGAGGTGAAGGGGGCACAGCGGCACGGAGGTGAAGGGGGAACAGCTCCGGGAGCATTTGAGCAGCAGACAGCAGACAGGCAATTGGATCAGATTCATTTTACTTACCTGCCTGAAGACTCGCTCTGGTCTCTGCCACGCTCTCCGCCTTGGTCTCCGCCCCCCGCCCCGGTCTCCGCCCCCCGCCGCACACTTTCCGTCCTGCTCTCGGCCCTGGTCTCCGCCCCCGCCACGCTCTCCGCCCTGGTATCCGCCCCCCACCGCACACTCTCCATCCCACTCTCCGCCCCCCGCTCTGAAAAAAAAAAAAAGTATCGGACTGGGCATTGGGAGCATTTGCGCGAGTACAAGTACTCGCGCAAATGCTTTGTATCGGTACCGATACCGATACTAGTATCGGTATCGGGACAACCCTAGTCATTAGTGCAGTGACAGTGCATATTTTTAGCACTGATCACTGTATTAGTGTCACTGGTTCCCGCAAAGTGTCAGTTAGTGCCTGATAGTCCGGCACAATATCGCAGTCCCACTATAAGTCGCTGATTGCCGCCATTACTAGTGTTAAAAATATATATATATATATATATATATATATATATATATATATATATATATATCTATCCATATATCCCATAGTTTGTAGATGCTGTAATGTTCATGGAAACCAATTAATACACACTTATTGGTATTTTTTTTTCCAAAAACAAGTAGCAGAATACATATTAGTCTAAATTTATGAAGAAATCTTAGTTTTTTTATTTATTTTATTGCTTGTGTTTTATAGCAGAAAGTAAAATATATATATATATTTTTTTAATTGTTAGTCTATTTTTGTTTATAGCGCAAATAATAAAAAACGCAGAGGGGATTAAATACCACCAAAAGAAAGCACTAATTGTGGGGAAAAGGGACAAACATTTCATTTATGTCCTTATGTCATTTATATCCAGCACAATTGTCAGCTAAAGTAACGCAGTGCCATATAGCAAAAAATGGTCTGGTCATGTGGTCATGGGGGATAAATCTCCCGGAGGTCAAGTGGTTAAAGTGGAAGTAAACCCTCCTATTATTTTCAGCCAAGGAAGCTGCCATCTTGGCCTATGTTTAATCTTCAACTGCCATGATGCTGCACATGTGATCAGTTATGACACCAGCCATTGGATGGTGTGACAGTTTGGTTGAGAGCACAGCCAATGTGACAGTTAGCATTCCCGGAATGCCGGGAATGTAACTGTTTTTTGAAACTATCAAATCGTTGGGTTTACTTCCGCTTTAAGTAAACACCTGAATGGGAGTTTCAGCCTAATGGCCCATACACACAATCAGAAAATCGTCCAAAAAATACCACTTTTCGAATTGAATATACGAAAATCTGATTGTGCCTACAGAGCTTTCGAGAGTCGATCACAGTTCATTCGATATTACCTGATGGGACTAACATAGAAATTTTCCTTGTACGATACCTAATCGTACAATTTTAATTTATCAGTGCAGTTGTCGTTTGAAAATACAATACAAATGAACTACAACCCATTACATCACTTTCAAAATGTTATTCTTTTGTACGATAATTTTTGTTACTTAAGTAAACTCTTCATTTTCAAAGTGAGATTAGCATGCAAAAAATAAATAAACGGACGATCATTCGCTCGATAATCTCATTGCGTACCAGACATTAGATTGTTTAGAGCAGTGGTTCTCAACCTCAGTCCTCAAGTACCCCCAATGGGCCATGTTTTGGGAACTTCCCTTAGATAAAATCGCTCTTATCAATACCATGTCATTGAAATTGATCTGAAGCAGCTGGGCAAAGTGAAGGAAAACCTGAAAACATGGCCCGTTGGGGGTACTTGAGGACTGAGGTTGAGAACCACTGCTTTAGAGGACTAGGGAATAGGGCTGGGGATGTTTACTTAAAGCGGAGTTCCACCCTAAAGTGGAACTTCCGCTCATCGGATTCCTCCCCCCCTCCGGTGCCACAATTGGCACCTTTCGGGGGGAGGGGGGACAGGATACCTGTCTTTGACCACTTCAGGTAGTCCCTGCCCCGTGGGGCTCCTTCCTCCTCCCCCGGCCGCCGGGCCAATAGGAGAGAGGAGCGAGGGCCTCGCATATGCGCAGTAGGGTTCCCGACGTGAAGCCGAAAGGCTACACTGCCGGGTTCCTGTACCCGCAATGGCGGCGGAGCACCCGACAGCTGATGTAAATGCTGGACTCCAGGACAGGTAAGTGTCCATTTATTAAAAGCCAGCAGCTGCAGTATGTGTAGCTGATGGCTTTTAATGTTTTATTTTGGGCGGAACACCGCTTTAAAAGTAAATGTGTCCTTTAAATTACTACAAGATTACAATGTTGCAGTCAGATGATTATGGAAGAGGGGGGTCTGCCTCAGTGGCGGCTGGTGCTCAAAATTTTTGGGGGGGCCCAAACAAATTGAAAAATTCTAAAAAAAAACATCAATTGCAGCCTCAGTATGCCATCAAACGCAGCCACTGTGCCATCAAATCGCAGCCACTGTGCCCATCAAAACGCAGCCACTGTGCTCATCAATTGCAGCCAATGTGCCCATTAAACGCTGCCACTGTGCCCATTAAACGCTGCCACTGTGCCATCCAATGCTGCCATTGTGCAATCAAATGCGTCCAATGCTGCCACTGTGCCATCAAATTCTCCCACTGTGCCATCCAATGCTGTCACTGTGCCATCAAATGCTGCCACTGTGCCATCAAATGCTCCCAATACTGCCACTGTGCCATCAAATTCTCCCACTGTGCCATCAAATGCGCCCACTGTGCCATCCAATGCTGCCACTGTGCCATCAAATGCTCCCAATGCTGCCACTGTGCCATCAAATTCTCCCACTGTGCCATCCAATGCTGCCACTGTGCCATCCAATGCCCCCACTGTGCCATCCAATGCTGCCACTGTGATCCCCCCCACCCCTGTCTTCTCCCCTACATGTGTCTTCTCCCCTCCATGCGTCTTCTCCCATCCTCCTCTCCGATAGGCGTCCAATCACAGCGCCTGACGTTTCAGCCAATCAGGTGACCGGTAACAGACCCGGCAACCTGATTGGCTGAGAGGCAGGTAAATGGTAGCAAAGTAAATTCCTTAGGCTTTGCTAACATTGAGCTGAGTGAGAAGGAACGCACAGTTTTGCGGCCGATTCTCACTTTTTTGGACGCCTATTAGAGCAAAAGGCTCTAATCGAGTGCTTCCAAAAAAAAAAACCCACCGCTGTAATTCAGGTGCCCGATGACTGAAAAGGACACCTGAATAGGGGGTGTCAGCACCGACCATAGATAGATTCATGCAATGCATGAATCTATCTATGGTAATTGGATAGTGACAGGAGAGGGGGGGCGGCGCTCCTGCGCCCTTAAGGATGCACCGCCACTGGTCTGCCTACAGCAAACTAATGACATCATCTCAGCCCAGGCAAACTCAAGTCTGGAATTTAATGAGGGTGTTTTAATGATAAAAGGTGGAGGTATTTTGAACATTTCAACTACTGTCACCATATTGTGAAAAGTTAGGAATGCATTCGTTCAGATTTGTAAAGATACTGCCAGGTCAACTTTAAAATTGAACTCCAGCAAAATTGTTTGTTTTGAATAGTATGAGAAAGAAATATGTGCTCTATTAAGTTCAAGGGATATTATGAGATCTAAGGGCTCCTATTCACATGGGAAAGCAGTGTGTGTGTTTGAAACCAGTGCACATGGATAAAGAAAAACTGCTACAAGCAAGGATGCCAGCTCACCTCTACCCCAGCACTGCTGCCTTAGCTTGCCCTAATAAAGTGTACCTATAGCCAAAATGTTAAGTTTTATTTGCAATAGTTCAAATGCTTTTTTAACACTTTCACAGCAGTCTGTTACCCTGGTAAATGTCATCTCACTTCCTGTCCCTGTGACATCTTGTGACAGCAGTATAAGAAATCCAGGTGTCTGTTGTCACCAGGCACAAGAGGCCACAAACAATGATACTAACCTGACAGAGGTTCTAGCCTTTTGCCATTTCACAAAAAAAAAAAAAAATGTTTACTTTTTTTTTAACTGGGGTTTACCTAGATACTTAGCTTTTCATAATATAAATCTCCTGACACTTTTTTCCTTATCAGTCATCATGCATCCCCTGGTACCATCAGACACATTGTCCCTTAATACATTTAACCACAGATATTTCTTTGCCCCTCAGCGTATACCTTACAAAGTATGTCTTTGTCCTCTATGCCTTCTATGTATGGGCACATACTGTTTTCTGATACATGCACCCTAAGGCAGTTACTGTGTCCTCATATGTGCATCAGATCCTTAAGGTTTCTAGGACCTTGTATGGTATTCCAGGCAATAATGTTTGCATCATTTTGGATTGTAAGCTTTCACAAGCAGTGCTCTCCTAACACTCTTGTTGTGATTTGTATTTTAACTGTACTATCTTGCTTTATATTGTAAAGAGTAACTACATAAATCCTGTATAATACTAATAGCTAGCGATGCACCGATACCAATACTGGTATCGGTATCGGTGCCGAATCTAGGCAATTTCAGAGTATCGGTACTCGTGAAAATGCTCCGATACCGGAAGTGACGTCGCGTGGGCGGGGCCGGATTCCTGACAAGGCCACCAGCGGCCCCAGCCCCGTCCTCCTGTGGCAATTTCTCGTGCCCCCCCCACACTAACAGCCCCCACTTTGCCTGTGTGGAGGCGATGACTCCTCTGTGCGGCCGGAATCATCTCCCCCAGGCCAGGAGCGGGGGTCTGACGTCACCAGCAGCCTAGCAGGTACGATGACGATGTTGTGCATGTGTGTGCCACTGTGCAGAAAAGCATAGATATTAAATAAAGTGTAATAAAGTGATTTGTGCAACAGGCTGTTAAATATAGTGCTAAATATGGATTATATAAATATGCATAGCAGCAGCCATAGATATCATAAATAAAGTGTAATAAAGTGATTTGTGCAACAGCCTGTTTATTTATGATATCTATGGCTGCTATGCATATTTATATGGCTGCTTGCTTCTGCTTGGGCCTGCCACACACGTACAATCGCACATGATGATGACGACTTAAAGTCATCATCATGTGCGACTGTGCGTGTGTGCCAAGGAGAAGCAGCCAATCAAATATAGTGCTCAATAACTATTGTACCATGCCTGCAGTCCCTAACTGTCTTCTGTACCATGCCTGCAGTCCCTAACTGTCTCCTGTACCATGCCTGCAGTCCCTAACTGTCTCCTGTACCATGCCATTGCCTGCAGTCCCTAACTGTCTCCTGTACCATGCCTGCAGCCCCTGACGGTCTCCTGTGCCATGCCTGCAGTCCCTAACTGTCTCCTGTACCATGCCTTCAGTCCCTAACTGTCTCCTGTACCATGCCTTCAGTCCCTAACTGTCTCCTGTACCATGCCTGCAGTCCCTACCTGTCTCCTGTACCATGCCTGCAGTTCCGATAGGTATCGGCGAGTACATGATGTCAAGTATCCGTACTCGGTGTCCAAAAAGTGACATCGGTGCATCCCTACTAATAGCAATAATATTATGCAAGCCCGGCACTTGTAACCTTCACATGTTCTTCCAGACACTTACTTTACCACTATTATGTATACATTATTTACTTGAAGGACAAGCTTTATCTGCAGAGGCGTAACTAGAACCTTCAGGGCCCTGGTGCAAAAAAACATAAAGGGCCTCTGACTTCCAGCTGGGGCTCCCCCTACGGTGGTGGAACAACAGGGCCCAGTCGCAAGTGTGACCTTTTTGACCCTGGTAGTTCCGCCACTGGTGTCAGTCATTTTTTTTGTTATTTTTTTTCACTTTTCGTATTTATTTTTAGTTACATTTTTTTATTATTTGTTTACAATTTTTAGGAGCCCTGTTGGGGGGCTTTGGTGAGATATCAGGGGTCTAAACAGACCTCTGATGTTTCACCTTTGAGACAGAGAAAGGAGATAGAGGACACAGCCCTCAACCTCCATCTCTGCAACCTCAGCTGCACAGAATGAATGGACAGGATTAGCTCTGAACAGAGCTTCCCGTTCTTTCACAAACAGAAGCATAGTAAAACGCTTTATTGTGCAAAAGCTGGTGCAGCTCTGCATGGAAACCAATCAGCTTCTAGGTTTTATTGCCAAAACCTAATTAACTAAGCTGAAGTTAGAAGCTGATTGGCTACCAAGCACAGCTGCACCAGATTCTGAGTGCACCAGTTTTAGTAAATCTCTCCCTAAGGGTCAAACTACCACAATTTTTTTTGACTAAATAATATTTCCTTCTACAAGGAATATATAGTATATTCTTTTTTTTTTATAAACATGTAACATAGATCACCTTGATATAAATAATACCAATATCGATCAATGTTTCTGTGTACAGGCATACCCCACTTTTAAGTACACAATTGGACCAGAGCGTGTATGTAAAACGAAAATGTACTTAAAGTAAAGCAATGTCGTTTTTCACTTCTAGGCTGTAGTGGGGGAGTAAGGGGCTGCAGTGGGGGTGCCAGGGGCTGTAGTATGGGCATGAGGGGCTGTAGTATGGGCATCAGGGGCTGTAGTATGGGCGTCAGGGGCTGTAGTGGGGGTGTCAGGGGAACACTCACATGTAAATAAGGTTATTTGATGCAAGGCGGGGCCGCTCCAATCCATCCCCCGGACATCGTGCTGTGCACAGAGGACAGTCCTGTGGAGAGGCTGGATGGCATTCTGTGGCTGATAGGAAAGCCGGAAGAACCACCGAGTGGATGTGATGTCACCGGAGGTGGGGAGGCGGACAGGATACCGGAAGAGCACACTGGAACAGGGCAGGCTACGTGCTCAGAGCTTCTGTTCCGTCAAATGCGGGTGCATGGCCCGGGAATATTTGTACTTGTGAGACACTTTCCGTACACTCGCGGGTATGTCCGTACTCGTGAGTGTACGTAAAGTGAGTGTCCGTAAAGCGGGGTATGCCTGTATACATTGTAAATACTGAATATATGAGTACACAGAGAAAACAATATTTGCTCGAAAAATATGTAGACTACTTTCTGCTTTGAAATTCTAATTTCACAGTTTTATCAGTTGTATATAAATCCACAAATTCCACAGGTCTAATGCCCCGTACACACGATCGTTTTTCATGCCGTTAAAACTGCCATTTTAAAAAATGGCCCTGAAAAATGATCGTGTGTATGCTCCAGAGCATTTTTAACGACGTGAAAAACGGCCATTAAAAATTCCGGACATGCTCTCTTTTTTCACGTCGTTTTTCATGTCGTTTTTTTTAACGACGTGAAAAACGATAGTGTGTATGCTTTAACGACGTGAAAAAAAACGCGCATGCTCAGAATCAAGTATGAGACGGGAGCGCTCGTTCTGGTAAAACTAGCGTTCGTAATGGAGATAGCACATTCATTACACAGTAACGGACTGAAAAGCGCGAATCGTCGCTCAACAAACTTTACTAACATGAAGGGTGGCGCCATTCGAACGGAACTTCCCCTTTATAGTGCCGTCGTACGTGTTGAACGTCACTGCGCTTTGCTTGATCGTTTTTTTTAATGATGGTGTGTACGCAAGGCAGGCTTGAGAGGAAACATGAAAAAAAACGAGGAGAAAAACGTCGGTTTAAAAAATGACATTAAAAACGATCGTGTGTACGGGGCATAAGAGTTGGCCAACTCACTGAAAACAATGCACTTCCTGTCTGGCCAATATCTTATCTCAACCATAAGACAGGGTTGTTGCACAGAGACACTGAGAACTCCCTGTAGTTGCCCAATATACAGTACAAATCATTTTTTTTTACAATAGTACAAAAAGTACTATATGGGCCATATACAAAAACATGTCAAATAAATGTAAAAAAAATGTGAATACAAAAAATAATTTATGATGAACACTGCAACGTCACTAACAATAATAAAACCCCAATTGTTTTATAGTATTTTAAATAAGGAAATCTGTTTATCCTACATGTAACTTGCTATTATGTTTCATACCCTCGAAAGTAAAAATTACTTACCTGCACTTTATCATGCACGGTTTTGTTATAGGAGATTCACAATCATCAATCAAATCATCCAAATTATCAACCCTAGACTTGTTGTGAACCCAGGAGAACTGAGACCAACTGATTGTTGTTTTGCCCACTGAAGCCTCACACTTTACAGACACATTTTGTCCTAGAGATTAAATACAATAGATTTAAAACATTGTACCCTTCTACCAGGAGAATGAAGTCAGGACAGAATAAAATAAATGGGTTGTGAATTTTGTATTCTCCAAACTTAGAGAAAGATCTGTTTAGCAATTCTTTATGCATGTTAGTGTAGCGGGTATACACTTCTCTGTGTATTTAAAACTGGCAGAGACACCAGTGATGTGCAGTTCCCTGCAGCCCAGCGGGTGGCGCTGTCGCCTTGGGCTGAGGTTGAACCATTGCTGTGTGCCGGGCTCCCTTTTTGTCCTCCCTCGGCAGCAGTATGGTGGGGCGGGGAACCCGCCGTGCTTGCTGGGAGAGGGTATAAAGGGGCCGGCCATCTTTGTCACGGGTCGAGTCCTGGGCACCTTCAGCCTGTGGGCGGTGGTTCGTGACGGTCGTCTAGGCGGGCCTAGGCCTAGAGGACATTCGGAGGTCGTGTTCCATCCCAGGCACCTTTAGCCTGGGGTGAGGTACTCGGATGGAGGTCTGGAGCTCAGTGCCCGACACTGAGTTCCGCGAGGGAAGGAGATCCTAGGGGACCCTGGGAGAGGGTACCCGAATCCGGAGGGCGTAATGGACCGGTGGGAGATACTTGCTTGAAGACCCGGTGCAGCATATTGCCGGTGACAGGTGAGCCTTCCATCGGAGACCGCCTGGAAGCAAATTCCCCTTCGCTTGGAGACCGCAACCCACTTTCAGGAAGGAAAGTGGAGAGTTCATTGTGCCTGGGCCTACTCGCATCCACACCCCCCCCCCCCTGTCTGTTCTGTTCGTTGAGGGAGTCCAACTGTCTGTGCATTACTCCATCATTGGAAGAATAAAGGAGTGTTGGACTTTTATTGGTGTGGGGCTCATTTACTGGCAGACACTGTTCCACAGAAGAAGCGGAGGCTCCAAACACCGAACACCGACCCGAAGGTAAAGAAACTTTGCTCACACCACACAAACATCTGCGGTGAAAGCTTGGCGTGGTGACCCCGCACTCTCTCCTTCAGAGTACCCCTAGACAAAAGCCAGAGTAAGAAGATTAGAGAGGAGAGAGTGGAGGCCGCTACATTAGCATAATGTGCCAGAAGAGATGCAGTTGGTAAAACTGGGAATACAGAGCTTGCACTTCCAGGCAGTTGAACTAGGTTCCATTTAGACCTTTGCTTGCATTTTTGCTAATTTCCAAGAAATTCTGAATGCACCTTTCCATATAAATTCCTTTTGAGTGGTTTTATATCAAAGGAAAGAAAATGATTTATTATTTTTGTTGTGTGGGTTCATAAAAATGTCTAAATCCCAATAATAAAAAAGTGTAAATCATAATATCATAAAAGCATTAGTCACAGCTATCCTTTTCTTTGCCAGAGTTTACAGAAATTGGTGCACTGATATGTAACTCACCATTACATATTCAGTGAACAAAAACTCTGCTCTGGTCTGCCCCTGGAATACCAGTTATTTCCCAGTTCAGTGCTGCCATCTTGCCTTTCATGCAGCAAAGAGAAGGTAAAGCTAAGCTGTCAATCACAGTCCACACATTAAAGATACCTTTACAGTTCCTGTCACTTATTTCTGCAGGGCAGTTGGCATGAGACAGCAGCCAGGGAGGGTGGGTAGAGATGCAGATTAAACATGTGCGGTTCATTTCGTTCCAAATAAATATTCAGTCCAATTTTTCGTTATTCAGAGATACGGATATATCTAAATCACTGAATTACAGTATGAACACATTTTACCAAATGCTCTGAATAACGAAACAAAATTTGTTCAAATATTCAAATTGAAATTCCAATCGAATTTTACATCAAACTCCAGTCGAATTCTAACTGTAAACATACTTCTGAAATGAAAGACTGTGTTATTAGAGTTACCATTTTGAAATAATGCTGTTTTTTTTTAAGCTAAAGGTGATTTAAAGAGTCATTGTAATCATTTGATGAAGATTTTTTCTTTTGTTTCGTTCTATTTGTTTCTTTTCACTTTGCCACATTTGAATCGAAAAAAAAAATCTAAAGTTTTCGATCTGACTGATTCAAAATTTATCGTTTCGAACTATTCTAACAGAAAAAAAATCAGTCAATTCAAAGAAAAAAACTAAATACAAATTCCGAATACGAATTGAAAGTATCAGCCGAAAACAGAATAAATAAATTTGTGAATCTAAACGAAACCAATTTTTTTTTTTTTCGTCATGCACATGTCTAATGCAGATGAGGGTGTAGCTGTTGGCCTTTCACAAAACATTGAAATCGTCATATCAGTAAGACCCCATTCACACAGGGGCGACTCGTCAGGCGTCTCAGCCGCCTGACGAGTCGCGTCCCCTTCTGTACAATGGAACCGTTCTAAGCGGAGCGACTGAAGTCGCTCCGACTTAGAAAAAGGTTCCTGTACTACTTCAAGACGACTTCAAGGCAACTTCCATTGACTTCAATACAGAAGTCATTTTGGAAGTCTGCTTTGAAGTCGTCTTGAGATCGCCCAGCACAGTCGCGGCACAAGTCGTGCCGCCCCTGTGTGAATGGGCTCTAACAGGGCTGTTTATTCTGCTTGGGCTGCACATTTTGTAAATAAAGAAGTGAATTGTTGTGATGTCCATTTGTAATAGCAGTCATTACTGCTCCTTAATTGTACACATCACAGACTTAGTATTAAAGTGTTTGTTACCCCAGCATTTCCTATTCCTGATATATGCCTGCTGTACCATATACTTGTATGAGAAAGTATCCTGCTCTCTTTTTATTGCTTCCTTTGTGTGAAATCCCTGGTGTTCCTGTCAGTCCCTCTGCTTTCCTTTTAAAAATTGACCATGCTAGGCATTAGAGCACATCATAGTCAGTTCCTTAGCTGTGCTGAGAATCCAGTCATCTCTCCTCCAATGACCAGACCTGTCTTGACACCCCCCCCCCCCCCGCACGATCACTGGCAAGTTCAGTGTACTGCTGCTTCTCCTCCCCTCAGCTCTTATACAGCTGCTTCACTAACTTGAGGTGTGCTTTTAGGCATGCTAAGACAAAACACTACAATATTGAGAGGCAACTTTAGATTGCTTTAAGTGCACTTCAAGGTGTCCAAAGTACTACTTAATGACTTACGAATCAGGACCAGTATATGTTGCTGCTTAAAAGGGCTCTTAGTGCCTATTATAGTAAACCTGCCATAAGAATAATACGAATGTGGATAGTTGTCTTGTTGTAATGGTGACCCCTGGGTGCACATTCAATTTCAGACGTCATTATCTGCATACTTATTTGGGATCAATGACTTAAACTATTAGACTTATTGGCTTAAAACTATTAAAATAAGGTCATCAGTGTTTTTATTTCTCATTAGATGTTTTCCTTAAAATCAGACATTTAGGACTAGTAATCTTAATAAATTACTATTAATTTTGAAATTATAAACAAGATGCATAATAATATTTAGGAGTCTACCTACCCATCTCTACTTCTGTGATAATAGTGCTTCCCAAGCCGATTATCCTAGGTCTTACATGTTCTTGTACATCTTAAAGTAAAAAAAAAAAAAAACTACATGACATCTGTAAATAATATCGGTATTCCCATCCACTGACAAAAGCAATATAGAGATAATTACAGTAGGACCAACAAAGAGAAAGCATGACTCAGTAGCTCAACCATTTAGTCATTTTCATAAATTACTATGTTCTATATTTGTTATCCTCAGTGCTTATAAATAAAAGAAAAATTTTTTTTTTTTAGTTTGTTAAATATGAAATATTGCTTATGAATAATTTTAATTTTCAGATACAGCCACCAAAGGGAGCTCTTGGTTCCCTATTTCTCTTTAATTGGATGGTGGTAACCCTTCAATACCCTTGGAATCCAAGGTGATATCATTGGCTTTTTATTTTCATTTAAACTTTTTGATCTATTACCTTGTTTACTAATGGAATTAAAACATTGCCTTTATTTATGGCCCTATTGACTTTTCACATCCAGTCCATTGAGTGCTGTCCACCAGTACCTTTCCTTCATGCTGCATCCTTCCATTTGTCTTTGGCCAGCTGTACTGGTTCTGGTTAAGTCATACATTTCTGGTTGCCATATACCATTGTTTGATCCACAGTTCTATTGCTTAAAGGCTAAGTTCACTTTTATTTTTCTAAATTCCAGCTCCCCTATTCACCAATATAGCATTCATGTACTTTTTTTGCAAAAATATCAAAGCTTTCCAAAAAATCTACAGACACCTACCTTACTGTCCTACATCCATGATTAAAAGCGTATCTATTGCTTCTGTCTTACGTCCTTACAGACTTTAAGTTATGACACAGGAAGGAGTTGACCAGCTGACCTCATTAACACACCCTGCATCATCCACCCTCCCACTCCCAGGTGCACGCTTTTTAAATGAGATGCAATCAATCAGTGATCAGTCTTCTCACTAAATATACAATCAGATTGCATAGTGTATGGCTTTCTTTATACAAGTACAGAAAAGGGAGTGGGCAGAAACACTCAGCTGTTAAGCCCCATTCACATCTTTGCTATATGTGAATGGGGCCTGAAAGTGAAATTGGTGCGTTAACACAAGAACAATGAGGCTCCATTCACATCTGTGCGTTTCCTTGCATTTCAGAAGTGAGCCGCACTAAAATTCGCAGCAAAAAATGCACCAAGCTCCACTCTAAAAAAATGTTCTGAAGCTTCTTTGGGTCTATTGCTGCGTGTAGGGCAGCACATTCAGGTGGATGGGCTGCCCTATGTGTGATAAGTGAAAATGCTCCTAAACTCCTCCCCACCTCGCAAAAAAAAATAAAAAATGCATGTGGGAATGCGAGTTCCCACTATGCAGATATGTAATAGGGTCTTGACAGCTGAGTGTTTCTGTCCACTCCTTTCTTTATACTTGTATAAAGATGGCCATACACTATGCAATCTGATTGTGTATTTAGTGAGAAGGGTGATCACTGATTGATTGTACTTCATTAAAAAAACGTGCACCTGGGAGTGGGAGGATAGATTATGCATGTGTGTGTGCTAATGAGATCAGCTGGTCAACTCCTTCCTGTGTCATGACCTACGTTTGGAATCATGGATTGAGGACAGTAAGGTACGCGTCTATAGATTTTATGGAAAGCTTTGATATTTTTGCAAACAAAAGTACTTGAATGCTATATTGGTGCATAGGAATAGGAGCTGGAATTTAGGGAAAAAAAAGGTGAACTTAGCCTTTAAAGAACTATGTGATTGATTTACTAAAGGTAAATCCACTTTGAACTACAAGTGCACTTGAAAGTGCAGTCGCTGTAGATCTGAGGGGGACATGCAAGGAAAATAAAAAACAGCATTTTAGCTTGTACATGATTGGATGATAAATCAGCAGAGCTTCCCCTCAAATCAGATCTTCCCCTCAGATCTACAGCGACTGCACTTCCAAGTGCACTTTCAAGTGTACTTGTAGTGCAGAGTGGACTTACCTTTAGTAAATTAACCCCATTGTTTCTAACCTATTTGGAGGTCATTTTTTGGTGAGTTAACATGCTTAACATGGTGAATCCAACAAAGCTTAACATGTGTGGAATGAACACAAGGTGGATTTATTATTAGGAAGCTTCATCATTTCATATGGAGATTGTTTAGACATTTGGATTGCTTTTCTCAATAAGGCTTTTTTCACATCATGAGGATTAGAATATCTATATATACGGCAGTGGATTAATTTGTATTTTCTTTTTATTCTATTTTATTCTGTTATTCTAGTGCTGCTGATTATGTTCTTGAAATATGGTAGTGACACTATTCCAGACGTAGAAACTTTTTCTTGAAAATGTGGTGTTATGATAAGATGCTTTGGTAGAAAGACTAAAGACAAGCTTTACTGAATTCAAAAAAACATTTTTAAAATAATCTACGCTGTCTAAATTTAGACTTACTGACCACTTTTCTGCTGTGTGTTTGCTTGTGACTAGTAATGCATGCGGTGAAGAGGTCTGAACATAGCCATGCTCATAGACCTGTGTGTCTACATATATGTTCAACTAGGTTCAAGAACAGAACAGTGTAAGTAGCTGAAGTGTTCTGTTGTAAGTTTCAGGGATATACTGTATTTATTGGCGTATAACACTCACTTTTTTACCCTGAAAATAGAGAGAAAACTGTGCCTGCGTGTTATACGCAGGGGGCTGTGGAAAGGTTTTTTCCTGAAACTTCCCTCTTAAAATTAGGGTGCGTGTTATACGCCTGTGCATGTTATACGCCGATAAATACGGTAGTTATTTATTTTTAATGGGTGCCAGTATTGCCTATACTTTAACCTCCCTGGCGGTATGATTCTGTCTGGAATTTTGTACCAAAAGCGGTACAATTATTTTGCATGGAAATTTGCTGTTATGTATTGTAGGCCTGCAATTCTTAGTAATTACTTACTTAAACCTGACCAAACAAGAGTCTAGTAGACATCCCGGGTATGATAAAGTTTGAAACACAAAATCATAAATTATAATATAATAAATAATTATAACAAATAGTAATGTAATTATAATAAAAATTATTCAATAATGTAATCAAATCAAAAACACTAAAATTTGCTTAGTTGCAGAATTGATGCTGTCATTAGATTTAGCGTTTGATGACGAATTTCCCCACAAATCGCTATCGCTCAATTCTGCAAGTGATTCTAATTTATTATCGCTGTTTTCTAGCTGGTCTAAAACCACTTTTGACATAAAGGGACACTTTTTGGTTGCTATGGACAATCTCCAGTTTCCAGGCAGAAAGAACAGTTTTTATAATATAAAAGTTCATGCAGGACACTGGACAGACCACTAGGGACAAAGGGGATGTGTAATTATTTGATACAGTACACTGTAATCTGTAAGATTACAGTATACTGTATGTATATTGTGTGTTTTACTTTCTGAATTTGGCGCGGAACTCCGTCCCCGTGCGCCGCAACGTTGCAGGGAACAGAGTTCGGCAGTCGGCAGTGTGGATCGAGCGAGGAGACAGCTCGCACACACTGCGGGGAGACATCGCAGGATCCAGGGAACAAGGTAAGTAACTTCCCTGTATCCTGCAATGCAATCCCGAGTCTGGCTCTGGGTTACCGCTCTTAGCATGAAAAACTCACCCCGAGCCATACTCGGGATTACAGCTAAGGAGGTTAAAAGGGATGTATCTAAAACAGTGACCACGTTGTGAATAGGCACTAAGCCTTATGAGAGGACTCTTCCTAACCCCTTTACAACAGCATAACATATATATGGTGCAGCTCGGCAGGTGAACCATAACGCCCAGCTGCTGCATATATACATTGCTGTGTTGTTCTGGGGCGGGTTCTTATGACAACCCCAGAACTGTGACTGAGCTATCACTGACAGCTTACGGTCATCCATTGACAATCATTCCCTGTTCTGACCATCAAGTGTTCAGTAAATTAACCACTTCAATACAGGGCTTTTTATACCACATCAATACCGGGCCTATTCTAGCACTTCTCTCCTACATGTACAAATCATCATTCTTTTGCTAGAAAATTACTCAGAACCCCCAAACATTATATATGTTTTTTAAGCAGACACCCTAGGGAATAAAATGACGGTCATTGCAACTTTTTTTCTTGCACGATATTTGCGCAATAATTTTTCAAACGCCTTTTTTTGGGAAAAAAATGGTTTCATGAATTAAAAAATAACAAAACAGTAAAGTTAGCCCAATTTTTTGGGAAAATATGAAAGATTATGTTACGCCGAGTAAATAGATACCTAACATGTCACGCTTTAAAATTGCGCACACTCATGGAATGGCGCCAAACTTCGGTACTTAAAAATCTCCATAGGTGACGCTTAAATTTTTTTTACAGGTTACCAGGTTAGAGTTACAGAGGAGGTCTACTGCTAGAATTGTTGCACGCGCTCTAACACACGTGGCGATACCTCACATATGTGGTTTGAACTGCGTTTACATATGTGGGCGGGACTTGCGCGTGCATTCGCTTCTGATCGCGAGCTACCGGGGACAGGGGCGTTTTAAAAAAATAAAAAAAAATTATTTTTTTTACTTATTTATTCATTTATTTTTTTACACTTATTTTACTTTTTTTTTTTGATCACTTTTATTCCTATTACAAGGAATGTAAACATCCCTTGTAATAGGAATGTGTGTGACAGGTCCTATTTATTGAGAGATGCGGGGTCAATAAGACCCCACATCTCTCCTCCAGGCTGGAAAACATGAGATTGTGAAATTATTTTCACTGATCTCATGTTTACTAGCCGCAATGGCGGCTTTGTTTACATCTGAGGACCCGGGCGTGATGTCATCACATCGCGCCCGGGCCTCCGACGGTCATAGAGATGACTAGTGACCATCTGGTCACCAGTCATCTCTATGCTCGTCACGTGACCCACCACCGGCGCCGGACGATTCTCTCTGGGTCCCCGATGGCACGGGAGAGCCCGGAGAAGCACCGGATGGCGGCGGGAGGGGGGGGATGTCCCCTCCCGCCGCCTAATAGAACGATCAAGCGGCGGAACCGCCGCTATGATCATTCTTATAGTGCACAGAATCGCCAGCAGAACAAAAG
This sequence comes from Rana muscosa, assembly GCA_029206835.1. Lineage (NCBI taxonomy): Eukaryota > Metazoa > Chordata > Amphibia > Anura > Ranidae > Rana > Rana muscosa. The sequence continues at coordinate 680,194,009 of CM055117.1, read as the reverse complement.
GATATCTGAATGATACCTCTAGCTGCAGGCATCATTCAGATATCCCCCTTCAAACCCAGGACGTCATATGACGGCCACCCAGGATGGGAGATCCCATCTGTGGACGTCATATTACTATGGCTGGGTATTGAAGTGGTTAAATGCATGCAATAATGTAATAGCTAGCAGTTTTTGATTCTTCTTGCACTAGTAGTAGAGCATAGATAATATGGAGTTCTTTTTTTTAAAAACGGCTCTGAAGTATTAAAAGATGTTTCTAAATGCATGATTGTGACCTATGAAGAAATAAATACAGGCTCAGAAATTGCTCACAAACAAGTTACTATAAAGTTATATTGCCAAGGGGTTAGTAATAGAACCATTCACTTCTTGCTCAGAAAGAGGAGATTATACAGGTATAAAGCTGTACTTACAACTGAAAACATTACTATGTAATATAATCCTTTAAAAGCGTACGCTTGTTTGTTTTTATTTTAAAAGAAACTGTAAGAGCCCATTAACACAGGGATGACTTTGGATCCGACTTCAAGTCGCCCCTAGTCGCCTCAAATCGCGCTGCATGAGAAAATCAATGTAAGTGAATGGAGCCGTTTTAATGCACACTACTGCAGTCGCTTCGACTTCAGAAAAGGTTCCTGTACTACTTCAATCCGACTTCTAGGCGACTTGTAGGCAACTTGTACCCATTGATTTCAATGGAAGTCGCCTCAGAAGTCGGATCACTGTCTTAACAGAAGCAACAATACAGGAAGAGAACTTACATTTCTCAGGCAAACCCCTCCCTCCCCCTCCCTCCCACAGAGCTGATTCTTGTTTGATTGGCCACTGGAAAGCCTCCTGTCCTGCAGGCAACTTGAAGTTGCCTTGTAAGTTGGCTCATGTCGCGCTGTGATTTATACTCAAGTCGTGTCCAATTTGCCTCTCAAAGTCGCAATGGAAGTCGTGTTGCCCCTGTGTGAATGGAGTCTAATTCTCCCTGTTTTTTATTATTATTTAATTTTGAAAAAACATTTACAAAAAAAAAAAACACCACGAGCATACAACATGTACTTTACATTGCCCCATCACTACTTTACCTCTTACTTTTATGCCATAGTCATGTACTATTAGCCTTGTTTTTCCTGAAATGTTGTAATATTGTCCATGGTGTACATGAGTGATAACATATGCATATATAGCGGAATCGGAAACCTTTAAAGCTTCAAATGAAAGCTCACTGACGTTCTCAGCAAAGATTTTACAGTCCTGGAAAACAATCCAATATGTAAGAATATATATGTTGAATAAAGCATCAACATGCAAGCAATTAAAAAGCACCACATATTTTTTAGATGCATGTAGTCTGTTTGACATTGGTCTGTCTTGAAATGCATGTTGCAGCCATACCATAAAACTATGGGGGAGATTTACCAAATCTGGTGCACACAGAATTTGGTGCAGCTGTGAATAGTAACCAATCAGCTTCTAACTTCAGCTTGTTCAATTAACCGCTTGCCGACCAGCGCACGACGATATACGTTGACACAATGGCACGGACAGGCAGAAGGGCGTATATATACGTGCCCTTTAAAGGAGCGGCATTGTGGACGCGTGCGCACGCGCCGCGAGCTCCGTGAGCCTCTGTGAAACCCGCAATCGTCACACGGTGAGGAAGAACTGGGAGATGCTGATGTAAACAAGCATCTCCCCACTCTGCCTAGTGACAATGACACTGATCACCGCTTTCTGTAATCGTAAGCGGTGATCACTGTCTTGTCAGCCCATCAGCTGTCAGCCATCAGCTGTCAGCCCATCCCCCCTACAGTTAGAACACATCCCCAGGTCACACTTAACCCCTACAGCGCCACCTAGTGGTTGACCCCTTCACTGCCAGTGTCATTTTCACTGTAATCAGTGCATTTTTATAGCACTGACCGCTGTCAAAATGACAATGGTCCCAAAAATGTGTCAAAAGTGTCCGATGTGTCCGCCATAATGTCGCAGTCACGATAAAAATCGCTGATCGCCACTAATACTAGTAAAAAAAAAAATTATAATAAAAATGCCATAAATCTATCCCCTATTTTGTAGATGCTATAACTTTTGCGCAAACCAATCAATATACGCTTATTGTGATTTTTTTTAATCAAAAATATGTAGAAGAATATGTATCGGCCTAAACTGTGAAAAAAAATTGGGTTTTTTTTATACATTTTTTGGGGATATTTATTATAGCAAAAAGTAAAAAATATTGAATTTTTTTCAAAATTGTCGCTCTATTTTTATTTATAGCGCAAAAAATGAAAACTGCAGAGGTGATCAAATACCACCAAAAGAAAACTATTTGTGGGAAAAAAAGGACGTCAATTTTGTTTGGAAGCCACGTCGCACGACCGCACAATTGGGGCGGGCAGGTGTGGTGGCGGTATAGCGGCTTGATTTTTAGTGCCGCTATACCGTCGTATTTACCGCGATATTCGGCCGCTAGCGGTGCGGTTTTAACCCCCTCTAGCAGCCGAAAAAGGGTTAATACCGCCCGCAAACCGCGGCTACAGCCGCGGTTTGCGGGCAGTATTACCGCGATGTCCCATTGATTTAAATGGGAATGAGCGGTAAAGGAGCGGTATACACACCGCTCCTTCACCGCTCCAAAGATGCGGCTTGCAGGAGATTTTTTCTCCTCCCGCCAGCGCATCACCCTCAGGCTTTCACATTAAGCATATCGGAGCAGGATTTTTTCAGGCGTTATTTATGCGCTATTTTTAGCGCAAAACGTCTGAAAAACTACACTGAGCCAAACTGGACAATGCAAGTTTGCAAAAAATATAGTTCCGGTAAATCTGTTTTAACCCAAATAAACACACTTAGGCCCCTTTCACACTGGGGCGGGCAGGAGCGGTGGCGGTATAGCAGTGCGATTTGCAGCGCTGCTATACCGTCGTTCTTACCGCGGTATGCGGTCGCTAGGGGGGTGAATTTAACCCCCGCTAGCGGCCGAAAAAGGGTTAATACCGCACGCAAACCGCGGCTATTGCCGCGGTTTGCATGCGGTATTACCGCGCTGTCCCATTGATTTCAATGGGCAGCCGCGGTAAAGGAGTGGTGGACACACCGCTCCTTTACCGCTGTAAAGAAGCGGCTAGCAGGACTTTTGGAGCGATCCTGTTAGCGCACTGCTTCAGTGTGAAAGCCTTCGGGCTTTCACATTGAAGGCTACAGGGCAGGATTTTTTCATGCGGTATAATAGCGCTATTATTAGCGCTAAACCGCATGAAAAACGCCCCAGTGTGAAAGGGGCCTTAGGCTAATTTATTAAAAAGAATTACATAGTTTCATAAGTAAAAGAAAAGACACAGGTCCACCTAGTTAAAAAAAAAAAAAAAAAAAAAAAAAAGGAAAACCTCTATATACACAATCCTATACAATACATTTGATCCAGGGGAAGGGCAAACAATACAATAAAGCATGATCCAACTTGCTACAGTGAGGGAAAAAAAGAAATTCCTGATCCCCCAGAAGGCAATTGGATATTCCCTAGATGAACTACTCCCAGTGTTATTACCTATAAATATTAGCATCCAGTTATATTTTGTGCATGAAGGAATGCAACCAGCTCTTTTTTTTTTTTTTTTTATCTACTGAGCTGGAGAGAACTAGTTCTTTTATGGAACTATTCAACATTTACAGCTCTTACTGTGAAGAATATTTTCCTTATGTTGAGGTTAAATCTATTTTCCTTGAGATGTAAACAGTGTCTCTCGTCTTGTGCAATGACTTAAAAGTGAATAAAGCTACACTAATATATGGACTACTTATGTATTTATACATGTTGATCATATTCCCCTTTAATCTCCTTGTCTCAACAGACAATACATTTAGTTCAGTTGATCTTTCCTCATAGCTAAGCTCCTCCATGCCTCTTATCAGTTTGGTTGCCCTTCTCTGCTCTCAAGTTCTCTGATATTCTTTTTGTGAACAGGAGCCCAAAACTGAACTTCTTGATGAGGTCTTGCTAATTTTTTGTACAGAGGCAAAATTATGTCTGGAATCTAAACCTCTGTTAGTACAAAAAATTATTATAATATATATGTCACATCCTCAAATGCTATGATTTTTGTGTTCAACCTAAAAAGTTATCCCAAATAGAAAGAAAAGTACCAATTTTTTTATCCCTTCTAAAACTGTGCAGGATATACAGCCTCAATTATTCTGGCAATTGGATTGTCAGCTGAGGATTGTGCATGTGGCAAATAACTGACACCAGGGCCATTCAGTATTTGTTTTATGTCCTCCCTTGACCAAACATGTGAACTGACACAATTTCTTCACGCCATGGAAACTGCTTTAACCACTGTAGCACATCTTTGATGCCAAAATTGTTGTGTTATATGTTTATGTATTATGAGGTTTGTAAATTAATTAACCTATCACATTATTAATTTCACCTACAGGACGTTACGGAAGTTTTATATGTACCTTGTACCATACAACAGAGTAGCTAGTGCTTTTAGATTTATGAGGTAGATTATATTTGATAGTTGCTGCTGTTCCCGCAGGCTTTGATAAACGGTCTGTTGACACCACATCTCTGCAATAGTTAGGATTTTTCTTCTTTACATTCAAAGCTTTTATATAATCTTTTCCCCTAAAAAACAAATGAAATAAAATGATACATCCAGAAGCATTTAAAATGTGAAAACATTTAATTTAAAAATCTTCAGATGCCTCTTTCTCACTCTGTGTCCCCAATGGGATCAGGGTTAGCTACCGCCCTGCCTCTATTCTTCACTACTTGGCAAAACATTAGACATGTGCAATTCGTTATTCGTCAAAATTCGTTATATTCGTTAATTCGTAAACATACGAATGAACGAACAGTTTACTAAAATTACCAACGAAAAACGAATTATCGAAAAGAACGAATATGGAAAACAACGAAAATACGAAATTATTAAATTAGAAACAGCGAAAATACGAAAGAGTGAATAAACAAAAACATAGAAACAACGAAAATACCGAACAAAGATTCAAAATAACGAAAATCAAAATGAACGAAAACTCGAAATTACGAATATTCGGAAAACGGAAACCAAAACAAAAAAAATACCGAACAAAGATTCAAAATAACGAAAATCAAAATGAACGAAAAAAAAAAAAAACTAAATTACGAATATTCGGAAAACGGAAATCAAAACAACAAATTCGCTAGTTCTGAAATATTTCTGGACGTTGGCCAACAAGCTTGTCCCTTCCCCTGAAGAGGTTGTCTCTTCCCCCAATGAGCTTGTTTCTTATTCCCTTGTGTGTTTTTCTGTGTTAGACTGCAGTGCATTCCATCCAGGGTCCAGATAGGGTGTGGTTGGGTAGGTGGCACTGTTTTGGTGGATTTGTGAGTTAAGTTGTGACTTGTGAGAGAGAAATTCTTTGTTTCTTAAGCATACTCTGTCTAGAATCTAGTTTCTATATTACGAATTATGCCCCGATTACGAATCTACGAAAACAATGATACGAAAGTACGAATAAATGAGCCGGTCAATCTCACGAAAGTACGAATTACAAAATTACGACAAGTAGTGTTTCGAATCAACGGAAAATGTATTCTAACGAAAGTACGAATGTAATTAAATCTACAAAAGTACAATTTTCCAATCAACGGAAATTAGACACGGAAATACGAATCATTGCAAATCAACAAAAATATAGTTCTCACGAAAATACGAATGCAGCCGAATATAAAATATAACGAAAAATACGAATTTCGAATCAACGAAAATTAGACTAACGGAAAAACGAATCAACAGAAAAATAACCCTTACGGAAATACGAAAGAGTCCGAATACGATAACCCACGTCTTACGAAATTACAAATCGTTACGAATCTACGGAAACTAACAGAAACAAAACCAAACTAAACTAATTTTTATGTTGTGCACATGTCTACAAAACATACACAAATGGCTGTTGGTATGCTGGTCACATTGTTTATGTTTTTGAATTTTTCAATTGATTTAAAAAAAATATATAAGATTTAATAACTCCTAAAAGAAAAAAGAAATCATGGTTGACTACCCCCCCCCCCCCCCAAAAAAAAAAAAATATACACTGTATGTCTCTCTTGTGTATCATTTGTGTATCATAATTAAATAAAATGCTGTGAAATTAACAGGCCCACAGCTGAAATGTCAAATGGCTCTGAAGCCTAGTACCTAATCCCACCAGAAAACATGGTTGATTTAGTAGCAGGGGCTGTTTATTAAGGTAGGTTTTCATATTCCGTAGTCATGTTGACTTTCCAAAGTGAATGGTAACAAACAAGATGAATCTGTGTGAATACCCAGTCATGTAAGAGGGGCATACAAAATCAATTGGATTTTTGCTACCACAGGACTGGGTATTCAAAGAGGTCGATTTAACAAAAGAAAGTACACTGTTCACTTTCCAAGGGACGTTGCAATTTGCAAAGAGAACTTTCCTTAGAGCTTAATTTATAGCTCTGTTGACTTCCACCTTTCAATCACCTGTAAGCAAACATTCCCTGCATGTGGGGTATTCTTTGCAAAGTGAAATTTCATTAATCTCTGGGGGAAATTTCCTTGCAGTGGGCTAGATTCCCTTGAAAAGTGAACAGCTGATTTGCCTTTAGTAAATCCACCCTAACGGGAACACAGCTTCACATTGCACTAACATTCATTTTGCAAAGTGAAAAGAAGTGTTATACCTTTATAACATTTTAACATATAAGTGTTGGCAGCATTAATAAATAGTATATATGGATGGTAATTTGGTCCTATCGGCAAAAAGTGCTTTATAAACATTTGTTGTTGCTGCCGAGAAATACACAGGGGTTGATTTACTAAAACTGGAGAGTGCAAAATCTGGTGCAGCTGTGCATGGTAGCTAATCAGCTTCTAACTTCAGCTTGTTCAATTAAGCTTTGACAAAAGTAATTGGAAGCCGATTGGTTTCTATACAGAACTGCATCAGATTTTGAACTCTCCGGTTTTAAGACAGCCATAGATGGTTCGAATCTTGGCTGGTTCAGTAGGAGCTGGCCGAGATTCGAACCATGTATGGGTAGGCTGAATGTACCCAAGTTGATCAGTTGATCAACTTGGGTACAACCAGCCTGCCCGGTTGTACATGCGGTTATCGCCAGCAGCTTTTATGTCACTGTGTTCTCCTGGCGGAGACGGCTCCCCCCCCCCCCCCGCCGGGAGAACACAAAAGCTTGGTGGGAGGGGTTCCACCCTCAACACTGACTGTGTTTTCAGGAAAGAAATGCACTCTGTCTATGGCCAGTTGTAGTAAATCAACCCCACAGTTTAAAGTCAGAAATTAAGTGCTCCTATGACTTATTAACACAGTCTCTTGCAGATTAACTCTTATTGTAGGACAAATAAATATTACGTTTACTTACTGCACAGTACAGATATATTCCCCAGAATCATTTAAAGATAGTGGCCAAAATTCAAGCAGATTTCCATTTGTAAGAATCCGACTGTCTATATCTGCAGAAATAATTTCTGAAGCATTGGAGGGTAATCTTTTCTGCCAAGTGATTGTGACCTCTGCATCATTACTTTTGCTGGTGTTTTCATCACATTTTAAAACACAGTACTCATCCTCAAAGTAACATGGATATACTTAAAAAAAATAAGAAAAATAAATATTTTATCAATAATGATTTAAGGTGGTGATGAACTTTGGATTGTACATCTGCAACGTGCCTCCACCTTTGTCCAGTCTAAACATAAAAAAGTAAAAACATTTATTATATTTATCATTGTATGAGGTTCCCACTGTAGTAATGTGTAGTTTTCACCAAAAACAAGAAAAGGGGCACCTCTGAGTATATATCATAAGAATAATTTAATAAACAACATCCACTCACATGGAGAACAGGTAAGTTGCATTCAGGTCCGTTTGCTGGGCTGAAGAGATGGAGTAGGACTGCAAGTCACAGCAAGTCCTGTAGAGCTGGCACCACATCAGATCCGTGCAGGATGGAGTGGGATGGCTGAGCACAGCGTGGTTTTCTTCAGTGATCCAGGCTTGGGCATATCTTGGTCTATCAGAAAAAAACGTACCTGTTCTCCATGTAAGTGGATGTTGTTGTTTAATAAATTATTATTATTATTAAATTATTCTTATGATATATAATCAGAGGCGCCCCTTTTCTTGTTTTTTTCCTAGCAGACTGGAACCGGCTTTTGGTTTTCTTGGTGGCTGCCATGACTGATCGCCTGCCATATAGTTCTATATGTGCATATATATGTGTATACACACACCTTCTTACCTCTGCCCTTGGACTATTGGGTACTACTACTTGAGGTACCTGGGCTTTGCGCCTTTTTTACTTGTTTTTTGTAGTTTTCACAAGTTATATTCTTGAAAAAGTTTGTTCCTGGAAATTTTTTTTTTTTATATAATTTTTAGAAATCATTAGATTGCAAATTTTAGCTACCTCTGAATGTAGAAAACTATCTGCATCCATCCAACCTTGTAAATGTAACCCTAGGCTGCATTAACATGGGTGCATATCTGCAGACAGTTTGCTGCTTCAAGGGTCGGTTGGAGGCTTTATTCACATGTCCCCACTCAGATGAGTGGTTACAAGTAAACGGCTGTGGTGCTAGCCATTGATTTGTACAGAGTACAAATCCGACAGCCACTGCTAACAGCTGCTGCTACTTGCACACAATGTGCACAGGCTGTGATTCTTACCAGTAGCGGCCCCTGGCCGTTGCTAATTGTTCATGTGAATGTAGACTTACAGTTCCCAAAACAACATGAATATTCATTGAAAAAAAATTATTCCTTTATAAAAGCGTACCTATAAAAGGAAACATATGATCTGTACCTGCTGGTATATAAAATACATACATACATAAATAAATATCTTAAAGCAACTCATACATAGATCGAATCTCGGCCAGTTCAGCCGGGACTGGCTGGGATTCAATCCATTTATTGACAGGCCGTTTGTACACAAGTCGATCCATCATTTGACTTGGGTACAACCAGCCTGTTGGATTCTTTTTTAAATATGGTTACTGTCGGCAGCTATACCCGCTAGCATAATAATTTTGTTCTGCCAGCCGAGGAAGCTCCCTGCCAGCAGAACACAATAGCAGTGCTGGAGGCATTCCTTCATCAAGACTGACTGTGTTGATGGGGGAATTAAGCAATTTTCTTTCCCTCCACCCGTAGTGGAAGTAAATAAAATCGAATCATCTATAAGCTGCTCAATAAAAGGATTTATTGGGATGTGAGGATTTTGTTGTATGCATAGCATATTGTCCCAAACCTACAAGTAAGCTAATTTCTTCCTTGAGTAGATTTAATTGAAATGAAAACAGAATGTTCTCTGGTTTTCTCCACATTTGAGACCATTTGAGACCATGCCATTCAGAACCCACTTTAGTGGTAACTATCATAGTCAGCTCTGGTTGACTATGCATGAAAAAAAAAAAAAAAAAAAAAAAAAAAAAAAAAAAAAAAAGGTAAACCCTTTACTTCAGTTGCCTCTGACTTTAGTTCCATCCACAGAATATGGCTGTCATTCTTCTGAAGCTCAAGGATGCTAACCAAATCCAAGTATTGTCTTGCAGCACCAGAATGGATTCCAATCAGCAGGCACCCAAGGAAATACCCTCTATTGAATATGATTCCGTTATTTATTTTTATTAATTTTTAAAATATGGACAGAATCAAATAATTTCTGATGCTTAACATTACCATTCACAGGTTTCATGCAAATGACTACTATGCTGTATCTTATGCCTTTTTCTCAATCCTAGGACTTTCAGTGCAGTGCTGATATTAGTGGACAAGTCTGTACAGGTTGACTTGCCTGTGCTTCCTTCATTTTGTCCCATGCAGTAAAATGTAACACAACCCACCCTGCTGCCAAACCAGTTTAGGCAATAAGATGAAGAGCAAAGTGTAGCAACACACAGCAACCACCCAAAACTAAAATCGGATTGATTGCCCTAGACTGTACTGCACTTTGCAAGTCACCTTTGCTAATTCTACACTATTTTATTACAGAAAGAAGACAATTAAATATTCCAGTCCACAAACTCTGCAGGTTCTAGGACAAATAAGAAAAAAAAATATTCTGTTTTAGCCCAGGTTCACACTGGGCTGCGAGAGTGAAGCCGTGCGAGCTCAGCTGAACTCGCACGATTTCACTTCCGCTGGTCAGTTCTGATCTGTGCAGATGTCAATGTATGCAAAAATTGCAAAAAGTAGTACAGAAACTACTTTTTGAAATCGGTGCAGCGCCGTAGATGCGGCGTTGCACCGATTAGGACGGTGCCATTGCCGGCAATTTGCTGCAAATACCGCCGTTTTGACATGCGATTTGACATGCCAAATCGCATGTCAAAACGCACCAGTGTGAACCAGGGCTTTATAATGTTCCCATGCAAATTACTATCAGGCTTGTCAAATAAGTGAAACAGCAATTAGAAAGTAGTCAAGCTCTCTCTCCCAGTTAAGCCAGGACTATAGTTCAACTGTCATGCACAGATTACTCTTCCTACAGTTCCAGCTTCTTTCAGTGCCAAAACATACAGCATGTCACAGCATACGACACAACACTGCCACTCTTTATCTCACCAGCCAGGGGGGATCCCTCTAAGTCAGTGGTTTTAAACTCCTGTTCTCAGGACCCACTAACAGGCCAGGTTTGCAAGATAACTGAAATACATCACAGGTGATATCATTTGCTGCTCAGTGATTGCAGTATTCTAGTCTGCATCTCCCCAGGGTAAGGCTCCTTTCACACGGAGGGTCCGTTCAGGTCCGCCTGTCAGTTTTTTAGGCGAACCTGCACGGACGCTCCATGTAGCCCTATGGAGCCACGGATGTCAGCGGTGACATGTCTGCTGACATCCGCTCCGCCAAAGTGTGACGGAGGAAAACCCTATTTTTCCTTCCGTCGGCGGAGCAGAGAGGATGAACACGGACAGACGGTCCGTGTTCATCCGATCTCCCCATAGGGGAGAGTGGCGCTCTGACAGGGCGGTCCCTGCACAGTGTGCGGGGACCACCCAGTCATCCGCCGGCTCAGCGGGGATCAACGGAGCGATCCCCGCTGAGCAAGCGGAGCTTCATGGGGCGGATCTTTACGTAACCGTCCCGTGTGAAAGAGCTCTAATACTTAAAATCTGGCCTGTTAGTGGGTCTTGAGGACAGGAGTTGAGAACCACTGCTCTAAGTGGTGGTGTCCACCCTCCAGGTCTAGGTAAACCCAGAGCTGCCGTTGGAAATCAGGGGGCCCCCATTAACAGGTCTCATGCAAATGACAGCTATGCTGTATTTTATGCCTTTTTCTCAATCCTATGACTTTCAGCGATCATAGTATTTAGTTATAATAAAAAAAAATACATTACACATGACAGTATTAGGAAAATTGTCATTCTGATACTACAAAAGTAAGAGGGAAGAGTGACAGGTTTGTTTCTTACACATAAAACAATGTACTTACCAAATTCCATCAGACAGGCAAACCCAAAAATGAGGCACACGGCTTTTTGTCTGTGCATGGCCTTTATCGTCACAGATAAACTTTAGTTTCTCGTCAGGGACAGTTCTGGGGCACTTACCACTGATCTTAGTTTTTTAGCTGATTTCCTCTACTACATCAAAAACTCACACACATGGTTTGCCTTTCAGATTTGTACCAGGAAGCAGTTACGCAATTTCTGCTGCTTAATGGTAAGCTATGTGCACACAGATGACTGGAAGAAGAAAAATTACGTTTACTTCTTGACACGTTCCTTGTTTAGATTGCATAAAATACCGTATACTCTATGTTAAACAGTCCTACATAAAATTAGATAACACAAGATGCTTAGCATTACTTTTTTAGTAAGAGAAACCTCTTTCCTTCTTGATAGCAGGTTTAACTTTCCCAGACTTCAAGGCTATAGCCTACTAACAGTCATTCTAATTAGGGGTGAACTCAGGTGTGTTTAGATCCTAGTCCAAACCCACCTGAGCAGTTCCAACAGGAAGCTGTAACTATACTGTGCCAATCATAAGTGGCTGAGGAATTCCTTGCCCCGCAACCCCACAGGTATACACTGCTTACATACATGCAGCTGCAGGGAATGCCTCAGTCACTAATAGGGATGAGCTTCGAGTTCGAGTCGAACATTGCCTGTTCGCCGAACAGCGAACAATTTGGGGTGTTCGCCGCAAATTCGAAAAGCCGCGGAACACCCTGTAAAAGTCTATCGGAGAAATCTAAAGTGCTAATTTTAAAGGCTTATATGCAAGTTATTGCCCCAGGGGACATGTATCAATGCAAAAAAAAGTTTTAAAAACTGACATTTTTTCGGGAGCAGTGATTTTAATAATGCTTAAAGTGAAACAATAAAAGTTAAATATTTCTTTAAATTTCGTACCTAGGGAGTGTGTATAGTATGCCTGTAAAGTACTGCTTGTTTCCCGTGCTTAGAACTGTCCCTGCACAAAGTGTAATTTCTGAAGGAAAAAAAAGTCATTTAAAAGTACTCGCGGCTATAATGAATTGTCAGCTCCCGGCAATACAGAGAAAAGTCATTGAAAGTCATTGATAATTTTTTTTTTTCAAAAATGCGTGGAGTCCCCCCAAATTCAATTACCAGGCCCTTCAGGTCTGGTGTGGATATTAAGGGGAACCCTACGTCAAATAAAAAAAAAATTACGTGGGGTTCCCCCCAAAAATCCATACCAGACCCTTTATCCAAGCACGCAACCTGGCAGGCCGCAGGAAAAGAGGGGGGACAAGAGAGCGCCCCCCCTCCTGTACCGTACCAGGCCACATGCCCTCAACATGGAGAGGATGCTTTGGGGGTCTGTGACTCCTCAAAGCACCATGTCCCAATGTTGATGGGGACAAGGGCCTCCTCCCCACAACCCTTGCCCAGTGGTTGTGGGGGTATGCAGGTGGGGGGCTTATCGGGATATGGAAGACCCCTTTAACAAAGGGGACCCCCAGATCCCGGCCCCAACCTATGTGAATTGGAAAGGCCTACCATTTCACAAAGAAAGTGTAAAAAATTGTAAAAAAAAAAAAACACACAGACACCGTTGGGATAAGTCCTTTATTAAAAATATAAAAATAAGATTCCAGCGGTGGTAATCCACTCTCGGTCTCCACTCCAACGCTGTCGGTATCCTGCGATGGATGCTCTCCTCTCCGGGGTCCAGCGGTGGATGATCTCCTCTCCATCCAGATCCAGGCTCCAGCGATGAGATGTCCAGCGCAGCGCAGCGCAGCGCATCCTGTCTCCATCGGAGACACCCCGGAAATATTGTCGCCGCAGCCTGACAGGTCTCGTATGTAGCTGAGGACAGGGCCACCCATCACGTGACCCCTTCCCCCTCCACTGGAGACACCCCGGGAATATCGTCGCCGCAGCCTGACAGGTCTCGTATGTAGCTGAGGACAGGGGCCACCCGTCACGTGACCCCATCCCTCTCTGACACAAGGGGAAACCCGGGCTTTCCCAGTGACGTGCGGGTGACCCCGCCCCCTCTGATGTAATGCAGGTTTCCGTTGCATCAGAGGGGGGGCGGGGTCACCCGCACGTCACAGGGTAAGCCCGGGTTTCCCCTTGTGTCAGAGAGGGATGGGGTCACGTGACGGGTGGCCCCTGTCCTCAGCTACATACGAGACCTGTCAGGCTGCGGCGACGATATTCCCGGGGTGTCTCCAGTGGAGACAGGATGCGCTGCGCTGGACATCTCATCGTAGGAGCCTGGACCTGGATGGAGAGGAGATCATCCACCGCTGGACCCCGGAGAGGAGAGCATCCATCGCAGGATACCGACAGCGTTGGAGTGGAGACCAAGAGTGGATTACCACCGCTGGAATCTGTTTTTTATTTTTATTTTTTTATAAAAAAAAAAAAAAAAGGGACTTATCCCAACGATGTCTGTGTGTTTTTTTACAATTTTTTACACTTTCTTTGTGAAATGGTAGGGGTACAATGTACCCCCTACCAATTCACATAGGAGGGGGTGGGATCTGGGGGTTCCCTTTGTTAAAGGGGTCTTCCAGATTCCGATAAGCCCCCCGCCCGCAGACCCCCACAACCACCGGGCAAGGGTTGTGGGGAGGAAGCCCTTGTCCCCATCAACATGGGGATATGATGCTTTGAGGGGTCACAGACCCCCAAAGCATCCTCCCCATGTTGAGGGCATGTGATCTGGTACGGTTCAGGAGGGGGGCGCTCTCTCGTCCCCTCTCTTTTCCTGCGGCCTGCCAGGTTGCGTGCTCGGATAAAGGGTCTGGTATGGATTTTTGGGGGGAACTCCACGCCATTTTTTTAAAAAATTTGGGGTGGAGTTCCCCTAAAAATCCATACCAGACCTGAAGGGTCTGGTATGGATATTTGGGGGGAACCCCACATCATTTTTTTTTTTATTTGACGCATGGTTCCCCTTAATATGCATACCAGACCTGAAGGGCCTGTTAATTGAATTTGGGGGGACCCCCACGCATTTTTATTTTTTTTTATCAATGACTTTCAATGACTTTTCTCTGTATTGCCGGGAGCCGACAATTCATTATAGCCGCGAGTACTTTTAAATGACTTTTTTTCCTTCAGAAATTACACTTTATGCAGGGACAGTTCTAAGCACGGGAAACAAGCACTAATTTACAGGCATACTATACACACCCCCTAGGTACGAAATTTAAAGGAATATTTCACTTTTATTGTTTCACTTTAAGCATTATTAAAATCACTGCTGTGGTACTGCTATAAACATGGAAAAGATATTTAAAGGAATGTTTCATTTTTATTGTTTCACTTTAAGCATTATTAAAATCACTGCTCCCGAAAAAAACTTCAGTTTTTAAAACTTTTTTTTTGCATTGATACATGTCCCCTCGGGCAGGACCCCGGTCCCCAAACACTTTTTATGACAATAACTTGCATATAAGCCTTTAAAATTAGCACTTTAGATTTTTCATGTTCGTGTCCCATAGACTTTAACGGTGTTCGGATGTTCGAACAAATTTATTGCCTGTTCGCATGTTCTGATGCAAACCAAACTGGGGGGTGTTCGGCTCATCCCTAGTCACTAATAATTGACACAGTACAGATGACAGCTTCTTGGTGGGATCACACAGGCCGGTTTAGATTAGGATTTGAATACACCTGAGCTTATCCCTAATTCCAATATACTGTGAGATTGTCTCAGTGGTGAATAATGGATTCCCTTTGGACAGGGGTGGCATTTGTTGATGCTTAGCCATAAAGTCAGGGAAGAATGGACCTTAACAACAAGGTACAAATAAATTAGAGGTGTATTTATGATTTGTGGCTAATAAAGGTAATAGCAGGCATAATGTAAAGACTGCTCCTAGGCAGTGTCTTACAGGCTTCTATATACATGCAGCTGGTCTCATTCCCCATTGTTATGGCTGCTGTGAATGGGCAATGCTTTTGCACTACCTGGTAGTAATGGAGCTTTTCTACCACCACCCAAATCATGGAAATTCCTATATGCCATAGAGTCAACCTATAAGGCCTCATGCCCACGGACGTTTTTACAGCCACGTTTTTTACAGCTTAAAAACGCCTGTCCATGTTAGTCTATAGCTTCATGCCCACCTAGGTGTTTTTGAGCTGCAAATAGCATAGGCGTTTTTAAGCTGTAAAAAAAACCCAGTTCCTCTGCGTCGGCGTTAGGCATAAAAAATCGTGAAAAACGTTTAAAAACGCTCAAAAACGCAGCGATTGCGTTTTTGAGCTCCGACGTTTTTTTTTTTTCGAAAAAAATACGGTCAAAAAATGTATACAATAGCATGGACAGGCGTTTTTAAGCTGTAAAAAATGCTCAAAAACGCGGCTGTAAAAACGTTTGTGGGCATGAGGCCTTAAAGTGATGGGCCAATACAAAAGTGGGAGGGAGCAGGCAAGGGGCTAAAAATGCAGAGTTTTGCCCATTGAAAACAGAAGTTAGCCATAGCAGAGAGAGCGAGCTCCAGCAGGTCTAGGTGCCTGCACTTTATGCCTGCCAGCAGC
This sequence comes from Rana muscosa, assembly GCA_029206835.1. NCBI lineage: Eukaryota > Metazoa > Chordata > Amphibia > Anura > Ranidae > Rana > Rana muscosa. The sequence goes on along the minus strand of CM055117.1, from coordinate 680,177,999 downwards.
TAGCAGAAGTGACATAGTCACCTAAAGTGTTTTATGTTAAAGAACACTTGTCATGAGAGGGATTCTATTGCTCATTTTCTTTTGAAAAGGCTATTAGCCTGGGTGTTATTTTAATGCAGAGACCCAATTATAACTCAAAACAAGTATGCAGGTCAAAAAAGTTGGAAAAAAGTCAGAAGCCATTCTCTGCATGTTTTTTCTGAGTCAGTGACTCAAACTATTTAATTCAGAGGGTCAACATGGCCACCAGGCAACTAGCATTTAAGAAAGATAGGGCAGCAGTGACAGTCTCCAGTTTTCAATTATGACAGGTTTCTTAATCTTTATGTACTGTATTCTGAGTCAGGAAACAATATATTGCTTAATATTATATGCAGAAGAAAAAAAAACATGAAACATAACATACTCATGCTAACATTTTGTTGGCTAAAGGTAGATATAGATACAGTACCAGATACAGCATAAAAGAGGGTTTAGAAGTATCTGCACTAATGCACCCATAGCCCTCATCAGCCACAGCTATGCTCCATCCTCACCTAGAAAACAGCTGGGTGGTCTATAACGTGCTGGCTTAAAATATGAAATGTCACAGACCAATTTGGGGTCAGAAAACGACTCAAGCTAAAATGTTGCATTCAGAAAGTATGTAATTCTGTGGAAACCACAGCAAAAATGATACCTGGGGTTAACTTGGCCACAAACACTACTGTCACACCCTTGAAGCTATGTGTTAATCTAAAGGTGATACTGAGTGTGTAACTGAAATGCAAAAAACAAAGAACAAACAAAATAAAACAAGGTAGATAAAAACAGGCAACCACTTTGAACTGAATCATTTACAAAAAGTAACCATTGCTCTAAGGTTAACACATTTTGAAAAATAAATCTAAAAGGCACCCTCCTGGCCATGCTTACTTTTTTTTTTTTTTGGAACCTGCAAGGTTGAGCCAGAACTATAGTTCAACTGGCACAGATCACTCCTCCTGACAATTCCAGCTTCTACAGGTCTACATATCTTCAGTTTAGAGTTACGCTGGAGCTCTTGTACATGTATAGCACTATGCTAACTGCAGGGAGACCTCAAGTATTACTGTCACAAAGCCCCCAAATCACAAAGCCCCCCATCACAGAGCCCCCATATAACAGAGCCCCCATATTACAGAACCCCCCCCCCATATCACAGAGCTCCACCCATCACAGAGCCCCCAATCACAGAGCCCCCAATCACAGAGCCCCCAATCACAGAGCCCCCAATCACAGAGCCCCCAATCACAGAGCCCCCAATCACAGAGCCCCATATCACAGAGCCCCCATATCACAGAGCCCCCCTATCACAGAGCCCCCATATAAAAGAAAAACCCCCATATCACATAGTCCACCCTTTACAGAGCCCTCATATAACAGAGCCCCCATATCACAGAGCCCCCCATATCACAGAGTCCCACCCATCACAGAGCCCCCAATCACAGAGCCCACCCATTATGGAGCCCCTGCAGTGGTAAAGTTGCCTCTGCGGAGAGGACATTCCCACTGTTAGTTGCTCAGTATGTATATTAGGGATGAGCTTCGTGTTCGAGTCGAACATACGTTCGACTCGAACATCGGCTGTTCGATCGTTCGACGAAGATCGAACGATTTGGGTCGTTCGCGCCAAATTTGAGTGACGCGAACGGCCCACAATGCACTACGCCATCGCAGTGTCATCCAGGCGCTGTGATTGGCCAAGCATGCACTGTGACCCCGCATGCTTGGCCAATCACAGCGCCGGCAGCGAGGAGAGCAATGATTGGCCACAGGCAGGATGCCTGTGGCCAATTATTCTTGAGGGGGTTTAGTACACGCCCCACACTATAAAAGGTTGCCAGCGCGGCGGCCTTGTGTAGTGTGTTCCGGAGCAGGGAAAGAGAAGCATAGGCAGGGACAGTGTCATTTTTTTCCTTTACTAATCCTGGATTCCTTGTGTTTAGGGACAAATAAGGATAGGTAGGGAGAGTGTCAGTGTGTTATTCTGTGCTAAACCTTGTTTGTAGGGACAGAGAGGTACAGTGAGGGAAAGTGTCAGTGTGCTATTCTGTTCTAAACCAATCTTGCTGAACCATATTTGAAATCCTTGAGTTTAGGGACAGAGAGGTACAGTGAGGGAAAGTGTCAGTGTGCTATTTTGTGCTAAATCTTGTTTGTAGGGAGGGACAGAGTAGGACAGTGAGGGAAAGTGTCAGTGTGCTATTCTGTTCTAAACCAATTTTGCTGTTCCATATTTTCAATCCTTGAGTTTAGGGACAGAGAAGGACACTCGTGGCAATTTTCAGTCTGCTATTCTGTGCTAAATCTTGTTTGTAGGGAGGGACAGAGTAGGACAGTGAGGGAAAGTGTCAGTGTGCTATTCTGTTGTAAACCAATTTTGCTGAACCATATTTTCAATCCTTGTGTTTAGGGACAGAGAAGGATAGGCAGGGGACAGTGGCAGTGTCATTGTTGCTAAGCCTCCTGCACAGTATACACCTGAAGGTAGCCCTTATTGCTCTTTTTCCCATCTCCCTGCAGGCCATCCATTAAAATGTCTGGAAGGCAAACAAGGAGAGGCAGACAGTCAGGAGGCAAAAAAAGAGGGCAAGCAAGCTGGTCTGGGGGCAACAGTGCTGGTCGTGGACGCGGTGCATTGTCATCAGCACATGGCCATGGGACACGCTTGTCCTTCTTTTCGGCAGCTGGACATGTTGAGCCACATCATGCCGAAGACTTGGTAGAGTGGATGACCAAGCCCACCTCATCCTCCTCATCCTCTCTCACCCAGGCTCAGGGTACTGGCAAAGCAGCTGCCAAAGCGTCCTCTTCTCTGGTATCATTATCTTCATTAGTCAATCCTTCCCTAGACCCACCATGTCCTCCTCCTGAGGAGTCCCCCGAACTGTTTGAGCACAGTGTTGGGTACATGCTCCAGGAGGATGCCCAGCGTTTGGAAGGATCTGATGATGATACCCAGCTAGAGGAAGGCAGCAGCGTGAGAGCAGAGAGAGGGGATGCTCAAGAAGGACACCAATCTGGCAGTCATGCTCCAGCAGCTGCAGCATACTGCCAGATTGGCTCCAGTGATGAGGAGGGAGGGGATGATGAGGTCACTGACTCCATGTGGGTGCCTAATAGGAGAGAGGAGGAGGAGGATGAGGAGGAGGCACATCTCCAACGAGGCAGGATGCCCTTGAGTGGCCAGCGTATGGGCAGCACACCGACGGAATCACACCGCAGAGCTCCGCCTGTGCAGGGCGCTGCCTCTGCCCGTCATTCAAAAAGTTCTTTGGTGTGGGCCTTTTTTGAGGCGAGTGCATCAGATCGCACAGCTGCTGTTTGCAACATATGTCTCAAGCGTATATCGCGTGGCCAAAACATCAGCCGCTTGGGCACCACATGCTTGATCAGACATATGTTGACCTGCCATGCAGCTCGTTGGCAAGCCTACCTTAAAGACCCACACCAAAGAACAAAGCTGACCTCTTCTTGCACCGCATCAGCTGGGATCTCCAACCCCACTATACCTTCACTCCTCTCTGAAACCTGCTCTGAGAGGAATGAAGGTGTAGAATTAGGTGTGTCACAGGCAAGTACTTGCGGGCACTCTGCTAGCAGTACACCAACGTCCGATTCCAGCAGGCAAATTTCCCTGCCCCAGCTGCTGGACCATCGAAAGAAGTTCACTCCCAGCCATCCACATGCCCAGCGGTTGAATGCTAGCTTGGCTAAATTGCTAGCGCTTCAACTGCTGCCTTTTCAGTTGGCAGACTCGGCCCCCTTCCGTGAGTTTGTGCAATGTGCGGTTCCTCAGTGGCAGGTTCCCAAACGCCACTTTTTCGCACGGAAGGCGATTCCGGCTCTCTACAGGCATGTGGAAGGCAATGTCTTGGCCTCGCTGGACAGGGCGGTCAGCGGTAAGGTGCATATTACCGCTGACTCATGGTCCAGCAGGCATGGACAGGGACGTTACCTTTCTTTCACGGCCCATTAGGTCACTCTTTTGGCAGCTGGGAAGGATGCAGGACAAGGTGCAGTAGTGTTGGAGGTTGTTCCACCGCCACGCCTCCAAAATGCTACTACTGGTTGTGACACACCTCTCTCCTCCACCCCCTCCTCTTCTTCTTCCTCCATGGCCTCTTCCTGTGGTTTGTACTCGGAACCAGCGGTGCTCCGTAGGCGTTCAAGGGGCTACGCAAGTACGCAGGCAAAAATATGCCATGCCGTGCTTGCGCTGGTGTGTTTGGGGGACAGAAGCCACACTGGGGCAGAGGTCCTGTCTGCTCTGCAGGGGCAGGCCGAGAGGTGGTTGACGCCACGCCAGCTTAAGCCAGGAATGGTGGTTTGCGACAATGGCACCAACCTCCTCTCCGCCCTCCGACAGGGACAACTGACCCATGTGCCCTGTATGGCTCACGTCCTTAACCTGGTGGTGCAGCGGTTCTTGGGCAGGTACCCGGGCTTACAGGATGTCCTGAGGCAGGCCAGGAAAGTCTGTGTGCATTTCCGCAGATCTTATAATGCCAGTGCTCGCCTGGCTGAGCTGCAAAAGGAGTTGAACCTGCCCAAGAACCGCCTTATATGTGACATGCCCACCAGGTGGAACTCAACATTAGCCATGCTGCAGCGGCTGCACACGCAGCAGATGGCCATCAATGAGTACCTGTGCGACTATGGCACCAGGACAGGGTCAGGGGAGCTCGGGTTTTTTTCACCACGCCAGTGGGGCATGATCAGGGATGCATGCACTGTCCTGGCACCATTTGAGGAGGCCACGAGGATGGTGAGCAGTGACAGTGCATGCATCAGTGACACTGTACCTCTTGTCCACCTGTTGGAGCACACGCTGCGTGGAATAATGGACAGGGCACTTGAGGCAGAACAGAGGCAGGAAGAGGAGGACTTCCTTGCCTCTCAAGGCCCCCTTTACCCAGACAGTGTTCCTTCTGTCCCACCCATCGCACAGGAAGAGGAGAAGGAGGAGGAGGAGGATTGTGTCAGCATGGAGGTGGAGGCTGGCACTCAGCATCATCAGCAGCAGTCTTTTAGGGATGATTTACAGTCCCAAGAAACCAGTGGACTTGTACGTGGCTGGGAGGAGGTGGCTGCGGATCATGTCGTCCTTAGTGACCCAGAGGACTCCGGACTGAATGCCTCAGCTAACCTACGCTGCATGGCCTCCCTGATCCTGCAAAGTCTGCGGAAGGATCCTCGTATTCTTCGGATCAAGGAGAGGGACCATTACTGGCTGGCCACTCTCCTTGATCCACGGTACAAGGGTAAGGTTGCGGACCTTATCGTACCGTCGCAGAGGGAGCAGAGGATGAGACAACTACGGGAGGCCTTGCAGAAAGGTTTGTGCAACGCGTTCCCAGAGACTGGGAGGTTACAAACTCCTGGTCCTGGACAACGAGTTGCTGAGGCTTCGGGCAGTCAAAGAAGGAGCGGTGGGGAAGGTGGCCGTCTGACCGATGCGTTCAGACAATTCTTTAGTCCGCAGCCCCAAAGTATGATCGGTTCCAGCAACCATTGCCAGCGTCTGATATACATGGTCCAGGAATACCTAGGGGCAAGGTCAGACTTGGACACCTTCCCCACCGAAAATCCTCTGGCTTACTGGGTCTTGAGGATGGATCACTGGCCAGAGCTTGCACAGTATGCAATTGAGCTACTGGCCTGTCCTGCATCCAGCGTTCTTTCAGAACGCACATTCAGTGCTGCTGGAGGATTTGTCACGGATCACAGGGTGCGCCTGTCCACCGACTCGGTTGATCGACTGACTTTCATCAAGATGAACCAGTCTTGGATCACCACCAGCTACCACACACCTGATGCTGATATAACAGACTAATTGATTTTAAAATGTCACATCCCTTCAAGACTGATGCTGATGCTGAGTGCCTGTGCTGTTATGTTGACTGGCTATCCTCCTCCTCCTCCTCAATGATACGATTAATGATGATAGCTTGGAAGATCATTTTGGTTTATGGGTGACGCCACCAGTGGCTAAGGCCCAATTTTTCAGCCCCTGTTTAACAGGGGCGTGTAATTAAAATTTTGGATGCAATACTTTGCAACAGGCCTCATTGCTGTGCTCCAAGTACAGTATCTGGGAGGGGTTGCAGTGTTGTGCCACCAGTGCCTAAGGCCCAATTTTTCAGCCCCTGTTCAACAGGGGCATGCAATTATAATTATTGATCTAATAATTCACAGCAGGGCCCATTGCTGCGCCCACCAAGAGTAACTGTCAGGCCTTACAGTGTTGTGGCACCAGCACCACCATCATCACCACAGGCCCAATTTTTCAGCCCCTGTTCAACAGGGGCATGCAATTATAATTATTGATCGAATAATTCACAGCAGGGCCCATTGCTGCACCCACCAAGAGTAACTGTCAGGCCTTACAGTGTTGTGGCACCAGCACCACCATCAAAGGCCCAATTTTTACTACCACTGATCAACAATTATATGTTATTACAATTCCTGATATAATAGTTGACAGCAGGGCGTTCCAGCACCCACCAAGAGTAACTGTGAGTGCTTACAGTGTTGTGCCAACACCAACACCTAAGGGGCCAATTTCTGCAGAGTATATACGGCAGGTCCCTACTTTCAAACATCCAACTTACAAACGACTCCTACTTGCAAACGGAAGAAGACAACAGGAAGTGAGAGGAAATCTACCCCTTGGAAGGAAAATTCTCTCCTGTAAGAATTAATATGGGAGAAAGGTGTCTCCTCTCTACTGATGCTTTATCACCAATCCTTGTTTCAATAAAAACACCACATTTCAAAAACAGTTGTCATTGGGACGCAAAGTGAGGTGAAATGTTCTGAACAGGGGCACAGACAGCAAAAAAAATGTGACAGGGGTGATAAACATTCCCTATGTTTTCCAAAAAGCTAAAAAAAAGAATTTGGCATGGAGCTACACTTAAACAATGCAGCTGTTCAAAATTACAAACAGATTCTACATAAGAACAAACCTACAGTCCCTGTCTTGTATGCACCGCCTGTATACGGCTGTTCAGAGTATATAGGGCCTTTTTTAGTTTGTGTGCGGGGTTCCCCTTAATATCCATACAAGACCCAAAGGGGCTGGTAATGGGCTGGGGTAGGGGGGGGGGGGGGGTTGATGGGGTAGCTATGCCATTTTTCATAAAGATTTTCATCCATATTACCGGGACCAGACATTGCATTAAAGCCGCAAGCAGTTTTAAATGGCTTTTTTTCCTTTAGAAATGTTATTTTGTGCAGGGACAGTTCTAAACACGGGAAACACGTGGCACTTCACAGGCATACTTTAGACACCCCCCAGGTACAATATTTAAAGGAATATTTGACTTTTTTTTTTTTACTTTATGCATCATTAAAATGACTGCTCCCGGAAAACGTCCGTTTTTAAAACTTCTTTTTGCATTGATACATGTCCCCTGGTGCAGAACCCGGGTTCCCAAACTCTGTTTCGGACAATAACATGGATAATAGTCGTTATAATTAGCACTTTAGAATCCGAACGTTCGCATCCATTGTATTTAATAGGGTTCTAATGTTCGTGCAAACTTTCGGTCCGTTCGCGGGTTCTGGTGCGAACCGAACCCGGGGGTGTTCGGCTCATCACTAATGTATATACATATGTGTATTTTTGAGGTACCTTATAGTGATACACTTTAAATATGTGACTGTACTATATTGAGTAGCATAGTTAGTCAGGTTGTGTTTGTTTTTTTAACCCCCCACCCCCTTCTGAATATTCTTTTTTTGGCCGTGGGTGCACTAACAAAGTGCATTTGGTAGATTTCTACCTTAATGTGTAAATACATTGTACAGCAGTATATGTCATATATTTTTTCACCTTAACTTATTTTTGTACATGGCCTTGTTCATTAGTTATTTTCCTTTTCCCCTTTTCCAAGTGTAGCACTACTCCCGTTATTAGTTTGGGTCTGCACTCTGCCTGTCAACCCCAGAAATTTGGCTCGAACCCCCCTTGGCACAACTGGATAACAATACGTATGTGGGACCCAATGGCAAAGCGAACCACAACAACACCACACTGTAATATGTATAGTTACCGTTACCTTGGCACTGGTCACCCGACTGTCAGCTGCAACAGATAGAGATCCACACAAGATGTAACTTAACCAGTTGTAAAGTGTTTACTTGGCGAAATTAGAACAATGGTTATACAGATATAATTGACTGTACACAGATCCCTGCAAAGTCAATGAAATACAACTGGTTCAAGGTTTCTGTATTACAAGACCCAATTACTATAACCTGGGTCAAATGTGAGTAAGTGTATGGTGGAGGAATCTCCCAATGCTATGACACCGACACTGGGACACTTCCCCACCAATTCTCACACACACTTACTATAACAGCAGCACAACAGAGGCAATATAAACAGTTATATCAAACATAAGAGTTCTTATGGCTATATGACTCCCTCTAGTGGACAGTTCAAACTGGTGCGTATCCCTTCACAGTAAATGTTGCAGAGAAATAAAGTGATGACTGTTCCTTTAAGTTCACATGTCTTATGCTAGCTCTGTTGGTGCACTTAAATTGTACTCCAAACAGTATGTGAAGAGGGAAAGTAATCACTCGGTGAATGTAGAGTAGAAATAAAGGAAACGCTAGTTTTCCCAATCCGCTGTCCCACTCTCGGGTGCAAAGGATCCCTATATGTGGCACTGCAAGTGTCAGCAAATATAAGTGGGACTATAGGGACCACTCTTCTATAACTCAGTTAATTATGCTGGTAGGCAAGTGCCTTCTCACCACCCGGAGTCCTCTCCTCACTGGTATCATCGTCAGGCAAGATGTCGCCGATCCACCACACGGCCGCTTACAAGGTGCAGGTGGATGGATGGCATAAGATGCGGTGGAGCATAGGACAGTCCCCTCTCTGTCTCAGTCAGCGAGGCTGTCCACAAGGATCCCTCCGTCGACGATCCGCTCTCCAACTTTAGGCCCAGGCTTCTAAGGCCTAGGCACGCTCACAGCAGGCCTCTTGTCTGTTGAAAGATGGCGTCCAGAGAGACCGTGCTAAGGCCTTGCTTGTCCTTATATTAGATCCCCCAGCAGGCTGTGCGGGGGCGCACTGCATTCTGGTAGCACAGTTGCAGTGTGGGTTTTGTAGTCTCAAGCCAACCAACAGCAATAGAGTCACTTCCTTACCATTCACCTCTCACCTTGCTTTGTTTCTTTGTTTAATGAAGCCAAACAAAAGTCTTAATAGTATTAAATAAAACGGACACCAGAGGGAGCCAAACTCTAATTTAACTACATCACATATATACAGTGTAACTTAGGTGGCAAAAACTCCTGCACTACATACATTTGTGGGATACTCAGCTTAGATTTTTGTAAATATTTTTGTTGGGGCTGCCCAGAGCCAATGAGGACATGGCTCATTTTTGGTGGGGGGTGGATGTAGCACTAGGGTTGCCACCTTTTCTTCAAGCCAAACCCGAACACTTTCACGGCGCACGGCAATTTTGTTGTAGTACACGCTATAGGATTGTAAAATACCTGGGACACCTTTTGGGTTACCCAAAGAGAGTAGTAATGAGGTGTGCTACGGTGAACCATGGCTGTAGCCAAATTGCATTAACAGTATGGGGGGGGGGGACTTAAAGTGGCATGGTTAAATGAAACAAAAGCATTCGTGTAACCATAAAATATGATTTGATTAATAAAAGAAATGTCAGTTAAAATATGAAACTAGCCTACCTTAAAAGTGGACACTGTCAGCCAGCAGAGCAGTGGACGGTGTCAGAAGATCAGTGAACGGTGTCAGAAGATCAGTGTCGGAAGATCAGTGGACATTGTCAGAAGAGCAGTGTACCTCCATCCAAAAACCCAAATTAGCTCTACTGAACCCAACCCCATACAAACTGTTCACAAAGTGGCACTGTGCATTCTACAACCCTTTCAAGCACCTTTTTAATTCCAAAAAAAGGCAAAAAATAAATAAAGCAATCCACAGGCACCCCACAAATAGAGAAGAAGATAACAGGTTAGATATCAGACATTGCCAGCAAGACAAAAAAACCCTTACCTTCCAGGTGCCACTCCAGAGATGTGTGTGAACCTGTTAGGGGGCGGAGTCTGTAATACCATGCTTTCTCCTGCAAAAGTGTCCCAGTCCAGTGGCCCTCCATTCACTGTCTCTGGTGGCATCGGCACCGGCGGCTGGGTGGGAGAGAGAGATTGCACAGACAGATAGTGCAGTGTGACCCGGCTGCAGGACATTACCCCCGCTGGAGCGGGGGAAGAAGGGGCGGTGCGTGCTGTTTGGGGGTAGCTGACAGAGGGGAGGGGGTAGATGACAGAGGGGAGGGTAACTGACAGAGGAGGGGGGGGACAGAGAGGAGGGGGGTGATAGAGAGGAAGGGGGTGATAGAGGAGGAGGGGGGTGACAGAGATGAGGGGGGTGACAGAGAGAGAGAGGAGGAAGGGTGACAGAGAGAGAGGAGGAGGGGTGACAGAGAGAGAGGAAGAGGGGTGACAGAGAGAGAGGAGGAGGGGTGACAGAGAGGAGGGGGGTGACAGAGAGGAGGGGGGGTGACAGAGAGGAGGGGGGGTGACAGAGAGGAGGAGGGGGGTGACAGAGAGAGAGGAGGGGGGTGACAGAGAGAGAGGAGGGGGTGACAGAGAGAGAGGAGGGGGGTGACAGAGAGAGAGGAGGGGGGTGACAGAGAGAGAGGAGGGGGGGGTGACAGAGAGAGAGAGGAGGGGGGGTGACAGAGAGAGTAGGGGGTGACAGAGAGAGAGAGGAGGGGGGGTGACAGAGAGAGAGAGGAAGGGGGGTGACAGAGAGGAGGAGGGGTGACAGAGAGGAGGGGGGTGACAGAGATAGAGGAGGGGGGGTGACAGAGAGGAGGGGGGTGACAGAGAGAGAGGAGGGGGGTGACAGAGAGAGGGGGGGGGTGACAGAGAGAGAGGAGGGGGGGTGACAGAGAGGAGGAGGGGTGACAGAGAGAGAGGAGGGGGTGACAGAGAGAGGAGGGGGGGTGACAGAGGAGGGGGTGACAGAGAGGAGGGGGGGTGACAGAGAGATGGGGGGTGACAGAGAGGAGGGGGGGTGACAGAGAGGAGGGGGGTGACAGAGGGGAGGGGGGGTGACAGAGAGGAGGGGGGTGACAGAGAGATGGGGGGTGACAGAGAGGAGGGGGGGTGACAGAGAGGAGGGGGGGTGACAGAGAGGAGGGGGTGATTGACAGGAAGGGGGCTGACAGAGCAGGTGAGAGCGACCTTAGGAGACACACAGCGTGAGGCAGGACTCCGGGAACAAGCAGGCGCGATTATCCACAGTCCAGCGCAGCCCCGCCTCCACGTGTGACCAGCAGCCTCTGCCGGGCCAATCACAGACCCTCATGCCATGACCGTTCGGCCAATCAGGGCATCCGCTGGGCTCAGAGCGCACCGATGTACACTTGCACTGTGTGACATCGATAGCGGGCATGGGATGCGCGGCGCCTATCTGCAGATGTTGCGGCCGGGGTCATAGATCTCATGCCACTGGCAACATGACGTGGAATGTGTGCCCGGGTTCCCGGCGGGTGGAAACCCGGGCACATGTCTCAAAACCCGTACTGTCCGGGTCAAAACCGGACAGGTGGCAGCCCTATGTAGCACCCTTCTAGGTAGGTGCTAGAGAGTGTATATAGTTTTTTTTTTTTTTTTTTAGGCAAATTTAGGTGCTTAAGCTTTCTTCTTAATAGAGAACAGTGATTGATGAGTGTGGTCTGCTCAGTGTGCTCTGATGCTGAGTCATGCTTTCTTGGAGAATTTCACACTGATCCAATAGTGATTAATCGTATTGGACAGTGGGAGAAAACCCAGCAGGTGAAAGTATGGATGTAGATTCACCAATTAGCAGGGGAGGCATGCTGGGTGAATGTATTTTTATTGTAAGAGCATATGGGCTGGGGGGTTCCAGTCCAGCACATCTCTGAGGAGAGAGGTTCTGGTGGGGAGGAGGCGGCTGCCTCTCCCCAGCGTAGAAGGCCATGCAGCCTCAGATTGCAGTTCTGAGTGCCTGAAGCCTGCAAGCTACAACCCAGGGTTCCCGTGCAAGCTGACTGACGGAGAAAGTCTATGGATCTGGTCATGTGTCACTGGTATAGTGTCTAGGGTTGCCACCTCATCCCTTTAAAACCAAACACATATTAATTACATAGGTTCTGTGGCTGATTAAGGTGGTAATTAAACTCACTTGATGTAATTCATATGTGTTTGAGTTTAAAGGGATGGGGTGGCAACCCTAAGAGTGTCACTTGGAAGTTGGAAAGGAGGCTACCAGCTGTCCCTAGACATTTTGTGAGTACAGACCCTGAAGGGATCCTTGAGACTGTGTGTGTTGCTGAAATCTCCCTCTGGTCCTAGAAGTCAGCATACTGTGTGTGTGAGCTAAAGGAGACACTGGCTAGTGTCTTGAAGACTTGAGTCTAATGACAAAGTCCACTGAGTCTTTTCTGCTATAGAGGGACTTATTTTCTTTCTCGTACATCACGGGACACAGAGCGACATAGTCATTACTAATGGGTTATATAGATACCGTCAGGTGTTGGCACTGGCAACTTCCAAAACCGGAAGTACCCTCCCCTATATAAGCCCCTCCCATCCGGGAGCACCTCAGTTTTTTGCCAGTGTCTAAGGTGTTGGCCAAGAAGAAACATGTGTTTTTCACTGAGCTTGCGTACAGGTTCTTTTGGGCCTCAGTAAGCTATTCCGGATCCGACCAAAAAAGCTTCATAGCTAAACGGTCGGTACCCGGGCCTTGCAGAGAAGAGCAAGGTTTTGCCTGTAATGCTTCTCTTAGGAGAGCTGGACCCTGGGATCCAGAGCTCTGGTCATACCCACGACCAAGATGTTTTCTGTGCAGGGTGCTATACAGGTCCAGGGGAGTGGAATCCTTGGGAACCCGGTCCCTGAAGGTTTGATTACAATGCCTGCCGTGATAGGTGAAGTTTGGGCTTTTGTGGACCAAACAAAGTCCTGCGGCGGGGAACAGGTAAGTGGGGGCCCCCAGGAACTTGGTTCTATTGGGGGACCCCCAAGCCTAATTTGTCTTTCTGTCTGTTACCTAATGGTATTCCCGCAAAATTCTGTGCATGCCTGTAACTACTAAAAAAAAAAAATGTAATAATTTTTAATGGTGGTCAAGAAAAAAAAAAAAAAAAAAAATTTTTATATATATATTTAATATATTAGACTGCGGTACCTGTGTTTGTCCACTAGAGGCCGCTGTGGAATGTTTTCTTGTCATGTGGACTAGTTTCTTCTCAGAGAGCAAAGTCCAGGCAGATGGTGAGTTCTCTTATAGGAAACTGCTTCCTCTGCCATGTTGCAGTGCTCGTCCATCCCCCGGCCTGCGGCAAAGAGGGGCCCTGGCTCCTGTCCCTTGTTTCCGTTTTTTGAAATTAGCGCCGAAGGCGCACGTGGCCGCGCGCGTGCGCGTGCACGCGCCTCTATATATAGAGGTGAGCCAGGAAAGGGGGCGGAGCCTTGGGGATGACGCTCTGTGCGCGCCGCAGCGCTTCTGCGCATGTGCGGGCGTCCCAGCAGGTTAAAAACCACAATATTGTAGTGAGCTGGCTATGAAGTACAGAGACAGAGCTGGCAACATTTAAAGGCATACAGCAAGCGGTTGATACAAGCATCCCCTAGAAAGGCACATTAGTAGACACCAACTGTGATATAGCAGCAATTGTGCTAGACTATTCTCAGTAAAAGTGGTGTATTACGGCTGGAATACCTCAGCTTTAGGCTTAGGAATATGCCGTCCAGAAGCTCCGGAACTGAATCTTCCAAGAAGCGAAGGGGGTCTCATCGGGCTCGGAGGATCTTGGGCATACTTCTGCTGCACCAGTCTCCCCTGAAGTTCAGAGGTAAGTGACCGTAGAGACCCCGCAGGGGTACTTGGTACTGTGGCTGTCCTCAGTTCACCTGCTCCTGTGTATGTAACAGAGGAGGTTTTTTCCTCAGCTCTGGGAGGATTAGAGAGAGATTGTCAACATTTATCGCTGCCTCCCTGTCAGGGAAAGCACGCCCGATCTCCGTCTCCTCCTTCAGAGTGCCTGTTAGCAGAGCAACAGTCCCATACAGGGATCGACCTGCCTGAAGGGGATCAGGATGAGGTTGATTCTGTTATAGAGGAATCAACAGTGGGGGAACCTTTTCTCAGCATCTCAAGCTGAAAGATTATGGGTTCAGTCTCTGACTAACATGGTCCGATCAGCATTTAAAAATGCACCTTGCGGAACCATCAACCACTACTGTATCCTCGTTGGGGTCGCTAGAAGCCCCCAGACTGTTTGTTCTTTTCCACTTCACCCTTTACTGAAAGGGCTCATTTACCAGGATTGGGAACGTCCTGAGAAAATATTTATTCCCCCAAGAGATTTCCGGTGGTCTATCCCATGGAGGATAAGTTCATCAAAGAAAAAAAAAAAAATGGAAGGTCCCTACAGTGGACGCAGCCATCTCTTGTATGTATAAATCACTGATATGTCCAGTGGATAATGTCCAAATGTTCAAGAACCCAATAGATAAAAGATTGGAGTCCTTATGAAAATCTGCTTGGTGATACAACCAGCAGTAGCAGCTATTGGGGTCTGCTAAGCAGTGAAGGATCAGTTGAAACAGGTCTTGAGGGACTTGACAGATCAGCAGGCTTTGCCCTAGCTGATCTACCTAGAGCCTTAGGCTTTGCGGTTGACGCCATAGAGGATTCAGTCCATCAGGCCTCCCGCCTTACGCTGTCTATAGTACATATGCGTAGGCTCCTATGGCTCAAAAACTGGTCTGCTGAAGCTCCCTGTAAAGAATGGCTGGTTAGCGTCCCATTTCATGGTGAACGCTTATTCAGGGAAAACCTGGACAAATATATCCAGAAAATTTCCAGCGGTAAAAATACGCTCTTGCCGGTTAAAAACAGAATTAGAGGTCCCTCTTTAAGAGGCCTGCTTCTCCAGTCCCTGGGGCATCGGCTGTGTAACAGTTCCGACGGCCTCCTCGGTCAATTCCCGGGGGTAAAAAACAGGGACAGTAGCAGGGTAATGAGAAACCCTGGGTCAGGGGAGGTACAAAACCTCCCCCAAAGTTAAATTCATTGAAGCCCCCACTCAGTCGGGTGGGGGGAGGACTCCAGTTGTTCGCAAGAGACCTGGCGGGACACGATCAAGACAGATAGGTGCTCTCCGCAGTAGGTTTGGGATACAGTTTGGAGTTAAAAGACTCTCCTCCTTCCCATTTTTGAGGTCAAACGTGCCAAGGGATCCCCGGAAGAGAGAGTCCCTCCTGTTGGCACTAGAACAACTATTGCTCCAAGGAGTAATTATGGAGGTTCCCCTGGAAGAATGAGGGTTCGGGTTTTACTCAAACCTCTTTACAGTCCCGAAGCAAACGCGGACGGGAGGCCCATATTAATTCTAAAAGGGCTATACAAATTCCTGTATATCAGGACTTTCCGATGGAGTCGATCCGATCGGTGGCCACTGCCCTACAAGGGGAGGATTGGTTAGCCGCGATCGACATCAAAGATGCTTATTTGCACATTCCCATCTTTCCAGTCCACCAAAAATTTCTACGCTTTGCAGTAGAAGGGCGCCATTTTCAGTTCAGAGCCTTACCCTTCGGTTTGGCCACAGCACCACGAGTGTTTACAAAAATTCTGGCCCTTTATTGGCCAATCTAAGAACACAAGGTGTAATGATAATGGCATATCTGGATGACTTGTTGCTGATAGACCACTCAGTGAAAAAACTAGACGTGGTCGTTCACAAGACAATCAAGTATCTGGAATCTCACGGTTGGATTATCAACCGAGACAAGTCAGCCCCAAAAACCAGTCAAAAGTCTGGAATACTTGGGGCTAAGGTTGGATTCAGGCCAGAGAAAAATATTTTTGCCTCGAGGAAAGGTGTTGTCTTTGAAAGATTTGATCCACTTAGTGGGTACAAAAAAGACAGCCGTCCATACGCCTGTATATGAGGCTGCTGGGAAAAATGGTGGCATCATTCGAAGCAGTACCCTACGGTCAATTCCATTCAAGGAATTTGCAAGGGGCCATACTGTCAGCCTAGAACAAAAAAGTTCAGGCCCTAGACTTACAATGTCCTTGTCCCCTTCCGTTCGCAAGAGCCTCCGTTGGTGGTTGGTTCCCCAGAATCTGGAAAAAAGGAAATCCTTCAGTCCGATTTCTTGGAAGGTGGTCACTACAGATGCCAGCCTTATAGGCTGGGGAGCAGTACTGGAGCAATAGTCTCTCCAGGGCAGATGGTCGGATGCAGAAAAGGCCCTGCCCATCAATCTCTTAGAGATACGAGCAGCCCGGTATGCCCTAGTAGCATGGACATCCAAACTCCAAGGGTCCCCTGTCAGAATTCAATCAGACAATGCCACAGCAGTGGCATATATCAATCATCAGGGGGGCACCAGGAGTCGTGCAGCCCAGAGGGAAGTAAATTACATCCTGAAATGGGCAGAAAAATATGTCCCAGCCATATCTGCGGTATTCATTCCAGGAGTGGAGAATTGGAAAGCGGACTTTCTAAGTCGCCAGCAATTAGGCCCAGAGGAAGGGTCCCTTCACCCCGAGGTTTTCTGGACAATATGTCAGCGGTGGGGAACATCGGATGTAGATCTTCTAGCATCCAGATTCAACGCAAAGGGGGACAGGTTTGTCTCTCGGACAAGGGATCCCCTAGCTTGCGGCTCGGATGCCCTAGTGTTCCCTTGGGATCAGTTCAAGCTGATATATGCATTCACACCGCCACAATGGTTACCTCGATTACTCCGCAGAATCAGGGTAGAAAAGAAACCAGTGATTCCGGTGGCTCCAGCGTGGCCCCGAAGAGCGTGGTACGCGGAGATTGTAAAATTTCAGTGGGGAGTCCTTGGACTCTCCCACGTCGTCCGGACCTGCTTTCGCAAGGACCGATATACCACCCTTCCTTACCAGCCCTAGGTTTGACGGCCTGGCTATTGAAGCCCACATTCTAAAAAAGAGAGGGCTCTCTAATGCTGTGGTATCTACCATGATCAATGCCAGGAAGCCGGTATCCAGGCAGATCTACTATAGAATCTGGAAGGCGTACATCGCGTGGTGTGAGGCCAAGAAATGGCATCCACATAAGTACGTAATAGGTAGGATTCTGGACTTCCTACAGTGGGCTGTAGATGGGAAGCTTACCTTGAGTACTATCAAGGGTCAGATTTCGGCCTTGTCAATATTTTTTCAAAGGCCCTTGGCTTCGCATTCACTAGTCAAAGCCTTTATACAAGGAGTGATGCGTATTAGTCCTCCGGTTAATATTCCCATATGTCCATGGGATCTAAACTTGGTTCTGTCGGTTCTACAGAAACAACCATTTGAACCATTACAGCATATTTCCTTGGTGCTTCTCACCAGGAAATAGATTTTTCTAGTAGCCATTTGTTCGGCTAAAAGAGTATCGGAATTAGCAGCTATGTCCTGTAAGGAGCCATATCTGGTTATCCATAAGGACAGAGTAGTGTTACGTCCTCATCCAGCCTTTCTTCCTAAGGTGGTATCGAGGTTTCATTTGAACCAAGAGGTGGTTCTTCCTTCTTTTTTCCCCAAACCTACTTCGGTAGAGGAAAAGTTATTGCATTCTTTGGATGTAGTAAGAGCAGTTAAAGCTTATCTAAAAGCCACTGCTCAGATTCGCAGAACGGATACTTTGTTTATTCTGCCGGAAGGCCCCAGAAAGGGTCAGGCAGCGTCAAAATCTACTTTAGCCAAGTGGATTCGACAGGTCATAATACAAGCCTATGGCTTGAGAAGTAGACCGCCTCCGTTCAAAGTTAGGGCGCACTCCACGAGAGCAGTTGGAACTTCATGGGCAGTGCATCACCAGGCCTCCCTGGCTCAAATCTGTAAGGCCGCAACATGGTCTTCGGTACACACGTTTACTAGGTTCTACCAGGTGGACGTTAGAAGTCAGGAGGATGTCGCCTTTGGGCGCAGTGTGTTGCAGGCCGCAAAAGATCCTCATGTCTGATAGCGCTCAGCTTATATATGGTGTATCCCCCCCCTCATTTGGCATTGCTTTAGGACATCCCATTAGTAATGACTATGTCGCTCTGTGTCCCGTGATGTACGAGAAAGAAAATAGGATTTTTATAACAGCTTACCTGTAAAATCCTTTTCTTGGAGTACATCACGGGACACAGAGCTCCCGCCCCTCTTTGGGGACACTTATTGCTTTGCTACAAAACTGAGGTGCTCCCGGATGGGAGGGGCTTATATAGGGGAGGGTACTTCCGGTTTTGGAAGTTGCCAGTGCCAGCACCTGACGGTATCTATATAACCCATTAGTAATGACTATGTCGCTCTGTGTCCCGTGATGTACTCCAAGAAAAGGATTTTACAGGTAAGCTGTTATAAAAATCCTATTATTCCATACAGACCATGTATGGTTCAGCAGATCATCTAATTCCACAGTACTACAGAGATTGTGAATAGTTAATTTGGAGTAGCCTACCAATTCCCTTCTCCTATCCAAGTTCTTCAAATAAAACATAAAAACAAATCCCCTAGACTGGTCATTGGAGACAACGAGCGGAAGAGTGTGTGCAACTGGCTGCGCGAAATACTGTGTAACTGGCTGCAGGATAATCAGTGGGAAGCCCAGGGGACAAGTATTCCAGCAGTTCCTGTGGGTGCAGAGCTACAGAGGTATGGGTGGCGCTGTCCAATATTAGTGTATAATAAGTGTGCTAGTGCCATGCACTACACCATTACATGAATTGCAGGACTTCAAGTGTCATCGCATCACTTCCGGTTTTCGAAGCTTCAGTCCGTCTAACACCCGTCCTGCGTATAGTATTTCCTACATGCACATTTACTTTCCGATTTCTGTAAGCATGGGCGGCCTGTCCATACGGGGTGCAGGGGTGCCGCCCCCCTAATCCATGCGCCCGGCCCCTAATCTACATGCAGGGCGCCGGATGCATGGATTCCAACTGGGTTTTTTTTTTTAAGCACATGATTACAGCCTGAGGCCATGATTAGAGCCTGAGCCTCTAAAGAGCACTGCGCCCCGAGCCTTCCCACTTGTGTGACAATAGCAAATTAATATTCGCTATTGTCTTCCCGATTCTCCTCCCTGCCAATCAGGAAGCAGGTTCTGAGACCCCATTTGGCAGGGAGTCCTAGGACGTCCAATCGTGTCTCAGGACACACTGGTCAATCATGTCTCAGGACACACTTCCTGTTCAGCCCAGAGGAGAAGCAATGGCCCGGCTCTTTATACCCCCTGCCTCCTGTGTTAAGGTTAGTCTCGCCGCCTTCCTGTCCGCCGTCCGTCTCTTGCAGGGGGGGGGTTGCTTGCGGCCATCGCTGCCTTGCCGTCCTTCTCTCTGGGGGGGGGGGGGGGATGTATGCCGTGTTTAGCACCAATTCACAAAAGGGAAACACGCTATGAGATGTCTCTATGTCCACCCATTTCCTGCATTAGTATATCTACTGACTACATCCAGTGAGAAGGAGGAGGAAAAAACAGACGTTTTTACCAAGGTATTGGAATTATTTACACACAGTGCCTTTTGGCCCTACAGGGGTGCAGCCATTTGGTGAGTGTAAACCCAAAAGGGGGGAGCACGAGTGGTTTCCACCTATTCACCGGCTGGATACTGTTGCACAGATAATTAAAGCGCAAGTCACCTTAGATTGTGACAGTTTATATGGTGTATACCATTTATTATTCTATGGCACAGTGTGTTGTTTTTGCACATATGCAGTTTTGGTTTATTATGCACTTTACAACCATACTAGATAGATTAAGGTCACATATGTTCAGTTATGTGATAGGATATATATTTTTTACTTAGCACTCCTTAATAGGACAGTGCATACGATTTTTTCATTTTTATTATTCATTTCTCCATTTAATTCATTTTCAGATATATTTTTGTACGTTGCTGCACAGTGCTCTTTGCACATATGAATTTCTCATTACTGGACACTATTACACTTTATGATCACATTAGATGAACTCAGTATATATATATATATGGGAATAAGAGATGTGATTTATTTTATTACTTTTATACACTTTTTTCAAAGCAGACACCTAGTGGTATCTGGATATATCTTCACATATCTTAACCACTTCAGCCCTGGAAAATTTGGCTGCTCAATGACTGGGCCATTTTTTGCGATTCGGCACTGCGTCGCTTTAACTGACAATTGCGCTGTCATGCGACGCTGTACCCAAACAAAATTGATGTTCTTTTTTTCCCCCACAAATCGAGCTTTCTTTTGGTGGTATTTGATCATCTCTGCCATTTTTATTTTTTGCACTATAAACAAAAAAAGAGCGTAAATTTTAAAAAAAAACACAATATTTTGTACTTTTTGCTATAATAAATATCCTCATTTTTTATTTAAAAAAGTGATTTTTTTCTCAGTTTAGGCCGATATGTATTCTTCTACATATGTAGCGGCCTCACCCTCTCTCTCTTCTTTAATGGTTACTTTGGCTTCGGTCTAGGGGTACCTTGAAGGGGAGAGCGAGGTGCGCCACGGCCCATGTCCTCTAGATTACTGCGTGTAGAGGTGAAGGCCAGAATCAGATTACACCCAGGCTGTGTATACGTTCAGAGCCAAGTCTGTTCTGCTGATAACCCCCTTTGCTCCCAGTAATTGGAGTACCACACACTGAAAAGGTCCAACACGTATTTATTCCATAACGGCAAACAAATAGTCCTTTGCGAGCAGACAGTTTGAGACCCATAGAACAGTTCAGTATTGGTGGGGAGTAGGTCAAGGCACAATCCTCAAAGAAGCTAAACCGTTGAGGTTTCACCAACGGTTGCTAAGCACAGTGGCTGTTAAATGGATTTTCTTGGCTTCAGAGTCTCTTCCAGCGACTCTAGTGAACAGGAACTGGAGTTACCTTCGCTACGTTGCAGCCCCTGTCAGGGGGAAGACATCCCTCCAAGGGAGTTACCAGAGGCCCCGTCGTCACCGGATTAATGCTGTACCGGACTATCCGGAAGGGTTACACTCCCCGGCCTTCTCACCTCAGATACGGGTCCCAACACCTTAGGGCCCCTCGGACTCCTCCACCCTCGCGGAACCCAGTCAAAGTTACTGGGCCCCAGGCCTTGGCCATAGTACCTCACCCCAGGCTTAAGGTGCCTGGGATGGACTCCATCTCTCGCTCCGGCCAGGTCAAGGGCACCTGGGCCCGGATCTCCGGAACGTCAGCACCCAGGCCAAAGGTGCCTGGGTGCGGCCGCGTCCTCCAACTCTGAACCCAAGGTCAAGGCGTCCGCCCCTTTTATCTCCTCTCCCTTTGCGTCACAGCGAGTTCCCCGCCCCGCTGTACCGGCGCCAGGAAAGGACAAAAAGGCACAGTCTTGCGGTGCAGGTTCAACTCCAACCCAGGGTGACAACGCCACCTGCAGGCCACAGGGAACCTTGCACCACCAGAGTCCTCCAAGAACCACAAAAGGGATTCTCAGATTCCCTAACAATTAGTACATCTGGGTTAAATAACTCAGATGCTCCCCCCCAAATTTAAATACCCGCTACACATATTTTTGGTAATAAAAGTCGCAATAAGCGTATATTGATTAGTTTGCGCAAAAGTTATAGCGTCTACAAAATAGGGGACAGATTTATAGCATTTTAATTATTATTATTTTTTACTAGTAATGGCGGCGATCTGTGATTTTTATCGGGACTTCAACATTATGGCGGACACATCGGACGCTTTTGACACATTTTTGGGACCATTGCCATTTATACAGTGATTAGTGCTATAAAAATTCACTGATTACTGTAAAAATGTCACTGGCAGGGAAGGGGTTAACACTAGGGAGCGATCAAGGGGTTAATTGTGTTCCCTAATGTGTTCCCTAGTGTGTGTTCTAACTGAAGGGGGAGGGGACTGACCTAGAGGGAATGATAGATCGTGGTTCCTAGCTATTAGGAACTTACGATCTGCATTTCCTCAGCTCACAGAACAGGGATGAGTGTGTTTACACACACACGTCCCTGTTCTGCCTCTCGTGCCCGGAGATCGCTCGCGGCCAGCAGTCATCGCGACCGCCGATCACGAGCATCTGCACTCCCACAATGCAGCATGCGCGCCTGCTAACACAGCTTAGAGTGACCGACATACAGTACAGCTACGACGGTTCGCCCAGCGGAGCCAACCTGCCACAGTATAACTGAAAGTTACAAATAATTTTCTCATTCAACAAATTACAATATGCAAAGTGGCAGTAATTACCTTGATTACAATAGCTGGGCGGGTTTGAAGATGGCTCACACCTACCATAACTTCTACACACACACATCACATATACTGCATTTGTATGTGTATACTTAGAGTTACTGAAAAACACCAGCATTAGCAAAAGAAAATCTAATTTTACTTATTATTGTTAATTTTATTTTTATTTTTTAAAGAGGTGTATTGTACATGCATCTAAATTACTGTATGGATAACATAACTACTGTATATACTATCATCTTAAATATAGCTAGGCCTTTTTTAGAGGAGCAAAGCAGGATAAACAATAACTTTCTTTCCTTTTCACAAAATATAAAATTAAAAATATATACAAATACTAAATAAAAAAAGATTATTAAATGCAAATAAGAGCAATGCTTCTTTACACAAATTTGAAATGTTAAAATGACACTTGATTTATCTTACCTTACCTTGTTTTGCACCTACTGGGGACAAACATCTCAATAGAAGTGTAGCACACAGATCCCCGACTCCTTCTTACCTCGCAGGTGGAACACACCATGCCACATGCCCAGTATCTTCCGTATTGTAGAGGGTGAGCGGTGTTATCTGATTTGGGTCCTGCAGTGAGTTACGTCCTTCCTTTAAAATCTTCTACCTAGAGTGTAGGAAGAAGTCTATTCTCTCTTTACCTCAAGAAGGCCATTGTCCAGACAATTTTGAAACTCAATAAAAGGTTTATTTTGGTTGCTTAAGAACTCGATAGGAAAGTTGGAGATAGAGAGAAATTAACTAGGAGGCAGGTTCAGGCACGCGGCACTCAATTATAAATCGTCGCCACTCAGGCCTGAGTGGGTTTTTGCTCACCCGGATAGTCCCTTTAAGAGCGGTCCTAGCAGCCGGTGTGGAGCACGAAACATTTACTTGTAGCTCCCTAGGGATACGATCAGGAAATAATCTCTAAGTCCCAAACTTCCCAGCCTAGTAACATTTAAGTCCTTAGGTGCCAATGGGGCACGTTACTGGGCTTGTGGCGGGTTATGGAATCCTTCCCTCTGATAGGTAACCAGGCCTCTCCCGAGACAGTGACTTCCTTCACCGATTCCCTGGATCCCTCTCCTTCAGAGCGGGTCACCCTCACCCTCACTTGGGCACCCTGGGACTCCTCTTCCAGCGCAGGCCTCAGCTAAAGGTGCTGGGCCTACCTGGAACGATGCAGCCTCGGGCTAAAGGTGCCCGGGGGCCGAACACACACACACGTACCCCTGGCCATGAGGGCCCCTGAAGATGGGGTACGTGTCTGTTCTTCTGGGACCAAGGGTTCCTCTCCAACGCCCTACCGCCTAATGGCGTCTGCCCCTTAAGTACCCTCTCCCAGCATGCACAGCAGGTAGACCACGCCTACTGCACAGCTACAGAGAGAGGACATCCAATGGTGCTGTAACGCTACCCGTGGTTCAACCCGGGACCGAGGCGACAGTGCCACCCACAGGCCACAGGGAACTGTACTGCCAGGCAGCATCACACCCAGGCAGAAGCAAATTTGTACATAATCAACAGGTCTGAGCTGAACTACTAGCTCAGACCACCCCTAAATTTCTGCACATAGCGCTCCAGAATTGGGGTGGGCGCTACACACACCACCTCCCAAATAAGACACTGTCCCAGTGGCTGGAATAAATCAAACCCCCCCCCCCCCCCCAATCCTGAGTAGGTGTTGATTCGTTCGCAAACTATATACAAAAATGTTGAAATGGTGCCTGAACCAAAAAATTTATTTTTTTGAGGAAAGGGAGGGAAGAAGAAAAAGAAAGACATAGAGTAACATAAATTGACCCTGTCTAGTCTAACCCAAAAGTTCAACTCAGAACTTGTCTCTTTTTTTTTTCTCTGGAAGTAGACATACTCTTAGATAGCGGGGCAAAGTTACTTGAATCCAGGGCAGTTTGTCCATGTAGAAACAGGATAAAAAAAAAAAACAAGTTCCTGTTTCAAAGATAGTAGCGAGGATCAGGGAGAATGAGAGTCTTCCACTGTGTTGCCTTATGGGATTATGGGATATGTATAAATTCCATTTAATTGCTGTAAATAAAATTGCATATAGATATATATATTTCAGGTAGAAGGAAATATATTTAAAGTATTGAGTGCTGTGTATTTCTTACGGTAATTAGCTACAACTTCAAAAGCCTGCTGTGACTCATACAACCAGGCTGTGCCCAATATACATTTACTAGGTACAATGACCAATCAGGGAGAATTATATTAGCCACCTTACATAAAGGAGAAGGGGGGGTATATAATGCTTTTGTGAGCAAGCTAAGGGCACTTGCTTTTGGTGTGTGGGAACAGACAGCAGCCACGATGGGCTGACCTGAAGTTAACAGGTAATATAACTATACTTGTAGCTTATATAGTATTGTAAATATGGGCGTTGTGGGTAATTTGTAAATACCATGTAAGCCAGGGGACCTACACTGTACATTGTGTTGTAAATACTGTCTGGTGTGTAATTTGTATATATTATGTAACCCTTACCCTATCAATAAATGTGTATTGCGGATAGAACTACCTCTTTTTGTATAAGATCTCTCAGAGCAACAACTGTTTGTCCAAGGTTTCAATAGAATACACAGCGTCCTCTCGCTCCTTGCTACAGATCACCACCCGATCAGCATGTATGTGCCGAGCATAATTCCATTCCTTGCGGCAACCCTTGGCGGCTGAACATGCAAAGTACCTGCGGGATTTAGGCACTTCCAGGTAATCCCATATGGCATTGGAGTACCACCTTTCTCGATAGGCCTCTATTTCAAATAGCAGTCCCTTGGGCACATAAGGGTACTCCCAACCATACTCGTTAGCCACTCTCTTGTTGAGAAGCCGCTGTAACCGGGCAATATGTGGAACAGTTGCACGGTCTCCTGCTCCTGGCAACACAATGGCGTCTGGCGACCTTTTAACTGACACTGCTCCAGGCTCTGGCCAAGGCGGCCGCAACGGCAAATGTCCCTCTGTAGTGGCGGGCATGGGCGATGCAGGTGCGGGCAGTGCGGGTGTGGGTACAACCTTCTCCTCCAAAGCAGGGGCTTTCACTCGGGGCGTAGTTTCCCCAGAGTCCATCGGCGATCCCTCTCTAAGCTTGCGGGTCAGAGTCACTGGAATCCTGTCCCAACCCTTGCTAATGAAGATCTCATCGATCTCCACATCTTCACCCAGTTCAGAGGATGACTCGAAATCCGACGAGTCATATTCTTCGGCAGACAAATAATTTCTGGTAGACACAAACACACTGTCCCCAGCCGGTAAAAGTTCCAGAGGGTTGGCTGTCAATACATCCCCAGTAGTATGGGGTATGGGCTTCTTTCCCTTCCCCGGCAAACTTGTTGTCACAGTCCCCCCAGCCTCCTTACCGTCCCCTGACGTGGATTTTCCGGAGATCCCTCCGCTCTGAAGATCCGGTTCAGGCAGGCGCTGGGGCAGGCTTCTACCGCGGCCGCGGGAGGCCTTAACATATCCCACTTTCCGTTTGGCGGGTGGGATGGAGGTTTCTGTGGTGACGGAAACAGCATCCATTGCGGTGTCCGTTGCTGGCTCCGTGGTAGCTGGAAGCTCATCCTTGGCATCCGTTGCAGCCGCTGTGATGCCCGTGGGTTCGGCTGTAGGGGCGTAATTGTCTTCCTCGGAAGTAACGGCCCCTGTAATGCAGTTAACCCGGTAGGCTCTCGGTGACTCGGTGGGCTGGTCCACCTCAAACAGAAATTCCCCACAGGTCAAGCACCTTCCGAACGGCCGAATTTGTACAGCCAGACCACCGCATCTGGGACAGAGCACACCCAGGGCCTCCGCATCTCGGCAGGTGTACAGTGTGAAACGGCCCCATAGGCTTGAGCCGGATCCCCGTATCCGTGAGTGGGGCTGTAATAGGAGCAATGTCCATGGTAGTAGTAGCTAAGAACATCTGAGGTCCCGATGAAGTGAAAGTCCATGGTGTAGTGGACATTTTGCTTCTCCTACTAGTCCAGGCTCTCTCTGTCGCTTGGCACCAAATGCACCACGTGTAACTCACAAATGGCGGGGACTCCTCCCCTTTTTCCCTTTCTGCACGCAGCTCGCAGGCTTTTCTTCTTTTAGGATACGCCCACGAACTACGCAGTTAGAAAAAGTTAAAGAACAGTCCTGTACCTCCTTTTCTCTCGTTAAAATAGTGACGCAGTCAAATTTTTCCTAATGGCCGACTTCCACAAAACACATAGACAAGAGAAAAACAGTTCAAATTCCAGGGGTAGCTGCAAAATCCCGGATGAGCCCCCATGTGTAGCATACAGATCCCCGCCTCCTGCTTACCTCTGCTAGCAGGTGGGACACACCATGCCACATGCCCAGTATCCTCCGTATTGTAGAGGGTGAGCGGTGTTATCTGATTTGGGTCCTGCAGCGAGTTACCTCCACACGGTCCTCTCCAATGCCCTCCCACCTAATGGCGTCTGCCCCTTAAGTACCCTCTCCCAGCATGCACCGTGGGTAGACCATGCCCACTGCACAGCTGCCGAGAGATGACACCCAATGGTGCTGTAACGCTACCCGTGGTTCAACCCGGGTCCAAGGTGACAGTGCCACCCACAGGTCACAGGGAACTGTACTGCCAGGCAGCATCACACACAGACAGAAGCACATTTGTACATATTCAACAGGTCTGAGCTGAACTACTAGCTCAGACCACCCCTAAATTTCTGACATAGAGCCCCAGAATTGGGGTGGGCGCTACACAAGTATAGGGCTTTACTTTCCTTACAGCCCTTTCACACTACCACAGTGCATTTTCCCGCACCGCTTACCCGTGTGTTTATAGTGGGTTAGCTGCACTTTCCCACATTGTGTTTGGTGCACTTTCTGAAAATTCACCAAAATATGCAGCACGCGGGAGTTTTGGTGCTTTTTCAGAATGCGCACCAAACACGCGGGACACAATATAACTCTAGAAAGCGCAATTAACTCACTCTAAACATGCGTGTTAGCTACACTGCGCCTGTGGTGCAGGAAAAACACACCACAGAAGTGTGAAACGGCTCTTAGAGCTGCCCCTTCTGATGACTGCTGATTTGATGACTGGTGGGGCACAGTCAAGACGGTTCAAAAGCATCTATCCACAGAATGAATAAAGAAGAAGCAGTGAGATGCATGCTGCACAAATTCCTCTCCAACAACCAGCGTAAAACCGACAGCACCGTATTTCATGAGGTAAGTACTCAGAGACAGATAGAGAAGGTAGAAGCCGTACACCTGCCATATCCTTGTTTTTTTATTTCACATGAATCTTATTGAGTATGCACTGCACATTGAGCAAACTGGACCCTGTCAGTACATGCTCCTCCTAACCCTATTACTGTAGTCAGCTATATTTAAAACGTGTAGCGCTAAATAAATTAAATTGCACCTGAATATAATAAATACAATGTGCAACCGTGCTAAATGATCAAATGAACACAAATACATATGCAAGTCCAAATGAATGGAAATGATGATAAAAAGAGTTCAATATGAATGATCAATGGTGGTACTTCTGAAGTGATACAAGTGAAATGAAAATTATATAGTTCAATAACCACTACCAATGGATAATATATTCAATAATAAATGAAAAAATTGTTCAAAGTAGGTCACAGTGAAGGTGCTCCCAAATGGCTTGAATAAAGCAAGTACAATCTAAGAATAACCACCACCAACCAGTAGAAAGAAAGGCTTACCAGAAGTAGTGGACCCTGAAGAACGTATGTTCAGGGCATGGGTAAACCACTGTAACAAATTAATCCTCAGCTGTAGTTCGGACAGAGCATCTCACACATCAATCCAATTTGGAAACACAGGGGGGGTTCTTTGATCCAGATGGTAGTGCTTATGGGTGAGGACCCAGTTAGAGCCAGCCGATAGAGCAATATGAGGTGCAAAGATGGGAGAAAAGAGAAGGGCATATAGCGTAAGACGATGCAATCTGTTGCGAAACGCGTCGGGAGACTCCACTGTTGCCATTTACTATTTGACAAGTGCTGTTTTATCTTTCTAATGTAAGTGTTTTTAGCTACATTAAATACTTTTTTCATACAGTATTACGCTATGTGCCCTTCTCTTTTCACGTTTTATGTATTGTCTGTTTTCACCATTTGTCCACTGGTTGTGTTAGCTGCTTTTTATTTAGGCAGCGCGGAATATTTTGCACTGGTTTCCATTGTAGCCATCTATATGACTGTGGTCATCTTCACAAACAAAAATAAAAAATAAAAATTTTAGGATAATACTTAGCCACAATTACTAGATTTAATAAAAAATATATATATATTGTTCACAGTTTACCATAATAGACACTTCAAACAATCTATTTCAGACCCAAACAATAGAGCATGCAAAATATAATAATATCTACACTATTTAATGAATTTAATGACAAATCTGAGAACTGAAACATGCACTGTGGTAGTGTGAAAGGGCTGTAAGGAAAGTAAAGCCCTATACTTGTGTAGTGCATTTGATATCTCACGAGCTTCCAAAATTTGCGGAGAATTTATCATTTGAATTGTCGTCCCATTGGATGCTCCCTTTTTGTTTTATGATGTACCTAAGAGACTCTTGCATTTCTGTGTTCTCATGAATTTCATCGAATGTGATTATGATTACCTTTAAACTGTTGCTTATTAGGGCACTGTGGAGTCCGATTTGTTGATCATACAGTGATTCCATACACCTTACTTGTGCACTAAGAACAACAATAAGTCTTCTGCTCTTCTCATTCATTGCTGATGAACTGCTGACATCTAAGAAAAAATTACAAGGCAATTTTTAAATATTTATAACATTGTCTACATACAGTGTGGAAAATAATTAGGGACAAGACTGTAGACCTGGACAAGGCTGGAATTGGCTACGAGATCATCAGAAAGATGCTTGGTGAAAAGGAAACTGTTGGAGCAATTATTCATAAATGGAAGAAATACAAAATAACCATCAATCGACCTCGGTTTGGAGCTCCATGCAGGATTTTGCCTCATGGGATAAGGATGATCATGTGAAAAGTGAGGTATCAGCCCAGAACTACATGGGAGGAGCTTGTGAACGATCTCAAGGCAGTTAGGACCACAGTCACTAAACAAACCATTGGTAACACAATACAACGCCATAGATTGAAATTTAGCAGCGCCCGCAAGGTCCCCCTCCTCAAGAAGGAACATGTACACAGGAAAATTGCCAGTGTTAAAATCCTGGTGTTATATCTTTTAGAATAAAGTGTTAATATTATGGTATTGAATTACAGGGCATTAACACTATTAGTGTAAACAATCCTCTTTATCCGGAGAAAATACAGAGTTGAACAATTTTTAAGTGTTAATTTAACTCTGAGAGTGTGGATCATATAAACACCAGGAAAGTGTTTATATAATCCCACAGAGTTAAATTTAACACTGCCGATTTTACTGTGTACAGGCCCATCTGAAGTTTGCCAATGAACATATAAATGATTCATGGAAGGATTGAGAGAAAGTGCTGTGGTTAGATGAGAACAAAATTGAGCTCTTTGTCATTGACTTGACTCCCCGACGTGTTTGGAGGAAGAAAAATGCTGACTATGACATTGCTAAAGGTACAGGCTGACCTTGCTGCATTGAGGGGCCAATGGACGCGGTCATGTATTGTAAAATCTTTGATGAGAACTTTCTTCCCTCAGCTAGAACACTGTAGAAGGGTCTTCCAGGATGACAATGACCCAAAACATACAACAAAGGAGTGGCTCAAGAAGAAGTACATTAAGGTCACGGAGTGGCCTAGCCACTCTCCAGACCTTATTCCTATAGAAAATGTATGGAGGGAGCTGAAACTTTGAGTTGCCAAGCGACAGCCAAGAAACCCTAAAACAGAGTTTCACTCGAAAATGGAACTTCTGCTTATCGGTCTCCTCCCCCCTACGGTGCCACATTTGGCACCTTTCAGAGGGGGAAGGGGTACGGATACCTGTTTTTGACAGGTCCCCCTTTCCCACAGCCAGAGATGGCAGCGCCGTCCCTCGGAAGTTCAGCCTCCCCTCATCCTTCCTCCACTGCCGGGCCAATTAGAAAGCGCAGTGCACTTTGCGCATGCGCAGTAGGGATCCCGGCTGTGAAGCTGAAACCAGTTTCCTTTACCAGGAATGGCGACGGCAGCACCCGACAGCCGATCCGGGGTGCCGACATTGCGGGAATGCTGGACAGGTAAGTGTCCTAATATTAAAAGTCAGCAGCTATAGTATTTGTAATTTTTGGTGAGGGGGCAGAACACCTCTTTAAGGATTTAGAGAAGATGTGTAAAGAAGAGTGGACCAAACTCCTTCCTGAGATGTGTGCACACCTGGAAACCAACTACAAGAAACGTCTTACCTCTGTGCTTGCCAACAAGGGTTTTTTTCTCCACCAAGTACTAAATCATATTTTGCTTGGGGATCAAATGCTTATTTTACTTACTGAACTACAGCTCACTTTATAAGATTTGTATTATGTTTTTTTGGGGGATTTTGGGTTGATATTCTGTCTCTATCATTTAAAATACACATATGATAAAAATGATTGACTCTTCATGTCATTGTAAGGGGGCAAACTTACAAAATCTGCAGGGGATCAAATAATTATTTTCCCCACTGTAAATGTAAATATAGTTTTTGAAGTATACTTAGAATAATGTACATACGTTACAACATTTTTAACATATTAAACATTTTGCAAATTATTTAATGTAGTGTTTAAGAAAATGTGTTTTTTAAAACAGTTGTGTTGATTTTTGTCTGGAGAAACAGCAAGCATACTTTTACTTGCTTTATTCACAGATTAAAAACCCTCCTTGTCCCATGACACCAAGCATCAGCCACACTGTTTTCCATGCTCCAGGAACACTGCTACCATGTGCCCTAATATTGGCATTCATTTCAATCTATTTTATACTTGATATGATGTTGGTGGAGGTCTGATTAGCATCTCTCTTTACAGGGTTAAGTCACCTTTAACAAAAACTACCAGGTAAAACCAGAGGCGTACTAAGTGGGGGGCGGGGGGTGGGCCGCACCGGGGTGCCACACACTGGGGGGGTGTCATGCCGGCGCCCCCCGTGACTGAAGCGCAGAGACAGCATCAGCGCCGCTGGACTTAGGCAGCGGCAGTCGGTGGCGATACCGCGATACATGGGGGGGAGTGGGAGAGGGTGCGGGGTGACACCGTTGCACCATTCATCCCCTCCTTTCACGGCCGTGGGCTGTGAGCGGTGTTCGGCACATTGCCACTTGACCTGATCAAATTCACACAAGCACAGAGCCGAATGAAGCCGCCTCCCCCTTCTCTCTGTTTATGTGTACGGAGGGGGAGGGGACCCGACCTTCTGTCCATGTGCCGCCGCTGCGCTAAACTGAGGTACTGAATGGGGAGGGGGAGTTGCACTGAGGGGGGTCTTGCACTGGGGGGGTCTTGCACTGGGGGGTCTTGCACTGAGGGGGGTCTTGCACTGGGGAGGTTTGCACTGGGGGTCTTGCACTGAGGGGGTCTTGCACTGGGGGGGTCTTGCACTGAGGGGGGTTTGCACTGAGGGGGGGTTTGCACTGGGGGGTCTTGCACTGAGGGGGTCTTGCACTGAGGGGGGTCTTGCACTGAGGGGGGTCTTGCACTGAGGGGGGTTTGCACTGGGGGTCAGCACTTAAGGGGGGTTTGCACTGGGGGGTCAGCACTGAGGGGGGTCTGCACTGGGGGGGGGTTTGCACTGAGGGGGGGTTTGCACTGAGGGGGGGTTTGCACTGGGGGGGTCTTGCACTGGGGGGTCAGCACTGAGGGGGGTTTGCACTGGGGGTCAGCACTGAGGGGGGTCTTGCACTGGGGGGTTTGCACTGGGGGGTCTTGCACTGGGGGGTCAGCACTGAGGGGGTTTTGCACTGAGGGGGGGTTTGCACTGGGGGGTCAGCACTGAGGGGGGTCTTGCACTGAGGGGGGTTTGCACTGAGGGGGGATTTGCACTGGGGGGTCAGCACTGAGGGGGGTTTGCACTGGGGGTCTTGCACTGAAGGGGGTCTTGCACTGAGGGGGGTTTGCACTGGGGGGTCAGCACTGAGGGGGGTTTGCACTGGGGGGTCAACACTGAGGGGGGTTTGCACTGGGGGGTCAGCACTGAGGGGGGTTTGCACTGGGGGGTCAGCACTGAGGGGGGTCTTGCACTGGGGGGGTTTGCACTGGGGGGTCAGCACTGAGGGGGTCTGCACTAGGGGGTTTGCACTGAGGGGGGTTTGCACTGGGGGGTCAGCACTGAGGGGGGGTCAGCACTGAGGGGGGTTTGCACTGGGGGGTCTTGCACTGAGGGGGGTCTTGCACTGAGGGGGGTCTTGCACTGGGGGGTCAGCACTGAGGGGGGTTTGCACTGGGGGGTCAGCACTGAGGGGGGTTTGCACTGGGGGGTTTGCACTGAGGGGGGTTTGCACTGGGGGGTCAGCACTGGGGGGGTTTGCACTGGGGGGTCTTACACTGGGGGGGTGTTTGCACTGGGAGTCTTGCACTGGGGGGGTGTTTTCACTGGGGGTCTTGCACTGGGGGGGTGTTTGCACTGGGGGTCTTGCACTGGGGGGGTCTTGCACTGGGGGGGTTTGCACTGAGGGGGGTCTTGCACTGAGGGGGGTCTTGCACTGGGGGGGTTTGCACTGGGGGGTCTTGCACTGGGGGGTCAGCACTGAAGGGGTCTTGCACTGAGGGGGGTTTGCACTGGGGGGTCAGCACTGAGAGGGGTCTTGCACTGAGGGGGGTTTGCACTGGGGGGGTTTGCACTGGGGGGTCAGCACTGAGGGGGGGGTGTTTGCACTGGGGGGGTGTTTGCACTGGGGGGTCTGCACTGAAGGGGGTGTCTGCACTGAAGGGGGATGTGAACTGAAGGGGGGTGTGAACTGAAGGGGGTCTGTGTAACATGCAGGGGGTCCAGAGCTGTGGGGGCTGTATAATGTAAAGGGGTTCAGTGATGCAGGGTGCTGTGTAATGTAAAGGGGTCCAGAGGTGAAGGGTGCTGTGTAATGTAAAGGGGTCCAATGATGCAGGGTGCTGTGTAATGTAAAGGGGTCCAGAGGTGCAGGGTGCTGTGTAATGTAAAGGGGTCCAGAGGTGCTGTGTAATGTAAAGGGGTGCAGGGAGCTGTGTAATGTAAAAGGATCCAGAGGTGCAGGGGCAGTGTGATGTAAAGTGGTCCAGTGGTGCAAGGGGCTGTGTAATGTAAAGGGGTCCAGTGATGCAGGGTGCTGTGTAATGTAAAAGGGTCCAGTGGTGCAAGGGGCTGTGTAATGTAAAGGGGTCCAGAGGTGCAGGGTGCTGTGTAATGTAAAGGGGTGCAGGGTGCTGTGTAATGTAAAAGGATCCAGAGGTGCAGGGGGCTGTGTGATGTAAAGGGGTCCAGTGGTGCAAGGGGCTGTGTAATGTAAAGGGGTCCAGTGATGCAGGGTGCTGTGTAATGTAAAGTGGTCCAGTGATGCAGGGTGCTGTGTAATGTAAAGTGGTGCAGGGTGCTGTGTAATGTAAAGGGGTCCAGAGGTGCAGGGGGCTGTGTAATGTAAAGGGGTCCAGTGATGCAGGGTGCGGTGTAATGTAAAGGGGTCCAGTGGTGCAGGGGGCTTTGTAATGTAAAGGGGTCCAGTGATGCAGGGTGCTGTGTAATGTAAAGGGGTCCAGTGATGCAGGGTGCTGTGTAATGTAAAGGGGTCCAGAGGTGCAGGGTGCTGTGTAATGTAAAGGGGTACAGGGTGCTGTGTAATGTAAAGGGGTGCAGGGGGCTGTATGATGTAAAGGGGTCCAGAGGTGCAGGGTGCTGTGTAATGTAAAGGGGTCCAGAGGTGCAGTTGTGGACAGGGGGTACACAGTAGTAACAAAGAGATATTGAAGGATGCAGAGGTATGCAGGGGGCACAGTGGGGTGTTTTTAAATTTTAACGTGGGGAGGGTTCCAGATATTGGATCCGCCCCGGGTGCCAAATGCTCTAGGTACGCCCCTGGGTAAAACTATGTAGGTAAGGGGCGTCTGTAAATAAAAATAAACTGGGCAGTGTTGACCAAAGTTGAATAATGCCCCTGCTGTAGGTTAGGCCATTTATGTACTGTACCTCCAAAGACTGACCAAACTACAAGAGATGGCATCCCCCCACCATCCTGACTTTTTGATAGGATGTTGCTACAGCACTCCAAGTCATTACTGCTTGCCCACACCATCACAGAAGTGAGCTCTCCTTCTGGTTCAAACCTCCTCACATGTAGCTGTCCCCTCCCCATCCCAGTATCCATGATCTTAGTGCAGTGGCAATGAAGTAGTTAGTGAACCTGAGCGAGCACAGGGGTTTGAATTGGAAAATGAAAGTGCACTACTGTGATGGTGTGGGTGAGCAGTAACAACTGGGAATGTCTCTACATGCCTGCAAGTGCATTGCTATTTTACTATTTATATTTCTTTTGTGTGTTCTTGGCTCTATTCCGTCATGTTTTCGTCATTATAACCTAGGGTATGACATGTGGGTGCTGTGGAAGCACACTGGACCTTTGCCCTTCAGTGTTTGTATTGTGATGCTGTCCTTCCTTATCCCTTTTTACGTGTTATATCCATAGAGGTTGTTCTTACCTTCTTTTGTTATACCTGCTTACTTCTGGGTTTGCTTTATGCCATTTTTCAGTTATGTCATATATTTTCCTTCCTTCTCTGTAGTCTGGTGCTAACAATTTGCCTTGGGCCTCTGTGTGCTTTAGGATGTTTCTTGGCCACATGTTTCCTTTGTGTGTCCCTTATCTCTACTCCTGTTAGCACCTTTTTTTACTTTGTGTTAAATAACTCATGATGTGATTACCTACCGTATGTAGGTAAAATAATTTATCTTTGAAGTATTCATGTTTTATTAATTAGCCATCATGACAATATACAGAGGTTGGTCCTATTTTTAAGACATACACATGTACATGGCGTAGGCATTGAGTAAATAAATCTGGCCCTTTATGAGGCTTTGAGCAATTTACTTGCCCAGCTAAGCTACAAAAAAATCTACAATATGTATTATTATTATTTTTTGATAAAGGTTTGTTGAGTGTATGAGTCGTATGTGATATATGTGCTATATGTACAGTATATAAGGACCTTATAAAGGCATCATCTAATAGAAAACTGTATGTTTCAACAACAGCAGCTTTAATAAGAACCCAACACTTTGTAAGCATCTTACCTTCACCAGGAGTTGTATTTCTCCCAGGTAGTGATGAGCCGAACACCCCCGGGTTCGGTTCGCACCAGAACCCGCGAACGGACCGAAAGTTCGCACGAACATTAGAACCCTATTAAATACAATGGATGCGAACGTTCGTGCTAAAGTGCTAATTATAACGACTATTATCCATGTTATTGTCCTAAACAGAGTTTGGGAACCCGGGTTCTGCACCAGGGGACATGTATCAATGCAAAAAGAAGTTTTAAAAACGGACGTTTTCCGGGAGCAGTCATTTTAATGATGCATAAAGTTAAAAAAAAAAAAGTCAAATATTCCTTTAAATATTGTACCTGGGGGGTGTCTAAAGTATGCCTGTGAAGTGCCACGTGTTTCCCGTGTTTAGAACTGTCCCTGCACAAAATTACATTTCTAAAGGAAAAAAAAGCCATTTAAAACTGCTTGCGGCTTTAATGTAATGTCTGGTCCCGGTAATATGGATGAAAATCTTTAAGAAAAATGGCATAGCTACCCCATCACCCCCCCCCCCTACCCCAGCCTATTACCAGCCCCTTTGGGTCTTGTATGGATATTAAGGGGAACCCCGCACACAAAATAAAAAAGGCCCTATATACTCTGAACAGCCGTATACAGGCGGTGCATACAAGACAGGGACTGTAGGTTTGTTCTTATGTTGAATCTGTTTGTAATTTTGAACAGCTACATTGTTTAAGTGTAGCTCCAGCCCAAATACCTGTTTTTAAGCTTTTTGGAAAACATAGGGAAGGGTTATCACCCCTGTAACATTTGTTTTGCTGTCTGTGCCCCTGTTCAGAACATTTCACCTCACTTTGCGTCCCAATGACAACTGATTTTGAAATGTGGTGTTTTTATTGAAACAAGGATTGGTGATAAAGCATCAGTAGAGAGGAGACACCTTTCTCCCATATTAATTCTTACAGGAGAGAATTTTCCTTCCAAGGGGTAGATTTCCTCTCACTTCCTGTTGTCTTCTTCCGTTTGCAAGTAGTAGTCGTTTGTAAGTTGGATGTTTGAAAGTAGGGACCTGCTGTATATACTCTGCAGAAATTGGCCCCTTAGGTGTTGGTGTTGGCACAACACTGTAAGCACTCACAGTTACTCTTGGTGGGTGCTGGAACGCCCTGCTGTCAACTATTATATCAGGAATTGTAATAACATATAATTGTTGAACAGTGGTAGTAAAAATTGGGCCTTTGATGGTGGTGCTGGTGCCACAACACTGTAAGGCCTGACAGTTACTCTTGGTGGGCGCAGCAATGGGCCCTGCTGTGAATTATTAGATCAATAATTATAATTGCATGCCCCTGTTGAACAGGGGCTGAAAAATTGGGCCTTTGGTGGTGGTGGTGGTGGTGTTGACACAACACTGTAAGGCCTGACAGTTACTCTTGGTGGGCGCAGCAATGGGCCCTGCTGTGAATTATTAGATCAATAATTATAATTGCATGCCCCTGTTGAACAGGGGCTGAAAAATTGGGCCTTTGGTGGTGGTGGTGGTGCTGGTGGTGGTGTTGACACAACACTGTAAGGCCTGACAGTTACTCTTGGTGGGCGCAGCAATGGGCCCTGCTGTGAATTATTAGATCAATAATTATAATTGCATGCCCCTGTTGAACAGGGGCTGAAAAATTGGGCCTTAGGCACTGGTGGCACAACACTGCAACCCCTCACAGATACTGTACTTGGAGCACAGCAATGAGGCCTGTTGCAAAGTATTGCATCAAAAATTGTAATTACACGCCCCTGTTAAACAGGGGCTGAAAAATTGGGCCTTAGCCACTGGTGGCGGCACCCATAAACCAAAATGATCTTCCAAGCTATCATCATTAATCGGATCATTGAGGAGGAGGAGGAGGATAGCTAGTCAACATAACAGCACAGGAACTCAGCATCAGCATCAGTCTTGAAGGGATGTGACATTTTAAAATCAATTAGTCTGTTATATCAGCATCAGGTGTGTGGTAGCTGGTGGTGATCCAAGACTGGTTCATCTTGATGAAAGTCAGTCGATCAACCGAGTCGGTGGACAGGCGCACCCTGTGATCCGTGACAAATCCTCCAGCAGCACTGAATGTGCGTTCTGAAAGAACGCTGGATGCAGGACAGGCCAGTAGCTCAATTGCATACTGTGCAAGCTCTGGCCAGTGATCCATCCTCAAGACCCAGTAAGCCAGAGGATTTTCGGTGGGGAAGGTGTCTAAGTCTAACCTTGCCCCTAGGTATTCCTGCACCATGTATATCAGACGCTGGCGATGGTTGCTGGAAACGATCATACTTTGGGGCTGCGGACTAAAGAATTGTCTGAACGCATCGGTCAGACGGCCACCTTCCCCACCGCTCCTTCTTTGACTGCCCGAAGCCTCAGCAACTCGTTGTCCAGGACCAGGAGTTTGTAACCTCCCAGTCTCTGGGAACGCGTTGCACAGACCTTTCTGCAAGGCCTCCTGGAGTTGTCTCATCCTCTGCTCCCTCTGCGACGGTAACATAAGGTCCGCAACCTTACCCTTGTACCGTGGATCAAGGAGAGTGGCCAGCCAGTAATGGTCCCTCTCCTTGATCCGAAGAATACGAGGATCCTTCCGCAGACTTTGCAGGATCAGGGAGGCCATGCAGCGTAGGTTAGCTGAGGCATTCAGTCCGGAGTCCTCTGAGTCACTAAGGATGACATGATCCGCAGCCACCTCCTCCCAGCCACGTACAAGTCCACTGGTTTCTTGGGACTGTAAATCATCCCTAAAAGACTGCTGCTGATGATGCTGAGTGCCAGCCTCCACCTCCATGCTGACACAATCCTCCTCCTCCTCCTCCTCCTCCTCTTCCTGTGCGATGGGTGGGACAGAAGGAACACTGTCAGGGTAAAGGGGGCCTTGAGAGGCAAGGAAGTCCTCCTCTTCCTGCCTCTGTTCTGCCTCAAGTGCCCTGTCCATTATTCCACGCAGCGTGTGCTCCAACAGGTGGACAAGAGGTACAGTGTCACTGATGCATGCACTGTCACTGCTCACCATCCTCGTGGCCTCCTCAAATGGTGCCAGGACAGTGCATGCATCCCTGATCATGCCCCACTGGCGTGGTGAAAAAAACCCAAGCTCCCCTGACCCTGTCCTGGTGCCGTAGTCGCACAGGTACTCATTGATAGCCCTCTGCTGCGTGTGCAGCCGCTGCAGCATGGCCAACGTTGAGTTCCACCTGGTGGGCATGTCACATATAAGGCGGTTCTTGGGCAGGTTCAACTCCTTTTGCAGCTCAGCCAGGCGAGCACTGGCATTATAAGATCTGCGGAAATGAACACAGACTTTCCTGGCCTGCCTCAGGACATCCTGTAAGCCCGGGTACCTGCCCAAGAACCGCTGCACCACCAGGTTAAGGACGTGAGCCATACAGGGCACATGGGTCAGTTGTCCCTGTCGGAGGGCGGAGAGGAGGTTGGTGCCATTGTCGCAAACCACCATTCCTGGCTTAAGCTGGCGTGGCGTCAACCACCTCTCGGCCTGCCCCTGCAGAGCAGACAGGACCTCTGCCCCAGTGTGGCTCCTGTCCCCCAAACACACCAGCGCAAGCACGGCATGGCATCTTTTTGCCTGCGTACTTGCGTAGCCCCTTGAACGCCTACGGAGCACCGCTGGTTCCGAGGACAAACCACAGGAAGAGGCCATGGAGGAAGAAGAAGAGGAGGGGGTGGAGGAGAGAGGTGTGTCACAACCAGTAGTAGCATTTTGGAGGCGTGGCGGTGGCACAACCTCCAACACTACTGCACCTTGTCCTGCATCCTTCCCAGCTGCCAAAAGAGTGACCCAATGGGCCGTGAAAGAAAGGTAACGTCCCTGTCCATGCCTGCTGGACCATGAGTCAGCGGTAATATGCACCTTACCGCTGACCGCCCTGTCCAGCGAGGCCAAGACATTGCCTTCCACATGCCTGTAGAGAGCCGGAATCGCCTTCCGTGAGAAAAAGTGGCGTTTGGGAACCTGCCACTGAGGAACCGCACATTGCACAAACTCACGGAAGGGGGCCGAGTCTACTAACTGAAAAGGCAGCAGTT
This sequence comes from Rana muscosa, assembly GCA_029206835.1. NCBI lineage: Eukaryota > Metazoa > Chordata > Amphibia > Anura > Ranidae > Rana > Rana muscosa. The sequence goes on along the minus strand of CM055117.1, from coordinate 680,138,459 downwards.
GAAGCGCTAGCAATTTAGCCAAGCTAGCATTCAACCGCTGGGCATGTGGATGGCTGGGAGTGAACTTCTTTCGACGGTCCAGCAGCTGGGGCAGGGAAATTTGCCTGCTAGAATCGGACGTCGGTGTACTGCTAGCAGAGTGCCCGCAAGTACTTGGCTGTGACACACCTAATTCTACACCTTCATTCCTCTCAGAGCAGGTTTCAGAGAGGACTGAAGGTATAGTGGGGTTGGAGATCCCAGCTGATGCGGTGCAAGAAGAGGTCAGCTTTGTTCTTTGGTGTGGGTCTTTAAGGTAGGCTTGCCAACGAGCTGCATGGCAGGTCAACATATGTCTGATCAAGCATGTGGTGCCCAAGCGGCTGATGTTTTGGCCACGCGATATACGCTTGAGACATATGTTGCAAACAGCAGCTGTGCGATCTGATGCACTCGCCTCAAAAAAGGCCCACACCAAAGAACTTTTTGAATGACGGGCAGAGGCAGCGCCCTGCACAGGCGGAGCTCTGCGGTGTGATTCCGTCAGTGTGCTGCCCATACGCTGGCCACCCAAGGGCATCCTGCCTCGTTGGAGATGTGCCTCCTCCTCATCCTCCTTCTCCTCCTCTCTCCTATTAGGCACCCACGTGGAGTCAGTGACCTCATCATCCCCTCCCTCCTCATCACTGGAGCCAATCTGGCAGTATGCTGCAGCTGCTGGAGCATGACTGCCAGATTGGTGTCCTTCTTGAGCATCCCCTCTCTCTGCTCTCACGCTACTGCCTTCCTCTATCTGGGTATCATCATCAGATCCTTCGAAACGCTGGGCATCCTCCTGGAGCATGTACCCAACACTGTGCTCAAACAGTTCGGGGGACTCCTCAGGAGGAGGACATGGTGGGTCTAGGGAAGGATTGACTAATGAAGATAATGATACCAGAGAAGAGAACGCTTTGGCAGCTGCTTTGCCAGTACCCTGAGCCTGGGTGAGAGAGGATGAGGAGGATGAGGTGGGCTTGGTCATCCACTCTACCAAGTCTTCGGCATGATGTGGCTCAAGATGTCCAGCTGCCGAAAAGAAGGACAAGCATGTCCCATGGCCATGTGCTGAAGACAATGCACCGCGTCCACGACCAGAACTGTTGCCCCCAGACACAGAGCCTGCTTGCCCTCTTTTTTTGCCTCCTGACTGTCTGCCTCTCCTTGTTTGCCTTCCAGACATTTTAATGGATGGCCTGCAGGGAGATGGGAAAAACAGCAATAAGGGCTACCTTCAGGTGTATACTGTGCAGGAGGCTAAGCAACAATGACACTGACACTGTCCCCTGCCTATCCTTCTCTGTCCCTAAACACAAGGATTTGCAATATGCTTCAGCAAGATTGGTTTAGAACAGAATAGCACACTGTCAGTTTCACTCACTGTACCTCTCTGTCCCTACAAACAAGATTTAGCACAGAATAGCACACTGACACTTTCCCTCACTGTACCTCTCTGTCCCTAAACTCAAGGATTTCAAATATGGTTCAGCAAGATTGGTTTAGAACAGAATAGCACACTGTCAGTTTCACTCACTGTACCTCTCTGTCCCTACAAACAAGATTTAGCACAGAATAGCACACTGATAGTTTCCACGAGTGTCCTTCTCTGTCCCTAAACTCAAGGATTTCAAATATGGTTCAGCAAGATTGGTTTAGAACAGAATAGCACACTGTCAGTTTCACTCACTGTCCTACTCTGTCCCTACAAACAAGATTTAGAACAGAATAGCACACTGACACTTTCCCTCACTGTACCTCTCAGTCCCTAAACTCAAGGATTTCAAATATGGTTCAGCAAGATTGGTTTAGAACAGAATAGCACACTGTCAGTTTCACTCACTGTCCTACTCTGTCCCTACAAACAAGATTTAGCACAGAATAGCACACTGTTAGTTTCCACGAGTGTCCTTCTCTGTCCCTAAACTCAAGGATTTCAAATATGGTTCAGCAAGATTGGTTTAGAACAGAATAGCACACTGTCAGTTTCACTCACTGTCCTACTCTGTCCCTACAAACAAGATTTAGCACAGAATAGCACACTGACACTTTCCCTCACTGTACCTCTCTCTCCCTAAACTCAAGGATTTCAAATATGGTTCAGCAAGATTGGTTTAGAACAGAATAGCACACTGTCAGTTTCACTCACTGTCCTACTCTGTCCCTACAAACAAGATTTAGCACAGAATAGCACACTGACACTTTCCCTCACTGTACCTCTCTGTCCCTAAACTCAAGGATTTCAAATATGGTTCAGCAAGATTGGTTTAGAACAGAATAGCACACTGTCAGTTTCACTCACTGTCCTACTCTGTCCCTACAAACAAGATTTAGCACAGAATAGCACACTGACACTTTCCATCACTGTACCTCTCTGTCCCTAAACTCAAGGATTTCAAATATGGTTCAGCAAGATTGGTTTAGAACAGAATAGCACACTGTCAGTTTCACTCACTGTCCTACTCTGTCCCTACAAACAAGATTTAGCACAGAATAGCACACTGATAGTTTCCACGAGTGTCCTTCTCTGTCCCTAAACTCAAGGATTTCAAATATGGTTCAGCAAGATTGGTTTAGAACAGAATAGCACACTGTCAGTTTCACTCACTGTCCTACTCTGTCCCTACAAACAAGATTTAGCACAGAATAGCACACTGACACTTTCCCTCACTGTACCTCTCTGTCCCTAAACTCAAGGATTTCAAATATGGTTCAGCAAGATTGGTTTAGAACAGAATAGCACACTGTCAGTTTCACTCACTGTCCTACTCTGTCCCTACAAACAAGATTTAGCACAGAATAGCACACTGACACTTTCCCTCACTGTACCTCTCTGTCCCTAAACTCAAGGATTTCAAATATGGTTCAGCAAGATTGGTTTAGAACAGAATAGCACACTGTCAGTTTCACTCACTGTACCTCTCTGTCCCTACATACAAGATTTAGCACAGAATAGCACACTGATAGTTTCCACGAGTGTCCTTCTCTGTCCCTAAACTCAAGGATTTCAAATATGGTTCAGCAAGATTGGTTTAGAACAGAATAGCACACTGTCAGTTTCACTCACTGTCCTACTCTGTCCCTACAAACAAGATTTAGCACAGAATAGCACACTGACACTTTCCCTCACTGTACCTCTCAGTCCCTAAACTCAAGGATTTCAAATATGGTTCAGCAAGATTGGTTTAGAACAGAATAGCACACTGTCAGTTTCACTCACTGTCCTACTCTGTCCCTACAAACAAGATTTAGCATAGAATAGCACACTGATAGTTTCCACGAGTGTCCTTCTCTGTCCCTAAACTCAAGGATTTCAAATATGGTTCAGCAAGATTGGTTTAGAACAGAATAGCACACTGTCAGTTTCACTCACTGTCCTACTCTGTCCCTACAAACAAGATTTAGCACAGAATAGCACACTGACACTTTCCCTCACTGTACCTCTCTGTCCCTAAACTCAAGGATTTCAAATATGGTTCAGCAAGATTGGTTTAGAACAGAATAGCACACTGTCAGTTTCACTCACTGTCCTACTCTGTTCCTACAAACAAGATTTAGCACAGAATAGCACACTGACACTTTCCCTCACTGTACCTCTCTGTCCCTAAACTCAGGGATTTCAAATATGGTTCAGCAAGATTGGTTTAGAACAGAATAGCACACTGTCAGTTTCACTCACTGTCCTACTCTGTCCCTACAAACAAGATTTAGCACAGAATAGCACACTGATAGTTTCCACGAGTGTCCTTCTCTGTCCCTAAACTCAAGGATTTCAAATATGGTTCAGCAAGATTGGTTTAGAACAGAATAGCACACTGTCAGTTTCACTCACTGTCCTACTCTGTCCCTACAAACAAGATTTAGCACAGAATAGCACACTGACACTTTCCCTCACTGTACCTCTCTGTCCCTAAACTCAAGGATTTCAAATATGGTTCAGCAAGATTGGTTTAGAACAGAATAGCACACTGTCAGTTTCACTCACTGTACCTCTCTGTCCCTACAAACAAGATTTAGCACAGAATAGCACACTGATAGTTTCCACGAGTGTCCTTCTCTGTCCCTAAACTCAAGGATTTCAAATATGGTTCAGCAAGATTGGTTTAGAACAGAATAGCACACTGTCAGTTTCACTCACTGTCCTACTCTGTCCCTACAAACAAGATTTAGCACAGAATAGCAGACTGACACTTTCCCTCACTGTACCTCTCTGTCCCTAAACTCAAGGATTTCAAATATGGTTCAGCAAGATAGGTTTAGAACAGAATAGCACACTGTCAGTTTCACTCACTGTACTACTCTGTCCCTACAAACAAGATTTAGCACAGAATAGCACACTGACACTTTCCCTCACTGTACCTCTCTGTCCCTAAACTCAAGGATTTCAAATATGGTTCAGCAAGATTGGTTTAGAACAGAATAGCACACTGTCAGTTTCACTCACTGTCCTACTCTGTCCCTACAAACAAGATTTAGCACAGAATAGCACACTGACACTTTCCCTCACTGTACCTCTCTGTCCCTAAACTCAAGGATTTCAAATATGGTTCAGCAAGATTGGTTTAGAACAGAATAGCACACTGTCAGTTTCACTCACTGTACCTCTCTGTCCCTACAAACAAGATTTAGCACAGAATAGCACACTGATAGTTTCCACGAGTGTCCTTCTCTGTCCCTAAACTCAAGGATTTCAAATATGGTTCAGCAAGATTGGTTTAGAACAGAATAGCACACTGTCAGTTTCACTCACTGTCCTACTCTGTCCCTACAAACAAGATTTAGAACAGAATAGCACACTGACACTTTCCCTCACTGTACCTCTCTGTCCCTAAACTCAAGGATTTCAAATATGGTTCAGCAAGATTGGTTTAGAACAGAATAGCACACTGTCAGTTTCACTCACTGTCCTACTCTGTCCCTACAAACAAGATTTAGCACAGAATAGCACACTGACACTTTCCCTCACTGTACCTCTCAGTCCCTAAACTCAAGGATTTCAAATATGGTTCAGCAAGATTGGTTTAGAACAGAATAGCACACTGTCAGTTTCACTCACTGTCCTACTCTGTCCCTACAAACAAGATTTAGCACAGAATAGCACACTGACACTTTCCCTCACTGTACCTCTCTGTCCCTAAACTCAAGGATTTCAAATATGGTTCAGCAAGATTGGTTTAGAACAGAATAGCACACTGTCAGTTTCACTCACTGTACCTCTCTGTCCCTACAAACAAGATTTAGCACAGAATAGCACACTGATAGTTTCCACGAGTGTCCTTCTCTGTGCCTAAACTCAAGGATTTCAAATATGGTTCAGCAAGATTGGTTTAGAACAGAATAGCACACTGTCAGTTTTACTCACTGTCCTACTCTGTCCCTACAAACAAGATTTAGAACAGAATAGCACACTGACACTTTCCCTCACTGTACCTCTCTGTCCCTAAACTCAAGGATTTCAAATATGGTTCAGCAAGATTGGTTTAGAACAGAATAGCACACTGTCAGTTTCACTCACTGTCCTACTCTGTCCCTACAAACAAGATTTAGCACAGAATAGCACACTGACACTTTCCCTCACTGTACCTCTCAGTCCCTAAACTCAAGGATTTCAAATATGGTTCAGCAAGATTGGTTTAGAACAGAATAGCACACTGTCAGTTTCACTCACTGTCCTACTCTGTCCCTACAAACAAGATTTAGCACAGAATAGCACACTGACACTTTCCCTCACTGTACCTCTCAGTCCCTAAACTCAAGGATTTCAAATATGGTTCAGCAAGATTGGTTTAGAACAGAATAGCACACTGTCAGTTTCACTCACTGTCCTACTCTGTCCCTACAAACAAGATTTAGCACAGAATAGCACACTGACACTTTCCCTCACTGTATCTCTCAGTCCCTAAACTCAAGGATTTCAAATATGGTTCAGCAAGATTGGTTTAGAACAGAATAGCACACTGTCAGTTTCACTCACTGTCCTACTCTGTCCCTACAAACAAGATTTAGCACAGAATAGCACACTGACACTTTCCCTCACTGTATCTCTCAGTCCCTAAACTCAAGGATTTCAAATATGGTTCAGCAAGATTGGTTAAGAACAGAATAGCACACTGTCAGTTTCACTCACTGTCCTACTCTGTCCCTACAAACAAGATTTAGCACAGAATAGCACACTGACACTTTCCCTCACTGTACCTCTCTGTTCCTAAACTCAAGGATTTCAAATATGGTTCAGCAAGATTGGTTTAGAACAGAATAGCACACTGACACTTTCCCTCACTGTACCTCTCTGTCCCTACAAACAAGGTTTAGCACAGAATAACACACTGACACTCTCCCTACCTATCCTTATTTGTCCCTAAACACAAGGAATCCAGGATTAGTAAAGGAAAAAAAATGACACTGTCCCTGCCTATGCTTCTCTTTCCCTGCTCCGGAACACACTACACAAGGCCGCCGCGCTGGCAGCCTTTTATAGTGTGGGGCGTGTACTAAACCCCCTCAAGAATAATTGGCCACAGGCATCCTGCCTGTGGCCAATCATTGCTCTCCTCGCTGCCGGCGCTGTGATTGGCCAAGCATGCGGGGTCACAGTGCATGCTTGGCCAATCACAGCGCCTGGATGACACTGCGATGGCGTAGTGCATTGTGGGCCGTTCGCGTCACTCGAATTTGGCGCGAACGGCCCAAATGGTTCGATCTTCGTCGAACGATCGAACAGCCGATGTTCGAGTCGAACGTATGTTCGACTCGAACACGAAGCTCATCCCTACTCCCAGGAACAAAAAGCCTAAATCCACATTTATTTTCCAGAACCTCTGGTAAAATTTTGTTAACAAAATGTTCAATGGAGTTATCCATGGGGTTTTCATAACAATCTCTTGGATATATTACATAAAGCATCATATTCTTTTCCATCTAAAAACACACCTACACGAATGCTAATTGAGCAGACAAAGTCAAAATAACACCCATTCTTACCATTCTAGCAGTCCTATTACCTGCATATAAAAGAATACCAGGACGCTATAGAGGCACAGTTGGACTTTGCCAATTTTTAATGACAAAGGTAAGGAGCAAAACAATGACCTAAAAGTGCAAACTGATAGCTTAGATTACATTTTTGGTTGTAAGTTTTGGGGTAAGTTACAATCAGGTTATATCTAAAATGGTTTTATTGGGTAAAATGCACTTTGGCCTGCTTATTTAATAACAAACAGGAACGAACAAGTCTTCTGGACTGCAGCACTCCAAAAAATAAAAGCCTTTATTTTAAAATAAGGAATCCAAAATACATGCTATACATCACGGCACACAGGTCAAAAAAATCCGGCTAACATGTTTCGCACTATGCTAGTGCTTATTCATAGCTATGCTGTCAATAGCATTGCTTGCACCCTCGGCTGCTGGGAGGAGGTGATTTGAAGGATTTCCACACCTGAGCGGCTCCCTTTCTCCTGCTTATTTATTAAGTATGACTTTGAAACTGAAATTATTCTAAGGGAATTTCTCACATATGAAGCTAAATGACAACGATTGAAAACAGATTGAGGCATTTGCATGAACTATTTATTTTTTTAAGGGACACCTTAGCCACAACTGATATCTCCAGATTTTAATGGTTGTTGGGAATTTTACTAACTTTATTTTTGCCCACCAATACTCACACATTTTCCTGACTTCAGTCACCATAATCAACACAAATGTTGGTGGCACACCACTTTAATAAAGTCTACAAACATGCCAAGAGCTAATAACTGGGGAATGTCGCCGCCAGAGACTGAGGGGTTGATTTACTAAAGCCAACTATATTTTGTACTTTACAAAGTGCAGTTGCACTCTGCACGTGGAGTTGCTCCAGAGATTAGTAAATGAGCAGAAACTCTGCTGACTTCTATTATCTAATCATGTGCAGGCAAAAATTCTGTTTCTTTTTTTTCCTGGCATGTGATTGGGTATTCTTTGCAAAAAGTAGCTTTATCGTGAAGTTACTCTTTGCAAAGAATACCCAATCACATGCCAGGAAAAAAAAAAAAAAAAAAGCATTTTTGCTTGCACATGATTAGATGATGGAAGTCAGCAGAGCTTCTACTCATTTACTAAGCTCTAGAGCAACTCCACTTGCAGAGTGCAACTGCAAGCTCCGTGACTGTGACCGTGTCTGCGGGAGCCGCGGACTCGATGTCCGCCGGTGTCCCGCGATCGTGTCACGGAATGGCAGAACGGGGGGATGCCTTTGTAAACAAGGCATTTCCCTGTTCTGCCTAGTGACAGGACACTGATCTACTACTCCCTGTCATCGGGAGCAGTGATCAATGTCGTGTCACTGGTAGCCCAGCCCCCCCACAGTTAGAATCACTTCCTAGGACACACTTAACCTTTTCTTCGCCCCCTAGTGGTTAACCCCTTCCCTGCCAGTGTCATTTACAGCTCCTGATGTCTATATCTCATAGTGTATGGATAAACATTGTCATGTAAGTGGCAGTCATACTGGGGCATAGGCGGCGTACTGACGCACCGCTTTATCTAACAACACACTAAACCACACCTCGTTCTGAATCGTGGGCGGCTGGCTAAAAACGCTGTTTTGACTAATGGCAATAGACGGACAAAGCTACACCGCGCCGTGAGTGCTGAGTGGTTAGCCTAAAAATTTAATTTTGCTTAATGGTAACAAAATTGGAAGCCCAATAAGTCCCAAACCTAAGCAAACTCGTTCAGCAGCCAACCAAGCAGCCCAACAAGCCCACCGTGGTACAAGGGATTTTAGGCGAGCAAATTGTTACTGAGGGCTGTTCAGCAGGAGCTAGATTAAAACCATATAGGTTCACATTAATGTCCAGCATAGGCACACAGTGCCACCTCCGGGTTCAAAATACCTTATGCAAAAAATGGACCCAAACATTGAAGGATGTCTTAATCTATGGATTCAAAGGTTGTAAAAACAACCATATACGAAACCAATATTATTAATAATAAAGAGGGAATGGTTAAAAAAACCCTATAGGAAGATCCTAATAGATACATATTCACAGACAATAGGCCGATACGGCTAAAGTCAGAGAACAATGAAGAATTATTATAGTTATGAAAAGGTACTCCTTCATCAAAAGATGTAAAGGGCACAACTGGTAAATAAGCCACTCCAATATGCATTGGAGAGGGGACCCTACACTAACCTAGATTTCTAGGGGGTACATTTACATGTAGTGGAACCAAAAAGTGAAAAAATAGAATAATGGAAGAATGCAATTATGAAAAATGAAAACATTTATATAAATAATGCCCCCCCATCAGGAAGATGCGGGGGGGCCATTCACACACATAATCCCTACAACACTGACTAAAGATGGTCTCCCCAACTGGCCAAAAATCTAAAGATTATACCCGGATGGTGGTCATAACAGCATCTCAAGGGGGTATATATGAAAATAACCCCACAAACAATTGAAGGAATGACCCAAAAAACCCAGGTGCAAGGAGCATATCCACATGGATGGCCACTCCAGCATCAATTGGAAATGCTCTCCCAAGTATGCCAAAAATCTGAGGGTCATAATTGGATAATGGGAACAACCAAGGAAGGCAAAACAAGGGGGCAGCCTAAGAAATTCCCAGCCTCAGATCAGGGCGTTCACCCTCCCTCCTGGATAGGAATGTGGGGGCCTGCTTTCCAAGATTCAGAACTGGTTTACATCTTGGATCTTATTTTGCCTCCTTAGAGGGGGGTTCAGAACAAGGAAACATCAAGCATTATCTATGAAGGCGTTGACGTCCACATCAATGTTTAAACGATGGGGAACATAGGTCTTCAACCTGTGCACCCATGTCATCTCAAGCCTAGAAATACTTCTCACGAGATGGCTCCCCCTCCAGTGAGGTTTGAATATATCAATCCCAAGAAAGATTGTATTGGAGGGATCTCTATTGTGGACAGTAAGATAAAGCTTTGATACTAAATGCTTTGTAAATCCCCTTCTGATATTATTAATGTGCTCATTAAGGTGGACCTGAAGGGGGCGCTTAGTCCTGCCCACATACTGCAGCCCGCAAGGGCACTGCAGTAGGTATACTACCCCCTCCGAGGAGTACGTAATGAACGGCTCAATCTTATAACCTGTGGATGTCACACTGGAGAAAAAACTTGTGGTCCTCCTAGTCCTACACCCATTTAGGGAGCACATCTGGCATTTACCACATTTGTAGTAGCCTGTAAACTCCCCCATAAAAAAGTGGTTTATTAGTGGGCGGGTTTAGAATATTAGGGGCCAACCTATGTCTTAAAGATGGGACCCCCTGAAAACTACTTGGGGTTTAGTGGGCAGAATAGTATTTAAAATTCTGTAATTTCCCAAAATGTGCCAGTGTTTGTTCATAATGTGTTTAACACTATGGTGTTGGTTAGAAAAATTGGTTATAAAGGGAATTCCTGAAAACCTGTCATTATCACATGTGGGTACTTTTTCTCTTAGTAGGTCCTCTCTATCCACCACCTTGACCTGATTGAGGGTATCTGATAGGGCCTCCTGGGTATAACCCTTGCCCAGGAATTTCTGTGTGAGAGTCTCAGCCTGCAGCAAGAAACGCTCATGTTCTGTAAAATTGCGTTTTAACCTCATGTACTGGCTTTTAGGTACTGATCGAAGCCATGAGGCATGATGACAACTCCCCATTGGTATATATGAATTTCTATCTGTGGACTTGAAGAAAGTAGAGGTGGTAAACCTATCATCTCCCACAGAAATCGTCAAGTCCAGGAAATTAATCTCCTCGCAGCTTGCTTCGTAAGAAAGATGCATCCCTCTGTTGTTCACATTGAGGGCATCCATAAACTCACTCAAAGCAGTCCTAATGCCATGCCACAGGAGGAGGATGTCGTCTATGTAGCGTACCCACAAGGCCACTTCTGTGCCTTAGAAACAAGAATGAGACTTTCGGAATCGATACCGCTCACAATGGGACATCCCGAGGGGCAAGTAAGGCTCTTATGAATTTTGGGCAGGTAATAAATAATAGGCACCCTATGTTTAGAATGCCCATAGAAGTCCCCCTCTGAACAATATTCTCAAGTAATAATTTATACCTCCCTCCAGGGTTGGAGGAAAGGGGAGTATAGGTATCCACATCACCCACTATCCTATTCATTTCTTGCAAATAATCACTCTTATCAAGCACGATAATCCCCCACCCTTATCTGCCGGTCGAATCACCAGCTCCTTATTGGCACACAGTGAATCATTCCCTTTCTCTAGGTCCTTTTTGGTTTTTGCTTGTTTCAGTTGGAGATTGTCCAGGTCTCTCAAAGCGACATCTCTAAACATCCATAGAGATGGGGCCAGAGCCCCTGGAGGATTGAACAAAGAGCACAGCCAATCTGTTCTCCTTGATAGGGTTAGAGATGAAGTGCCGTTTGATACTCAATTTACGGGCATATTTATGGACGTCCATATAGGTCTGAAATTTGTTCAGACCTTTCGGTGGAGCAAATTTCAGACCCTTATCTAATACCCTTATCTCTGAATCTAAGAGTACTGTGAGCTGAGGTTAAATATCCCTGTTCCCTTTATGTCTTTTTCCTTTTTGGACTGAACACGCCCCCCCCCCCTAGTTCCTCTCTTAATTCTACGGCCCTTTTGGTGCCTTGGGGGGGCCTGGGAAAACCCACTGCCTGCTGGTCATGGTTCTCCGGTGTGATTCTCTCCTGCTGTTCCATCTGATTAGGAACATAAGGTCCACCCAGTTGACCCAAAGTGTCCCCATAGCCATTCCTAGAGTAACTGAAAACATCTATAGGGCCCCCCATATCTCTCAGCAGAAAAAAATGCATTCTGCACAGGGATATTATAGTTGAATTCATTCTTATCGTATCCCTCATCGTAATGTATAATTTGACTATATGCATCACCACCATGTCCACCATGTCCAAGGGGTTGGTAGAAACCTAACCCCGCTGGTTAGTTTGAGTCGGGACATGATAAGGAGGTGGTCGATGTTTGGAGCTATAATGTTGACCTCTACCCTCTATTACCACCTGAGGTCCCTTTAGATCCCCTGAGAGCAGCAGGTCCTGCATATGGAGGACAGGTTTGGGTGTTAGTAGTGGTTGGGGGTAAACCTCTACCCTGTCCATCCATGGTCTGACTACCCATCTGTGGGGTAGTATCCATGTCCAAAGTGGCAGTGGCAGTTTGTTCCACCAGTAGCTTTTTTTGCCATTCAAACACTGTATGTGATTGTTAGTCAGCCATATCCCTGTTATATTTCTTTTTCTTTTTTATCTCTTGTTCCCTATACTCTTTTTCAAGGAGTTTTAAAAGGTTTTTGGATGTCTCACCATATTCATCACTGTTTTTGAAGGGAGTCTTCTCATCAATCCATAACAGTTTATTGGTCTTTCTTTCAACAAGGAACTGTATAAATTTGACGCCAGCGTCATTAAAATACTTATACCATTCCTCAAGTTGATTCTCCCCTCTCTGGGGACACACTTCCCACCTCAGACTGCAAGGCACCATATGATGTTTAATGTATGTTTCCAGGAAGGCTATGTCCCACTGGGTATGAGTCTCAGATATTGTGAGATTCTTAAGTCTGGTAAACAGACCACCCAAGTCGCTATCACCATCCTTGAAAAAGACACCCTCGTTGTTGACAACCCTGGTCGCTCTATAAGAAAAAATGCTAAATCTATACTAAATTCCAGCTGCACTAATGAAGTATCAGAACGTAAATAAGTATAAAAAAGACTGCGCTAGAAAGAACTAATAGTAAGCTGCAACACAAAATGAGATGCACACATAAACAATAAAAGATAGAAAAGGTTGCGCTCTAACTAAATAAGTGAAAAAGTCCCAACAACAATTACTGTGAATAATTCTGTGAATGGATGGTCATAAATAAATGTCCAATAGTGTATAAATTATAATTCCAAAAACAAAGGAAACAATTCCTGTAGAAAAAATATATAATCATATACAACCAAACTAAAAAAATTCTTTGGTGAGAAAAAAACTATAATAAAAGTCCAATGATATCATAAATAATAATTCAACAGAAGAAAGAAAATTGTGAAAATTTCCTGTGATTTTTGTATTTTATTTTATTATAGGTATATATATATATATATATATATATATATATATATATATATATGTCCAAAATAGAAAGTTCTTTGAAGAAAAAAATCAAGTGAAGAAGATGAATCTATAAGTGAATAACTCAAACTTCATATGATTCATTAAGCAGACACCGTGAATCCACCACCAAGGGAAAATGCGCGCTTACCAGCTGCACAGACCAGTAAAGCCTGTGGCTATCACCCAGCCAGAGTCTCTTTTCCTCGTAGTACTTCTACGGATTGGTCAGCTCACTCCACCACCAACACCACCGGAGCAGGATCGCAACTGGTCAGTCCTTCTCCTCCAGCCCGCAATGGCTCAAAGATAGCAATGGGTCTCAAAAGAAGGGGACATGCAAAGGATCGCCATAGGTAAAAACTGGTGGGTTTATTAATAAAACATAATAAAACATAATCGCCAACAAGGCGTAAATAACAAGGGATATACAAGTATAAAAAAATTGCAGCCAGCCAGCAGCAGCAAACACGCCCGTGGCCATCCATGTGGATATGCTCCTTGCACCTTTTTAATGGAGGAGCACTATCTCCATTTCTAAAATAAATAAATAAATAAACTTACATTTTTTTTAAATTTTTGTGTCATTCCTTCAATTGTTTGTGGGGTGTTTTTCATATATACCCCCTTGAGATGCTGTTATCCCCTCCATCCGGGTATAATCTTTAGATTTTTGGCTGGTTGGGGAGACCATCTTTAGTCAGTGTTGTAGGGATTATGTGTGTGAATGCCGAATGCCCCCCCCCCCGCATCTCCCTGATAGGGGGGCATTATTTATATACATTTTATTCATTTTTCATAATTGCATTCTTCCATTATTCTATTTTTTCACTTTTTGGTGGGGTTCCACTACATGTAAATGTACCCCCTAAAAATATAGGTGTTGGGGTCCCCTCTCCAATGCATATTGGAGTGCCTTATTTACCAGTTGTGCCCTTTACATCTTTTGATGGAGGAGTACCTTTTCATAACTATAATAATTCTTCATTGTTCTCTGACTTTAGCCGTATCGGCCTATTGTCTGTGAATATGTATCTATTAGGATCTTCCCATAGGGTTTTTTTTAATCATTCCCTCTTTTGTTATACATATTATTAATAATATTGGTTTCGTATATGGTTGTTTTTACAACCTTTGAATCCATAGATTAAGACATCCTTCAATGTTTGGGTCCATTTTTTGCATAAGGTATTTTGAACCCAGAGGTGGCGCTGTGCGCCTATGCTGGAAATTCATGCGAACATATATGGTTTTAATCTAGCTCCTGCTGAACAGTCCTCAGTAACAATTTATTCACCTAATATTCCTTTGTACCGCTGTGGGCTTGTTGGGCTGCTTGGTTGGCTGCTGAACGAGTTTGCTTAGGTTTGGGACTTATTGGGTTTCCAATTTTGTTGCCATTAGGCAAAATGACATATTTAGGCTAACCACTCAGCACTCACGGCGTGGTGTAGCTTTGTCCGTCTATTGCCATTAGTCAAAATGGCGTTTTTAGCCAGCCGCCCACGATTCAGAACGAGGTGTGGTTAAGTGTGTTGTTATATAAAGCGGTGCGTCAGTACGCCGCCTGTGCCCCAGGACGATGTCAGACTAGTGACGAAACGCATCGGGAGGAGCGACGTGCTGACGTTAACGCGCGATATGTCCCGTTGTTTGTATGCATGGCGTGTTTACTGCTGCCGGCCGGCCGCAATTTTTTACACTTGTATACCCCTTGTTATTTACGCCTTGTTGGCGATTATGTTTTATTAATAAACTCACCAGTTTTTACCTATGGCGATCTTTTGCATCTCCTCTTCTTTTGAGACCCATTGCTATCTTTGAGCCATTGTGGGCTGGAGGAGAAGGACTGACCAGTTGCGATCCTGCTCAGGTGGTGTTGGTGGTGGAGTGAGCTGACCGATCCGTAGAAGTACTACGAGGAAAAGAGACTCTGGCTGGGTGATAGCCAGGGCCGTTTGAAGGAATTTGGGGGCCCCAAGCAAATGGACATGGAGGCCCCCCCCCCCAAAGTTGGGAGGCCGCAGATCGCGGGGGGTGGGGGGGGATTGCTGCCGTGGGACAGCTATTACAGCTATTTTTTTGGTGGAGATCAAAGTTGGGAGGCCGCCGATCGCGGGGTGGGATATCGTCTTACCTCCTCCTCCCATGCTGCCTCCACTGGCTCCTCTTCCTCCTCTTCCTGCTGTGTGGGAAAACATACACTCTCGAGGGACTGCGGGAAACTCAGTGTGTGCACTTCCTGTTAGTCCGGCCGGGAACAGGAAACTGATTTTTTTTCCCGACCGCGGTACCCGGCCGGACTGGGGCCCCAGGCCAGCTTTGGGCCCCAAGCAATTGTTTGGTTTGCCTGTCCTGTTGCAACGGGCCTGGTGATAGCCACAGGCTTTACTGGTCTGTGCAGCTGTTAAGCGCGCATTTTCCCTTGGTGGTGGATTCACGGTGTCTGCTTAATGAATCACATGAAGTTTGAGTTATTCACTTATAGATTCATCTTCTTCGCTTGATTTTTTTCTTCAAAGAACTTTCTATTTTGGACATATATATATATATATATATATATATATATATATATATATATATATAATTTAAAAAAAAATCACAGGAAATTTTCACAATTTTCTTTCTTCTGTTGAATTATTATTTATGATATCATTGGACTTTTATTATAGTTTTTTTCTCACCAAAGAACTTTTTTTGTTTGGTTGTATATGATTATATATTTTTTTCTACAGGAATTGTTTCCACATAATTTCCTTTGTTTTTGGAATTATAATTTATACACTACTGGACATTTATTAATGACCATCCATTCACAGAATTATTCACATTATATGTTGTTGGGACTTTTTCACTTATTTAGTTAGAGTGCAACCTTTTCTATCTTTTATTGTTTATGTGTGTATTTCATTTTGTGTTGCAGCTTACCATTAGTTCTTTCTAGCGCTGTCTTTTTTATACTTACTGATCCTATTGGACGCCTGACGTGGAGCCAGGGAGGAAGCTGCTGGAGCCAGAGAGGAAGCATGCCACCCTGGAGCTGCTGCCCAGACCGCGCTCCCGCTAGCCTGGAGCCATTGCCCAGGCTCTGCACCCGCTAGCCTGGAGCTGCTGCCCGGACCCCACACCCGCTAGCCTGGAGCCACTGCCCGGACCCCGCACCCGCTAGCCTGGAGCCGCTGCCCGGACCCGCACCTGCTAGCCTGGAGTCGCTGCCCGGACCCTACACCCGCTAGCCTGGAGCCGCAGCCCGGACCCCGCACCGTTCTAGCATCTGCTTCCAGGTTCAGTAACCTAGCGTGCCATTTGGTAGGAACTCCTCCTTTCTCAAATTAGATTAGCTTGAGAAAGGAGGAGTTCCTCTGAAATGCATTGCTTTTTGTGTTATGTATTACTTAAAGTTGACTTTCAGTAATTTTTTCAACTTTCCATCTATTAAATCTTCTGCCCTTGTTGTTTTAACTTTGGATAGTAAACATTTTTTATAGCATATACAGCCCACTTCCTTTTTCTTGTCTGGTCATTAGCCTTATGACATCATGCACAGCTCTCTCTCTGACTCTTGTGAGAGTTTGGCAGGAAGGGAGGGGGTGAGTCATAAGAAGACACACAGAGGCACACCTCCAGCAGCACTGGAGGTGTGCCTCTGTGTGTCTGTGTAAATCGAGGAAATGAACAGGCAGCAGCTTCAGCTGCCCACAGTTAAAATGGATGCAGCCAGACTCAGTGGAGGGAAATTTCTGCAGCATATTTGGCAAGTACAAAATCACAATATATATAAAATAATATGCAAAGTGGTTGGAGGGGAGCTTCAGAATGGCAAAGATGTTTTTATTACAAATTATGTGAGCAGACTGCAGTTCCTCTTTAACCACTTCCATACAGGGCTTTTTATACCACTTCAATACTGGGCCTATTTTGGCACTTCTCTCCTACATGTACAAATCATCATTCTTTTGCTAGAAAAATTACTCAGAACCCCGAAACATTATATATATGTTTTTTTTAGCAGACACCCTAGGGAATAAAATGACGGTCGTTGCAACTTTTTATCTTGCACGGTATTTGCGCAATAATTTTTCAAATGCCTTTTTTTGGTGAAAAAAATGGTTTCATGAATTAAAAAATAACAAAACAGTAAAGTTAGCCCAATGTTTTTGTAAAATATGAAAGCTTATGTTACGCCGAGTAAAAATATACCTAACATGTCACGCTTTAAAATTGCGCACAATCATGGAATGGCGCCAAACTTTGGTACTTAAAAATCCCCGTAGGCGACGCTTTGAAAATTTTTACAGGTTACCAGGTTAGAGTTACAGAGTAGGTCTAGTGCTAGAATTGTTGCACGCACACTAACGCACGCGGCAATACCTCACATGTGTGGTTTGAATGGCGTTTACATATGCGGGCGGGACTTACGTGTGTGTTCGCTTCTAAGGCGCGAGCTATTGGGGACGGGCGTTTTTTAAAAAAAATTTTTTTTTACTTACCGTATTTATCGGCGTATAACATGCACAGGCGTATAACACGCACCCTAACTTTAAGAGGGAAGTTTAAGGAAAAAAACTTTCCACAGCCCCCTGCGTATAACACGCAGGCACAGTTTACCCTCTATTTTCAGGGTAAAAAAGTGAGTGTTATACGCCAATAAATACAGTATTTTTTTTTATTTTTACTTTTCTTTTTACACTTTTTTTTTTTTTTGATCACTTTTATTCCTATTACAAGGAATGTAAACATCCCTTGCAATAGGAATGTGTGTGACAGGTCCTCTTTATGGAGAGATGCGGGGTCAATAAGACCCCACATCTCTCCTCCAGGCTGGAAAGCATGAGATCAGTGAATTTTTTTTTCACGATCTCATACTTACAGCCGCAATGGCGGCTTTGTTTACATTTGAGGACCCGGGCGTGACGTCATCACATCGCGCTTGGGCCTCCGACGATCATAGAGATGAATGGTGACCATCTGGTCACCAGTCATCTCTATGCTCATCACGTGACCCACCACCGGCGCCGACGATTCTCTCCGGGTCCCCGATCGCACGGGAGAGCCCGGAGAAGCACCGGATGGCGGCAGGAGGGGGCGATGTCCCCTCCCGCCGCCTATAAGAACGATCAAGAGGCGGAACCGCCGCTATGATCATTCTTATGGTGCGCAGGATCGCCGGCTGCAAACAAGGATATCTCAATGATGCCTCTAGCTGCAGGCATCATTCAGATATCCCCCCTCAAACCCAGGACGTCATATGACGTCCATCCGGAGGGAGAGAGGGTTCCTGCCGGCGTCATTTTGCTATGGCCCAGTATGGAAAGGGTTAAAGTGATATTAAAGGCAATTCGTTTTTTAAAAAGAAATAACAAACATGTTATACTTACATAGTTACATAATTACATAGTAGGTGAGGTTGAAAAAAGACACAAGTTCATCAAGTTCAACCTATGTGTGTGATTATATGTCAGTATTACATTGTCTATCCCTGTATGTTGCGGTCGTTCAGGTGCTTATCTAATAGTTTTTTAAAACTATTGATGCCCCCTATCCTCCAGGTCGTTTATGAACAAATTAAATAGGATTGGTCCAAGCACAGAACCCTCTGGGACCCCACTACCCATCCCTGACCATTCAGAGTATTTATCACGACCCTCTGAACTCGCCCCTGTAGCCAGTTTTCAATCCATGTACTCACCCTATGGTCCATGCCAACGGACCTTACTTTGCACAGTAAACATTTATGGGGAACTGTGTCAAATGCTTTTGCAAAATCCAGATACACCATATCTACGGGCCTTCCTTTATCTAGATGGCAACTCACCTCCTCATAGGTTAATAGATTGGTTTGGAGAGAATAATTCTTCATGAATCCATGCTAATTACTGCTAATGATACAGTTTTCATTACTATAATCTTGTATATAGTCCCTGATCATTCCCTCCATAGTTAGAGGGGATTAGCTATGTGTTAGTTCCGTGCATGGCTTCTGAGGTGGGTGGTTGAGGTTTGTGTGAAGTGGATATGTAATGCGGATATGTGGGTATTTAAACTGAGTACCTGAGGGGGGGTGGGGGAGGGAATAAAGAAGGAGAAGGGAGGGGGAGCAGAGTGGGGGGGGGGCGGTTTCCCAAGTCTAATTCTAATTCTGTCCTCTGTTAGCCATAAGGGTGCTTCCTGTGATATGTCACAAGGATAAACACTGCAGTTTTGGTTACTGGAAGCCCCCCGATTCCCTTGTGAAGACTGAGGAGAAGAATAAATTCAATACCTTCGTCACCTCCCTATCCTTTGTAACCAGATGTCCTTACTCATTCTTTATGGGGCTAATATGGTCTGTCCTCCTTATTTTACTGTTTACACACTTAAAGAATTTCATGGGATTTTTTTTTTGCTCTCCTCCGCTATGTGTCTTTCATGTTCTATCTTAGCCGCCCTGATTGCACCCTTACATTTCTTGTTGCATTCTTTTTAAAGTTTAAATGCTGATGATGATCCCTCAACCTTGTATTTTTTGAAGGCCTTCTCTTTTGCTTTTTTATGCATTTTTACTTTGGCGTTAAGCCATCCAGGACTTTTGTCTGCTCTTTTAAATGTATTACCCAATGGGATGCACTGGCTAATGCCCTTATTTAATATGCTCTTAAAGCGAACCCATCTCTCCTCCGTGTTCTTTGTTCCTAAGATTTTACCCCAATTTATATCTTCTAGCAAGGTTTGTAGTTTAGGGAAGTTGGCTCGTTTGAAATTCAGTATCTTTGCATTTCCCTTATGTTTCCTATTTGTGGGATTTATACTGAAGCCAATTGACCTGTGATCGCTGTTTCCTAAATTGCCCCATATTTCCACATCCGTGATCAGGTCTGTATTGTTGGTAATCAGTAGATCTAGTAACGCTTTGTTTCTAGTTGGTGCGTCTACCATCTGACCCATGAAATTGTCCTGCAAGACATTTAGGAACTGGCGAGTCTTAGACGAATGCATGGTTCCTTTCGCCCAGTCTATGTCTGGATAATTAAAATCCCCCATTATGATAACACTTCCCATCCTTGCTGCTAATCCAAATTGTGATAGGAGGTCCGCCTCCCCTTCCTCTCTTAGGTTAGGGGGCCTATAGCATACTCCCAGGATTATTGTCCCCTTAGCTTCATCCCTTTGGAGCTCTACCCATAAGGATTCCACCACCTCCCTAGCTCCCTTAGTGATGTCATCTCTCACATTCACTGCCCCTTTTTTACCCTCTCTATCCCTGTGATACAGGGTATACCCTTGAATGGTTGCCAGTAAATCATGAAAGCTGTTGAACCAAGTCTCTGAAATTCCCACAAAATCCAAATCCTCCTTATACAACAGTATCTCTAGTTCACCCATCTTGTCTGCCAGGCTCCTGGCATTGGTGAACATGCCACGTAGTTTAGTCCGGTTACATACTATCCTCTTATTGGGTGTTCTGAGATTGCAGCTACTTACCTGCTCTGTGCTGTGATTTTGCACAGAGCAGCCCTGATTCTCCGCTTCCTGGGTCCCCGCCGGCACTTCTGGCCCCTCCCTCCTGCTGAGTGCCCTCATAGCAAGCAGCTTGCAATGGTGGCACCCAAGCCTCTGCGTGTCCATTCACACACAGAGTCGCGGCTCAGCCCTGCCCCCTCTCTCTCCTTGTTGGCTCACTGGGTGTGATAGACAGCAGCTGGAACCATTGCTGTCTCAGTCAATGAGGAGAGAGAGTCCCCAGAGAGCCGAGGCTCTTGTGCAGATCACTGTATCATGATGGGGCTCAGGTAAGTATTAGGGGGGCTGCTGCACACAAAAGGTTTTTTACCTTTATGCATAGAATGCATGAAGGTAAAGTACCTTGAGCCTTTAGAACCCCTTTAACATTTGGACTGTCTTTTTCTATATACTGTATATTTATGGCAACATATGAGGTAGGTGAACTCTTTTCCTTGTGGACCTCATTTGTATATGGGACTATATGGAATTTTTATACCATATTGGACTCCATGAACTTTATATTAATTTCATGCATTAGTATCACTTTATTGGGATGTCTTTACATGGTTTTCCCCAAGATAGTTTTAGTAATATATACAGTATATCATTTTATATATATATATATATATATATATATATATATATATATATATATATATATATATATATATATATATATCATTATTGATTTTTTGGTCAAATAAAGAAACACATTTTAATGTTTTAGTTTTAATAGGAGTATTCAAGAGATGTTCACATATAATCATGACCAGATCTGCCCAGAGGATAACGGATACCTGTGGTGTACGTTATGATCTACAGCCCACAACCTCGTCTTAACAAATACATTTATAGCAATTGGTCATATAAGCACCACATAAGAAACAGCCATTGGCTCTTCTTCTCCCACCTGGTGGAAAAGTAGTTTATTTTCAGATATCTCAGCATTGTTACTGATTATGTGCATCACTAGTAACAATAAACTCCAGTATTTCTCCAGAAATTAAAAATTCTGTGCTACAGACCAGCAGCATCATGACAGTGACGTGAGCTAGACGCAGTCACCATATCTACATTCACACAAACATCTTTGGGTGAGATGAAACTATGGCACATATTATAGGGGTATATATATGCCATGATCCAATGTAAAAAAGTACTTGTGCCATTCTGATTCCATGTTCATCAACTGTAAATCCAGTATATTCTAAGATCTAAAACCAGAGATGAGGTTAAATACATATACAGTATTTACACATTTAGTTGAAAGTTGTTTTTTGATAACTCAATCAGTTAGGCCTCATTCACATGGGCGAACTTAAGTGTACACCCATGTGGGGGCATTGTTTTGTTATATTTCCACAGTCCTATTCATGTCAATTGGGATGCAGCAGCTGCCTGGATACAGCCACTACTCCCAATTTGACATCCATGTGGGGATATGTGCATGTCCGCAAACACACACTGCCTGCATTCAGGGACTGGTAGCCACACCAAGGTCAAGTTGTGAGCAGCGGCTGTGTCCATGCAACCATATCCCAATTGACTTGAATGGGACTGCCTGCATCTTGTGCAGACGTAACACAGCTCTCATACAGGTGTACGCTTAAGTACGCCTGTGTGTATGAGGCCCAAGTAGCAGTAAAATCACAATTAGTGTTAAACCAAATGAAAAAAGTGTTGCTATATGTATATATTCACTTTTAAAGGCTTCATGTATCTATCCCCTATTAGGTAGATATTTACCTTTTGACCCCTTCACCTTAACCTGTTGTTATAAGGGAAGAAACTGAGGCGAAATCTCATAATAACTAATGAACATGAACATGTGGTGAGGGAAAGCTCTGAATTGGAATACTTGTCTTGGTGAGAGCTATCAAAGGTGGAATTTTCCAACACTGTGTGGAGATTTCCTATGGCTGTCTATTATATTATCAGGGCAGGGAACAAGGAGAAATCTCTTCTAATCAACAAAAAAAAGTTGTTTGAAGTTTCGCTAGAATACATTAAATATACTATAAAGTAAACTGGGTACCATATAAAAATGTAATGACTGAAACAGTCAATGCAGATATGGTCTGAAGCCCCTGTACACTATTCCTAAACATCAGGAGGCTTCTAATTTTATTTTATTTTTTAATACTTTATCTCTTTACAGGTATACAGAGATAGGTCTGTGGATATATGCCACAACCCCAAATATACATAGTACACACATATTTCGAGCCATCAAAGAAAAACATAAAGAAAAAGAAACATATTCCTTAATCCTAATCCTGTTTCCCTCACAGCTTCTTTTTCTTGGGGGGGCAGGCTTTACCTTTTATTTATATGGCTCTATTTCCATATCCACCTCTGCGTTCCTGTTGAATTTTTCTTATTTTTATACATACATAACAAATAAAATTCTCCTTTTACCCCTTTTAGGAGGCTTCTTTTAGGAGGCTTCTAATTATTACAGTCCTTTTGTAGTGATCATCTGTCCTTTTCTTGCTACTGAACTTCCAGTGTCATGGGGGTTAACAGCTTCAGGTCTCCAGGCTCAGCTCTTCTCCATTGAGAAAAATTATTTCACTGATTACACTGCCTGTAACATGAATGGTGGAAAGGGTTGAAATTAAAGCGCCACCCCACTGCTAAGAGGTCCAGATACAACTTTATTCCATTAAACGTCGGGGGGTACAATTCAAGAGATAGCCAACGTGTTTCAGTGGTCTGTCAAACAAGCTGCTGATTAGGCCTGTGCTTTCAAATCACAATGGAATACATACCACTGTGGGTCCAGTTTGCTACTGGTTTGTTAATTTTTCTGCCAGTCAAGCCCTGATGAAGGGAGAAGTTAGACCCCCCGAAACGCGTTTGCTATTTCTTGAATTGTACCCTGACCTTTAATGGAATAAAGTTGTATCGGGACCTCTTAACAGCGGTGTGGCGCTTACATTTCAACCCTTCTCACATTACACTACAAGCCAAGGAGACTGTGGAGACCCTTTGGGGTGTAGAAGCCACCTATTTACACAAGACAATTTACACCAACATTAAACACTTAGCGACCGCCCTATAGCAGTTTTACTGTGTGTGCAGGATCACGTATATATACGCGTTCCTGCACTTACAGGTTCCAGGTGTGAGTTCTCATTCACTCGATGTCCGCCGGCACCCACTGATCACTTGGTACACAGGCAAAACGTCAGTCTGCCTATGTAAACAAGGCACATTGGCATTCTGTCAGGAGGGAAGACATGGATTCTGTGTTCCTGCAAAGCAGGGACATGGATCTATGCCTTACCTTAGAAAAAGCACCTCCGCCACAGTAAGAAAACACTAGCTTGGCACACATTTAACCCTTTGATTGCCCCTGATGTTTAACCTATTCCCAGCCAGTGTTATTAGTACAGTGACAATACATTTTTTAGCACTGATCATTGTATTGGTGTCACTGGTTCCCCAAAAAAAGTCAAAAGTGTCAGTTAGTATCCAACTGTCTGCTGCAATATTGCCATAAAAAGGCTATAAGTAGCTGATCGCCGCCATTACTAGTAAAATAAATAAATAAATAAATAAAAATATCCCACAGTTTGAAGACACTATAACTTTTGCGCAAACCAATCAATATACGTTTTTTAACCACCTCCCTACTGTGCACGAAAACCCCCTTCCTGCCCAAGCCATTTTTCAGCTTTCAGCGCTGTCACACTTTGAATGACAATTGCGCGGTCGTGCGACGTGGCTCCCAAACGAAATTTGCGTCCTTTTTTTCCCACAAATAGAGCTTTCTTTTGGTGGTATTTGATCACCTCTGCGGTTTTTATTTTTTGCGCTATAAACAAAAGAAGAGCGTCCAGTTTGGAAAAAAACACTATTTTAAAATTTTTGCTATAATAAATACCCATTTTTTTTTTTTTAAATAAAATTTTCCTCAGATTAGGCCGATACGTATTCTTCTACATATTTTTGGTAAAAAAAAATCGCAATAAGCGCGTATTGATTGGTTTGCGCAAAAGTTATAGCGTGTACAAAATAGGGGATAGATTTATAGCATTTTAATTTTTTTATTTTTTTATTAGTAATGGCGGCGATCTGCAATTTTTTATTGTGACTGCGATATTGCGGCGGACACATCGGACACTTTTGACACATTTTTGGGACCATTCACGTTTATACAGCGATCCCTGCTATAAAAATGCATTGATTACTGTATAAATGTGATTGGCAGGGAAGGGGTTAACCACTAGGGGGCGGGAAGGGGTTAAATATGTTCCCTCAATGTGTTCTTACTGTGGGGGGAGGGGACTGACTGAGGGAGGTGACCGATGGTTGTCCCTATGTACAAGGGACACACCATCGGTCCCCTCTCCCTCACAGGACGTGGATCTCTGTGTTTACACACAGAGACCCACTTTCCTGCTCGTTTCCCGGGCAATCGCGGGTGCCCGGCGGCAATCTCGGCCGCCGGGCACGCGCACCGGGGCCTCGTGAACGCGGCGGGCGCGTGCGTGCGCCGCTGGCTTCAAGCGCGCGCCTCCTAGCTCGTTTTAAAGGGAGGACGTCATATGACGTCCTCCCAGAACGAGAGTATCCTCCGCCCGCCGTCAATTGACAGTGGGCGGTAAACAAGTGGTTAAGGATTTTTTTTACCAAACATATGTAGCAGAATACACATGGACCTAAATTTATAAAGAAATTTTTATTTTATTTTTATTGGATATGTTGTATAGCAGAAAGTAAAAAATATTGTTTTGTTTTTTTCCAAAATTGTCAGTCTTTTTTTGTCTATAGCTCAAAACATAAAAAAATGCAGAGGTGATCAAATACCACCAAAAGAAAGCTCTATTTGGGGAAAAAGGGACACATATATTGTATTTGGGTACAGTGTCGCACAACCGCGCAGTTGTCAGTTAAAGTAACGCCGTGCCCTATCACAAAACAATGGCCTGGTCAGGAAGGGGGAGTAAATCTTCCGGAGGTCAAGTGGTTAGTACCTTAAGATAAAAATACCAGTAAAATAAACCTACGGGTCCAGCGATATCTTTCCAATTTCTTCAACTGTAACATGAATGGGGGAGAGTGTAATTAGTCACAGGATTCTCTCCCCTGTACAATAAGGTGACTAGATTTTTAAAATGAAATCCGGGGACATATTTTTTTTTTACTAGTAATGGCGGCAATCAGCGACTCTCTGCCCATAGCCGCCGCCGCCCGCCTCACAGCCTGTCAAGTTTTACTCTCCGTGCCCCGGCTACTACTGGGTGGGGAGTGGAGGAAGATCACTCCAACATGGAAGGCACAGAGATAGGCAGGCGGCTGGCCAGGACTTGAGCCAAGGCAGAAGAACATGGGAGCGGAGCTGGATGGGCACCCGAAACTGAAGAAATATTCCCTCCGCTCCGACCAGCACATGATCATCAGAAAGGGGCACAGATAATGGAAAAAAATACACCCAGTAAGCTAGTAATTCTGCACTGACTGTCTTTGAAATTGCCCCAGCCCCTGTTCAAATCCAATCCAGGGACAAAACCGGGGACAGACTTGGTTCGGGGACGGTGTCCTCAATCCAGGTACTGTCCCCAGAAACCGGGGATGTCTGGTCACCCTACTGTACAAAGATCATGTGAATGAAATAACTTTTCTTAATGGAGGTGAGCGCAGGAAGAGGTGTGCCCCATCGAATCGTCTTTAGGACAGCTGAGCTTGGAGACTTAAAGCTATTAACCCCAACAATGCTGCAAGTTCAGCAGCAGGAAGAGTACAAGGTAATCCTGCAGTGAAGAATTGTACAGAATCCAGCAGCTTGCACATTGTGAAAAATACAGATAAGTAATGTAACTAAAAGTTTAGCATTTTTTTTTTTCTTAACTAAACTTCAGCTTTAATATGTCAATAAATTGATTTCAGTAAACTGACATCTGATTGATCATATTCGTTACACGATTTGAATTCTCTTGGACAAGAAATCAATGGAAAGGAAGGAAGGAGTACATACATTTAATTTCAATCGTAAAATAATATGCCAGGGAGCAGGCATGACCTAACCCTTCCTTGTTTCCTTCTTAAAGTGGAGCTCCACCCTAAATATAAACTTTTGCTATTTGGAACCCTCCCCCCCTCCGGTGTCACAATTGACACCTTTCAGGGGGGAGGGGGGTGAAGATACCTGTCTAAGACAGGTATTTTCACCCACATCCGGGAGTCCTCTCTCCGGGAATCTGCGGGAGTGACGTCACTTCCCCCAGACTTCCCGTAGTGTTCTGGGAGACACTCGGCTCCCAGAACACAGGAGGACGAATCAGAACGGCGCAGCGCGACTCGCGCATGTGCCGTAGGGAACCGGGCATGAAGCCGCAGGACTTCACTTCCTGGTTCCCTCAGCGAGGATGGCGGTGGGGGCAGCAGAGTGATGAGCGATCGCTCGTCCTCTGCTGCGGACGTCGCTGGACTCCAGGACAGGTAAGTGTCCAAATATTAAAAGCCAGCAGCTGCTGTAGCTGTAGCTGTAGCTGCTGGCTTTTAATATTTATTTTTTTTCCGGGGGAGCTCCGCTTTAAGTTTAGGACTACTTGCTGGTTTTCAGTTGGTGAATTCTTTTGTAAATGTATTTAGCTATAATAAGAAGCTTCCACAGATTTGTACCCATTCAAGCTTTGTGAGTGTTTCTATTATTTGTTGCTGGATTTGTTCTTCTATAATGCAACTTGATTGTTGTCTCTAAATTCCAATTTTCAGAGACCTTTTCTGCCATCCAACATTGATAATGAAGTGGAAGACTACAAACCTTTCTTATTTAATGTGCAGCACGTTTGACAGTTCGGTAATACATGCATGCAAACACCGCCAATAAGCACAAAACGATAAGGATAACGGGAATTATAATTGTCCAGGGTTCTGTAAAATATGATATTAACATTTATAAAGACAAAATAAGAAAAATGTTTGTACCACCCTTGAGAAATCTTGTTTTGAATTATAAAAATCTAACATTCTCTTATTTAACCATTGTATACACCAGCATTTCACTCCTATTAAATACCTAACCCTAAAGATTAAGAAACACATTGCTGGCAAAATATTCCAAATCTGCTGCCTTACAAAATATATATATAAATATACAATCCATAAAACCCTTTTTTATATCTTATATAAAGTTTACAGACTTCTGGAAAAAATATAATAGAAATCTAATATACTGCTATAGGTTTATTTGCAATATTTAAATTGAAACTAAAGGCAAAACTTTTTTTTTTCCATTTTGGCTAGAGCAAAGGAGGGTTATAACCCCTGTCATAATTTTTTCGCCATCTATGTCCCATTACAGAGATTTAGCTTCACTTCCTGTCCCATAGCCAAACAGGAAATGAGAGTAAATCCTGGTAAATTAGGAGAATTCGTTGGGGACCCCCAGGTAACCAGAACTAGTGTCCCCATTGGAAGGTTTCCCTTCTATTTACTTTTCTGGGGACAATCCAAAATTTGTGATTTTCGTTTACTTTCACTTTCAATGAGAATGGTAAACTGGACAAAAAAAGAGGGGGAATCCCTTTACAGGGCACAGACAGTAATACAAACTGACAGGTGTTCTAATCCCTTTGCACTCTATCCAAAACTAAAAAAAAAAGAGTTTTGCCTTTAGTTATACTTTAACCACTTCCCGCCCGGCCTATAGCAGAATGAAGGCCGGGCAGTGGTTGCGTTATCCTGACTGGACGTCATATGACGTTCAGCAGGATAAGCCACAATTTTGTGCCCGCGGGGGGCGTGCAGTGCGGTGATCGGTGGTATGTCACTCTGACACAGGGTTGCCAACTTTCAGTAAATTTACGAACAGTTTGTAAAATCTGTACCTTTTGCATCTGTCCTTGAATGTCCATTACGGACATGTAGGCTGCGTGTCTGTAACTGACATTCATGGACAGATGCAACAATTATGGATTTTACACACTGTTCGTAAATTTACTAAAAGTTGGCAACCCTGCTCTGACACACCGCAACTCCGATCTAAGAGGCTCTTTAC
Organism: Rana muscosa; assembly: GCA_029206835.1. Classification (NCBI taxonomy): domain Eukaryota; kingdom Metazoa; phylum Chordata; class Amphibia; order Anura; family Ranidae; genus Rana; species Rana muscosa. The sequence continues at coordinate 680,109,821 of CM055117.1, read as the reverse complement.
CACGTGATCAGCTGTGACCAATCACAGCTGATCACAATGTGTAACCAGGAAGTGCCGGTAAATGGCTTTCCTCGGTTTGCGCTGGCAGGGAAAGCCGATCGGCGGCTCTCCTGTCAGAGGGGGGGTCTGTGCTGATAATCAGCTCATTGATTATCAGCTCAGCCCCCATCAGAGGTGCCCATCACATCTTTCAATCACTGCCCATCAGCTGCCAGTCAGTGCCCATCAAAGTGCCAGTCAGTGCCCATCAAAGTGCCAATCAGTGCCCTTCACAGATGCCAATCAGTGCCCATCAGTAAAGGGTGTCAGTACCTCATCATCAGTGCTTCCTATCAGTGCCAGCTATTAGTGCCCATCAGTGCCGCCTGTCAGTGCCCATCAGTGCCACCTATCAGTGCCCATCAGTGCTGCATATCATTGTCACCTATCAGTGCCCATCAGTGCTGCATATTAGTGCCAACTCATCAGTGCCAACTCATCAGTGCCGCCTCATCAGTGCCGCCTCATCAGTGCCCATCAGTGAAGGAGAAAACATCATTTTATAACAGAAACAAAGAAAAACATTGTTTTTTTCAAACATTTGTCTTTTTTAGTTGTTTACTTGTTTAGCAAAAAATAAAAACCCCAGTGGTGATCAAATACCACCAAAAGAAAGATCTATTTGTGCGAAAATAATGATAAAAATGTTGCTTGAGTACAGTGTTGCAAGACCGCGCAATTGTCATTCAAAGTGTGACAGCGCTGAAAGCTGAAAATTGTGCTGGGCAGGAAGGGGGGAAAGTGCCCGGTATTGAAGTGGTTAAGTTAAGTACCCTTAAAAGCAAGCAATATTCTATTTATTAGTTAGAACAAAGTTTTTGTTTTATCTTAACCCACACTCAATTAAGACAGGTGGGCAGTCACACAGTCTGATCAGAATATATTCAATGGTACACAAACCTGTTGTCAATGAGGTGAAATAGAGAGTTGATGTGTCATTTCCACTTACAGTCTGCAATACACAAGTGATGGGAACGTTGTAAAATTCTGCAGTAACTTTGTATAAATGAAGGACTAAGCTTATGTAAGTGAAATTTCCTTTTTTGGTTACACTGTGGAGTGAAATATAAGAGAATTATAATAATAAATAGCACTTTAGATAGGTAATTTTACACGGCTTACATGGCTAATTCTAATGTATTTATATATTTTTTATTAATTTTCAAGATGCTTCTTTAGTATAGCAAAAATTATTAAAACTGCTAAAATATTATTGTTATTAGTTTTAATATTTTTTTCTATCAATATTAATACCATTATTTTTTATATATCACAGAAATCTTAGATTCAATTCACACTGAAGCTGAGCATTTTCGGTAATTTTTCAGCTCTTTTTTTTTTTGAGTGTTTGTACAGGCATTTTTTCTCATTTTGGTATGTGTTTTGGACTTTTCTAGCATTTTTCTTTTTACCTAATAGAATGCTGGTTAGTATGCAAGAAAACGTGTGAAAAATGCACACAATTTTCGTGTGTTTTTCAGGTGCTCCCTTTAAAGTCTATTGAAGCAAAAAATGCTCTCCCCTAAAAATGCTCAGATGCCAAAGCAAAGTTAGAACTCCTTATTAGCATAAATGTTAGCATCATTTGATCAATTGGCATTTTCATAAGAGACATCTATGGGACCGTTAGGAGTGTCAGTTGCATGGTCCTACCTCCACCACCCCTGTCCAGCCACTTTCGATGGTGTTTGTGTCCTCAATGCCAGGCAATGAGGACATTTACTCTGTGCCAACTGGCTGGGGCGGAAGGTCTGTGCTGAGTGTCCTCATAAAACAAGAAATTGGTCGCACACTGAAACTCCAACTTATCTTGATGTCATCTTTATTGTCAACAGGGTCAGACAGATGCCTGTTGACAATAAAGATGACATCAAGATAAGTTGGAGTTCCAGTGTGCGACCAATTTCTTGTTTTACTCGTCTTCCACGATGGTGAGCCAAGGTCTGCACCTGTGATCTACCTTGCACCTGATTCAGCCTGGAGCGGTGTGCTTCTTCTTGTTCTCTGAGTGTCCTCAATGCAAGGCAGAGAGTTGCTCCATCTACTGTACCTAGTTTTCCTCCTCATTTGCATTGGCCTTCGGCCACACACCCCTCTGGCTGCCCTGCCCTGATTGGCTGCACTGCTCTTTTACGCCTTTTTTGATAAGCATCCCAAGCCCAGGGGTTTTAGGCTTGTGATAGTGTTCCTGCTTCCTGGCTTCCCACCTGTATCCCTGTTAGTTCCTGCCCTGTTTACTTCTTGGATTCCACATTGCTGACCCCTGCTCGGTTTACTGGCTATTCTTTTGGATTGTCACCTGCCTTGACCTCAAAATGTTTACTGGACTATGCCTATCTCATGCCCCCCTGACCTTGGAACTGTCTTTTGAATTACACTTTTCCAGTGCCAGCCCTGATCTTGGAACCATTTACTGGATCATGATTGTCCACAGCCTGCCCGGACTGACACACAGATGCTCTCCAGCTGTTCCACGGGCTCTGCTTTTTCTGCCTTTAGACTAAAAGTACCCTTGTTTGTTATCTTCTTCCAGTCCCAGTGTTATTTTGCCAGGAAATGTAGCATAGTGTACTAAGGCCTGGGGGCAACCAAGTACCAATAGGCCTGCATGCATTTAAAGTGGAACATTTCCAAAAAACAGAAGCTCCCTCCAGCCCCCCCCCCCCCACCAAATTCAGAATCTTTTTGGAGGAGGAAGCAGTTGGAGGAAAGCGGAAGTTCGCACTCCCCTTCACCCACAACCTACTGTAACTGGGGGACATTACAGGTTCCAGGTGTTTGCGGGTCCATTAATATACCGCAGTGTGGCTCATGCATGTGCAGTGGGGAGCCGACTGTGAAGCCACAGGAGTTACTGGGGACCCAAAGACCAGTGAAGAACCGTCCCGGGTGAGGACAGCACTGGAACTCTGGCAGGTACGTGTCTGTTTATTAAAAGACAGCAGCTACAGTTATTGTAGCTGCTGACTTTTTAATTTATGGAAACCTGACTAAATCTCCTATTCAAAGTGGCCTTCTACAACACAGAGATGAAAAGATTTTTTTCTCAGCTCAGAAAGCAGTGAGCAGGGATCTTTTGTCACACACATTGCAGAGCTAGAGCACAGAGATGAGTGTAATCTGAGAGCTGGCTGGAGAAAAGTGACACCCACCCTCTTCACAGGCTCAGAGAAACATAGAGCTGAGGGTATGAGTCATCTGATGCGTGCTGGAGGGTGGGGAAGGCCATCTTCCAGGAGGCTGAGGTGTCGGCTTAATCTATTAGGAGTGAGTCATGCAGAAAGTAGAGAGAGGAGAAATTAGAGATTGTCCAGACTCAGTGCTTTGGATTCAGGTTGGTACACAATACAGTGTATAGTGCTTTGTTAATTTTTCATGTCTGAGGTTTACAACCACTTGAAAGAACAGTGGCTGCTATAGGCAGAAGAAACACTTAATAGCTATAGTTCTTGACATAGGCATTGGGCTGTACAATACAGGAATAGTCTACATATTTCTCTTTGTATAGGTTTTCTTTAAGGTAGAAAATCTAAAATCAATATAATATGCTGTATGTGTACATAATCATTTCAAAAGCAGTATTATGACTATATTACACTGCACAGATGTGCACAAAGCCAAGCCTTTTGCTGAACAGAGTTGTTTTTAAGGGGCATAGACAAACTAGTCTGTCATACTAGCTCTAAACATTTTGTCTCGCCCATATAGACAGGATATGTCACATAAGAAAAACTGGCCAAAGCAGCAGAAACATGAAAAGAAACTGTAGTACGCAGCATCCAATGTATGCTTCCTTCTCCTTTAGGCCAACTTGTCTCATCCCTTCCCCCTTCCTCCATAATGACAGGCTAGGCTTAGTACCACACTAAAATGAACAGATGTTATAGCCAAACAAGGAAGGCTCGGGAGGCTGAAAGAGACACTTTTCCCACCCTACGCCTTTACATCTAGTACCAAAAAGGCTAATTGACAGAAGTACTTACGTAGGGCTGCTTTCTTGGGCGTTATCATAATAGTCTGAGAAATTTCCATTAATAATCCAGAAAATTAGTGTAAATTCTTCAGCAATCATATCTCCAAGATCAGCAGAACAATTGAGGTCAATGTCTGAACCTTGAAAAATTAAAAAAAAAAAAATATTATAGCATAAATCCAATTTGATACCATGGGAAATATCTTTATTAAAATAATCACTATTATTGTTAAGAAGCAAGAGCAAAACCCTAGACCATTGATGGCGAACCTTGGCACCCCAGATGTTTTGGAATTACATTTCCCATGATGCTCATGCACTCTGCAGTGTAGATGAGCATCATGGGAAATGTAGTTCCAAAACATCTGGGGTGCCAAGGTTCGCCATCACTGCCCTAGACACTCTATCTGAACTGTCAATACTTGTCCTGCTGTCTAGTATGGAGAACAGCAGCACAACTCATTGTATTGCAATTTAGTCCTCACTTTACTGCCTTTATTTCATCAAATAGCAGAACACGAAGTGCATAATTAAATAAAAAACATCAGCTTATGTATTTCAACCTTACCTGGCCTAAATTATAGCCATAGCCATATCATATCTAATCAAAACTTACAGCTTTACGTTGTGAATGAGAATTCCATTAAGAAAAAACTATAGTTAGGTTTTGGATTTACACATATAGTCATGCCAATGTCTTTTTATAGTATATATTGGATTACCTTGAAAAGAGAGAGAAACGTAGGGAATCGAGAGAGAAACTTAGGGAAGCGAGTTTTAATTTGTAGTGTCTTTGATATTTCTAATGTAACCCACTCCAGAATATGTGTCTCTAGTGGAGAAGATATATAAGATACACTCACCTTTTGTTAGGTTAAGCTATGACTAAAGTCAACCTATGCCCAGATCATGCACACTCATGTATTTACAAAATCTTTTCAAGTGGAAAAAGCATTTTAAAATAAGAGCTTTTTCATCGCTGTATCTATAAGCATTGTGGAAACATTTATTTTCAAAGTTCACAAAATAGTATTGAAATCTTAGCTTTTTTTTATGGAGAGTAGATCTTGGCAGGCTACTATACCTTTAGAGCCGGTTCACACAGGGGCAACACGACTTCCAGCGCGACTTTGGGAGGCAACTTGGACACGACTTGAGCATGAATCACAGCGCGACTCCAGGCAACTTACAAGGCAACTCCAAGTTGCCTCCAGGACAGGCGACTTTCCAGTGGCCAATCAAACAATAATCAGCTCTGTGGGAGGGAGGGGGGAGGGAGGGGTTTGCATGGAAAACTATTTTTACTTCCCGGAAAGTTGCTTCAGTTAAGACAGGGGATCAGACTTGGAGGCAACTTCCATTGAAATCTATGGGTACAAGTCACCTCCAGACGACTCCAGGCAACTTACAAGGCAACTCCAAGTTGCCTCCAGGACAGGCGACTTTCCAGTGGCCAATCAAACAATAATCAGCTCTGTGGGAGGGAGGGGGGAGGGAGGGGTTTGCCTGGAAAACTATTTTTACTTCCTGGAAAGTTGCTTCAGTTAAGACAGGGGATCCGACTTGGAGGCAACTTCCATTGAAATCTATGGGTACAAGTCGCTTCCAGGCGACTCCAGGCAACTTACAAGGCAACTCCAAGTTGCCTCCAGGACAGGCGACTTTCCAGTGGCCAATCAAACAATAATCAGCTCTGTGGGAGGGCTTTGCCTGGAAAACTCTTTTTACTTCCTGGAAAGTTGCGTCTGTTAAGACAGGGGATCCGACTTGGAGGCATCTTCCATTGAAATCTATGGGTACAAGTCGCCTAGAAGTCGGATTAAAGTCGTACAGGAACCTTTTCTGAAGTCGGAGCGACTGCAGTAGTGTACATTAAGACGGCTCCATTCACTTCCATTACTTTTCTAAACTGCGCGACTTGGGGCGACTTGAAGTCGGATCCCAGGACAGTGTTTTTATGCTGTTAAAAATGGATGGAAATCAACTTTAGGGTCTTGGCTGTGATCTTTTAAGAAATTTGAGAACGAATCACTTCACATCAAAAGTAGCTAGAAAGGTAAATGAGGGCTTGTTTTCAAGGTTCTTTACTGCTTGTGTGCACTTTTGGGCTGAGTTTAGATGAAATGTGTAAGTTGAATATTTTTAAACTAAATACTGTACTTCATGTTCTACTTTTTGATGAAATAAAGGAAGAGTTGATGGACAATTATTATCAGCACATTTTTTAAATTTAGAAGGCAGCTATTGCAAGTTATATTTTAAGATATTAAGATATTTTACAATATTGATACCGAAATACATGGAAATGTGTATTATATTTAACAGTCAATTACTGCCAAAATACAAAACATACAAAAAAAAAAAGAGACACGACAGATAGGGGGGCAAGGGGCAATACTGGGTGTACACCTTCAGTGTTGAAGCTTTTTATCAGGAGCGTTCACACAGGCAAGTCACTTCTTTACCAGTTTAGTGATAGATATCATTTTCAGTGCAGAAGACTTTTTTAGGGGATCTTACCTGGTAGCACTGGAAGCATCGTATTATTCTTTGGCTCAGTAATCCTGGGAAACATGTTTGTACTGGCTGGAATGAAAACGGCACTTTTGGTTTTATTACGAATTCCCCAAACTGTAAAAGAAGTATTTTAGTATATTTAAAAGGCAGACAGAGAGATAAATGTATGATATTTCTACAGAAACCTTTGTAAACTGTAACCAAGTGTACCATTTGTTGAAAGAAAAGCATCTATTGTTTTTTAAGCCCAAGTGCCGTTTTAAAACGGTGCTGGTTTAGCCACTTTTTGTCTCATATTATAAATGAATACAAATACAAATAACTGACACCCAGCCTCATGGTCACTGATGGGTTATGACAGGATTTGGTGATGGAACCAATGGCTGTCAGCATTTGGGCTCGTAACGCTGCTATAAAGCACTCAATAAGAGTGCTCCTTAGCTGCAAACTGTAACACAAATGTGTTCATTGTGTTTATTAAATGTATACTGTGTGTATATGTATAATTATCTATACTCACCAGACACTTTATTGGGTACACCTGTTCATTTGCTTGGTAACACAAATTGATAGTCGGCCACTCACATGACAGCAACTCAATGCATTTAGGCATCTAGACATGGTGAAGACGACTTGCTGAAGTTAAAACCGAGCATTAGAATGGGGAAGAAAGAGGATTTAAGTGACTTTGAACATGGCATGGTTGTTGGTGCCAGGCGGGCTGCTCTGAGTATTTAAAAAACTTCTGATCTACTGGGATTTTCACGCACAACCATTTCTAGAGTTTACAGAGAATGGTTCAAAAAATTGAAAATATACAGTGAATGGCAGTTGTGTAGATGGAAATGCCTTGTTGATGTCAGAGGAGAATGGGCAGACTGGTTCGAGATGATAGAAAGGCAACAGTAACTCAAATAACCACTCGTTACAACCAAGGTATGCAGAATACCATCTCTGAATGCACAACACATCGAACCTTGAAGCAGATGGGCTACAGCAGTAGAAGACCACACAGGATGGTAATCCTTTCAACGAAAAACAGGAAACTGAGGCTATAATTTGCACCAAAATTGGACAATAGAAGATTGGAAAAACATTGTCTGGTCTGATAAGTCTTGCTTTCAGCTGCAAGATTCAGATGGTAGGGTCAGAATTTGCCGTAAACAACATGAAAGCATGGATCCATCCTGCCTTGTACCAACTGTTCAGTGGTGGTGGTGTAATGGTGTGGGATATTTTCTTGGCACACTTTGGGCCCCTTAGTACCAATTGAACATTGTTTAAATACCACGGCCTACCTGAGTATTGTTGCTGACCATGTCCATCCCTTTATGACTACAGTGTACCCATCTTCTGATGGCTACTTCCAGCAGGATAATGCACCATGTCACAAAGTTCAAATCATCTCACCACTGGTTTCTTGATCACAATGAGTTCACTGCTCTCCAATGGCCTCCACAGTCACCAGATCACAATCCAATATAGCACCTTTGGGGTGTGGTGGAACAGGAGATTCACATCACGGATGTGCAGCGGACAAATCTGCAGCAACTGCGTGATGCTATCATGTCAGTATGGACCAATATGGACCAAAATCTCTGAGGAATGTTTCCAACATCTTGGTAAATTGTTGCCACAAAGAATTAAGGCGGTTCTGAAGACAAAACGGGGTCCAACCCAATACTAGCAACGTGTACCTAATAAAGTGGCCGGTAAATATATAAATACATACATATATATATATATATATATATATATATATATGGAGAGGAGGTGTGTTTATAAAGGCCCAATGTAACACACACTTAGCGCCAGTTCAATCCCACAGTGCCAGCATGAGCAGATATATAGTATGGTATGATATGATAAAATATTTTCCACAAAATACTTTAAAATCCTAAGCAGCTGTTTAAAAATATAAACAATAAAGAATATGGTAAAAAGATAAAACATGCGGTAAAGGAAGTGGGAATTGGAAAGATTACGTGGTCAGACCACGCTCCAGTATCCCTGAAATATAAGCTCTCGGACATTCAACTCCCCGGTGCAACGAGCTGGAAACTAAACGAAAGTCTTCTACAAGACGATACAGTTTTGAAAGATGTCCGGAGGGAAATAACATGGTACTTTCAGACCAATGATACTCTGGATTGCGATCCGGGTGTGATTTGGGAGGCCCATAAGGCGGTGATACGGGGAGTATTAATAAAACATGGGGCAAGGATTAAAAGGGAAAGAGAAGCAAAACTAACACTATTAATGGCAGACATCTCCAGGTTGGAAATATTACATAAACAGAACGCCAACTTAGTATAGGAAATAGATTTATTGACTGCGCGTAGACAGGTTACAGACTTACCGTATTTTTCGGACTATAAGACGCACTTTTCCCCCCCAGAAATATGGGGGAAAATGTCCCTGCGTCTTATAGTGCGAATACACGACAAGCCCCGCCCCCCGCCGTTGCTGGCACCGCCCCTGCCATCCGCTCGCATCACTCCCCGTAGCCGCTGGAATCCCCCGACCGCCGCCACTGGCTCCGCCCCCCCCCCGCTGCCACTGGCCTCGCCCCCCGCCACCGCTGCGAATTCAAATAGATCCGCTCTCTCTTACTTTTCTCCCTTCGGCTTACAGAAAGGGAAGGGGGGCGGCGGGGGATACAGACAGCCCGCAGCTCTCCTCTCCCTGTCACAGCGCCGCTGCTGAGTTCTCTGGCAAATAGAGCAGCGGCGCTGTGACAGGGAGAGGAGAGCTGCGGGCTGTCTGTATCCCCCGCCGCCCCCCTTCCCTTTCTGTAAGCCGAAGGGAGAAAAGTAAGAGAGCGGATCTAATTGGATTCTCTGCGCTGCCACCCAGCTTCCTGCTCGTTGTTTCCCTCCCCATGATTGGCCACAGCAGAGGGCCAATCAGAAGACACTGGGGGCATCATGGGAAATTAAGTCACGGCAGAGTTCTGGCACCAGTTCCCCCAGCATGCAAGCACTCTGCTGGAGGGGAGGGAGGGGGTGTTAGAAGAGGAGCAAAAGAAAATACTCTGCTGGGGGACACCACCAGAGAGCCACGCTGTACCCTGCACGCACCGCCAGAGAGCCACGCTGTACCCCGCACCGCCAGAGAGCCACGCTGTATCCCGCACCGCCAGAGAGCCACGCTGTACCCCGCACCACCAGAGAGCCACGCTGTACCCTGCACGCACCACCAGAGAGCCACGCTGTACCCTGCACGCACCACCAGAGAGCCACGCTGTACCCTGCACCGCCAGAGAGCCACGCTGTACCCTGCACCGCCAGAGAGCCACGCTGTACTCCGCACCGCCAGAGAGCCACGCTGTACCCCGCACCGCCAGAGAGCCACGCTGTACCCCGCACCGCCAGAGAGCCACGCTGTACCCCGCACCGCCAGGGAGCCACGCTGTACCCCGCACCGCCAGGGAGCCACGCTGTACCCCGCACCACCAGGGAGCCACGCTGTACCCCGCACCACCAGGGAGCCACGCTGTTCCCGCACCGCCAGAGAGGGAGCCACTCTGTTCCCGCACCACCAGAGAGAGAGCCACATTGTACCCGCACCACCAGAGAGGGAGAAAGACCGAGCCACTGCCAGGATACAGACATGCTACACTACTGACTAGAGTCACCCCGGGCAACCCAGAGTGAGCGAACGTCCAGCAAGAGGGATCACTGTTGCGATTTTGCTGGGTCTGGTAAGAGGGCCTGTTGGCCATTATCCATTACTATTCCCAGGGACTGAGCCATTAGGAAGTGCCTAGCCTGCTATTCTCTAGGCCTTATTGACCACCACAACGTCCCTCTCTGTCCTCTTCCCACGGCGTCCCCTCTGTCCTCTTCCCACGGCGTCCCCTCTGTCCTCTTCCCACGGCGTCCCCTCTGTACTCTTCCCAGGGCGTTACTCTGTCCCCTTCCCAGGGTGTCCCTCTGTCCTTCACCCACGGCAACCCTCTGTCCTCTTCCCACAGCGTCCCCTCTGTCCTCTTCCCATGAAGATGACAGGGCGGGTCTTTAAAAGGAAGGGGTGGGTCATATTTTTAAATTAGGGGGTGCGCAAGTTTAGTCAGGCCTAGCGCAGCACAAAACCTAAATACACCACTGATGGCAATGGTCACTCTGCGTTTACTATGGCAATGGTCACTCTGCGTTTACTATGGCAATGGTCAGGCTGCATTTACTATGGCAATGGTCAGGCTGCATTTCATGGGCACTGGAAAATATTTTGTTACACCATTTGGTTCAGAATATTTTTTTTCTTGTTTTTCCTCCTCTAAAACCTAGGTGCGTCTTATGGTCAGGTGCGTCTTATGGTGCGAAAAATACGGTACTCCTTTATAAAGCTAAGAGGGCAATTCAGACAGGAAGGAAACAGAATTATGAATATGGTAACAAATGTGGGAAACAACTTGCGAACTCCTTGAGGGAACACCAAGCTAAGACGTATGTCCCAATGATTACCAGTGCGGAAGGTGGCAAAATTACACTACCGAGGGAGATAGCACAAAGGTTTGGAGATTATTATGCATCCCTGTACAACCTACAGCCAAAACCACAGAATCAGACTGTGATAGAGGAATACTTAGTAGACTCAGGAATGCCTAGTTTGTCATCACCTATAAAGGCAGGAATTGGAAAGACCGATTACACTAGAAGAAATTCAGGAGGCAGTAAAAGAGACAAAAAGAGGAAAGACGCCGGGCCCGGATGGTTTCTCTATTCAATATTATAAGCTTTTCTTCCCAATCTTAGGTCCGTATCTTGTAAAAATGTTTAATGGATTAGGAGATACAAGCTCCTTCCATGTAGAAACACTGAAAGCCTTAATTACGATCTTACCTAAGGAGGGGAAGGACCCATCACAGTGCGGGAGTTATAGACCAATATCCCTTTTAAATGCGGATCTGAAGCTCTTTTCTAAAATCATAGCAACATGGCTCCAATGGCAGATACACTCTCTGGTCCATCAGGACTAGGTAGGGTTTGTGAAGATGCGGGAAGCACGGGATAATACGATTAAGACTCTAAATTTGATCCATGTAGCTAATATATCTCGAACGACCTGCGTATTTTTGGGGACAGATGCGGAAAAAGCGTTCGACCGTATTAATTGGCAATTTATGTTCGCGGTCCTACGACATTTAGAGTTGGGGAAAAATATGATTCAGTGGATCTTAAGCATTTACACTCAACCGACCGCGCAAGTCAAGGTGAATGGAATTGTGTCCCCCCTTTTTAGAGTAGCCAATGGGACTAGACAGGGATGTCCTTTATCCCCAATCCTTTTTGCTCTGTCGGTTGAACCGTTACTATGCAAGATCCGAGCAAACTCAGATATAGGAGGTCTGAAAATTGGAGGAATAGAATGAAAAATCTCTGCTTATGCAGATGATATGTTGTATTCACTGACCAACCCATTAGTATCTCTCCCCAATCTAATTCAGGAAATGGAGAAGTATGGCTCGCTATCAAATTTTAAGATTAATTTCTCAAAATCAGAGGCGATGGGAGTAGCAACACCTAAAGATGTATTGGGAACATTGAAGTCCAATTATGAATTTAAATGGACAGACCAAGCTTTGAAATACCTAGGAACTCTTATTCCAGCAGACTTGGCACAGACTGAACTTCCCCCCACAACTATCTAGGGTGCGAGTTATGCTAGAGGGATGGCAGAGGGGGTTTCATTCCTGGTTTGGGAGGTGTAACATTATTAAAATGAATATCTTACCAAAGTTTTTATACCTCTTCCAAACATTGCCAATTAACATACCCAGAGAATTTTTCAAACAAGTACACTCTCTCATTATTAGGTTCATTTGGGCAAATAAACACCCAAGAATCAAGAGATCAGTGATGTCCCTACCTAAACGATATGGAGGATTGGGGGACCCAGGTGTATATAAATACTACCAAGCTGCCCTGCTGAGCCGCTTGGTTGACTGGAGCAGACATAAGGAGTGGAAAATTTGGCCTGGTTTAGAACAGGCTCAGAGCAATGTGCTTTTACAACGAGCTGCTTGGTGTTTTAGGGATCTAAAGAACAGCATAAAGACACACCCTTTGATAGGCCCCACCCTCCGAATAGGATATGTGTTTTTCTCTAAAGGTAATTTATCAATAATAGACTCACCCCTTTTCCCCATCTTAGGAAATCCGCAGTTTAGCCCAGGACTAAGAGATGGATCGTTTGGAAAATTGATAGACCAGGGGTTCTTTCAAGCCGCTCATTTAATGAGATCAGGAACCTGGCCTACAATACAGGAAATGATAGCAGGTGTTACACCTTATCGACTGGATTTCTGGAGGGTAGTGCAGTTGAGACATTTCCTGGAGAGCTTGACCCCACTAAGTAGCTATGAGAGGAAGTTAACAAGGTTTGAGGAATACTGTACGGGGACTGGGATGATGAACCAAACTCTAGCCAAAGTGATAACATTAGTGGTGGCACCGGCCGAGGATTTCCGGTTGCCATTTTTTAGGAGATGGGAGGTAGAGATAGAACAGGTATTCACGGAGCAACAACAGAACAAGATACTACAAAACACGTTTGAATCTGCAACTTGCATAAGAATGCAAGAGACAAATTTTAATATCCTTGCACAATAGTACCGTACCCCGGCTATGATACATAAATGTTATCCTGGTATACCAGATAACTGTTGGCGATGTGGGGGGAGAGGAGGGACGATGGGTCATATCTTCTGGTCCTGCCCTAGAATTAAAAGTTTTTGGAAAGAGGTTCGGAGGATTGCACAAAAATTCAGCGACAGGGAGATCCCAGAGGACCGACCTTTTTCTTATTGCAAAATACCGAAATGCCGGTTAAACAATATAAGAAATTGGTTCTGTGCTACCTCCTGAACGCAGCAAGAGCATGCATCCCAGGTAAATGGAAACAGACACAACCACCTTCGGTCGGAATGTGGCTCAAACGAGTAGAACAAATTAATATTATGGAAGACCTGATGTGGACAAACCGGCAAAAAAGGTGGATTTATTTAGAAACATGGTCCATGTGGAATCATTTTAAATATACAGAAGAGGGCAGATCCCTTATAGATGTGAACTGAGTAAATGCTATTCAGGAAGGGAAGGGGACAAGACATGGGGGGAGGGTTTTTTTTTTTTTTTTTTTTTGGGAAGCTTTTTCTGGGAAGCCTCCCTCTGGACGCCATGAGGAAGGCGGCAGGGGGAATAATGATGGTAAAGATATAACACAGAGAATAGAATGATATAATGGTTTGCAATTAATATCTAGAGACGGGTGATATGTTATGTTATGTATGATATGTTATGTATGATATTTACGGAATGTACGTCTCTGTGTTTTGCTTCAGAATAAAATAAAAAAGGTGAAATTTGAAAAAAAAAAGATAAACAGATTGGGTATCTGAATCATTAATTTACACCAAACAGCGCTAAAATTTAAAACTAAAATTAGACCCGTGGAAAAACCACTGAAAAAAAGTCCAAAACGTAGTAATGTGACACAGCCAGTCCAGAGAAATTAGGTGAGTATCAACAATAGTCCATGTGAGCACCTTCCACCACCAAAGACATCAATTGCAATCCACCGCATGATGAATAATCCCCTTAGGGGTTCACATTTACCAGAAGCACAATAAAACTGGGCCTTAAGGGAAAATGGTACATCAGCTACTCTGTTGTGGCTCGTCACTTCTCAGCAGGGTCCACCAGTGAAATGGGCTCCAATGCAGGTCATAAAATAACAGAAAATAGCAAACCAATAGTGTAATCCTGTTTATTTAAAACCTGTTTCCCATACAGCAGGAGACCCCTTTATCTAACTACGTACATAAACAAGCAGATATATGAGCAAAGAATGGCCCCAGAGGGCGCTATCACCATATCCAACCATCACACGGAGCGTGTGTGTATCCTTTCAGATCCTGCAGACACTTCCTAGTAGAAGCAATGGACGGTGGAGAGCAGCCTTGGAGCGCAATCATCACTTCCGGGTTTGCGTGTAGTCGTGGTTACGCCCTGACGCGTTTCGTCATCTGACTTCAACAGAGGGCGTAACGTGACGACGTACACGCGATCCTTAAATTACCATGCTCATAGAGCAGTCACCAATCAGCGTCCTCGGCAACAGATGACAGGCGCTGAACACTGTTGCCTGATTGGACGCTGACGGTGCATAGCTCAAACGGAGAGCACGGAGGTTAGCAGCACATAAAATATAAGAGGTAACGATGTGTTTTAAAAAACATAAACATATAAGAACAATCAGTGAGTATCCCACCTAAAATACTCTAAAATACAGAGAAATTAGTGCAATACTTCAATAAACGTAAAAGAGTATGATACAGCATCACGATCTGTGACCATATAACAGTCAATTGTCTGACATCACATATGGGAGAAAGTAGATAAGGGCACATAATATGGTACAAGATCTATCTTCTGTTCAGGACAAGAAGGAGATAGTTGTAGATCTATTATTCTGTGTGTTATGTAACTAGTAGTGTCAATTAAAGAGATTGGAAAACGCATAATAAAACACAGTCTCCATAATGACATGCAGTTAAATGAATACAAACACCCAGGGACTATTACAGCCAATAATAATGTGCCATAAATATAGCTACATTACATTAATAACTGGTTATAAAACCAACATCATAAATAATTCAATAGAGCAGAAATGTAAAATTACTAAAACACAGCTAATTTATAAGATACTAAAAATGTAGAAGATATTAAAAATGTAAAATCAAGGGATTGAGCTAAGTGTAAAAGACAAAATATATGTCTTTAAAAACTTACAATGATTAACGTACACTTAAGGACTATTGGTGGAGAGGAGCATTGGGTGTTCAAATATAGCATAATGTTGCCTAATCTAAAAACAACTGGAATATATGGATCAATAATCACTAATAAAACAATTTATATCCAGGTCAACATTCAACCCTTTCGGTGATAATGTGTCAATCAAGAAAATCCACTGGGTTTCACATTTGGAGAGTTCTCATACGATTTGATCCTCTTCAAAAGGGCTTGAGGTGATCAATGCCCCAAAATTTTAACCCTATAGGATCCTGGTTGTGGTGGAGCTTAAAGTGCAGTGACACGTTATGGTCTTTAAAACCTATTTTAATGTTGACTATATGCTCAGCAATGCGGATCCTCAGAAGTCTCTTAGTCCGGCCAATATAGATCAGACCACACAGACATTGCAGAGCATACACTACATAAGCCGTATTGCAAGTGATAAATTCTTTTATCCTGAATTTCTTTTGATTTGAAGTAGATATAAATCTAACCAATGCAATTGGTGTTCTAACCTCTCTGCATGCCTGACACTTTCTGCATGAGTAGAAGCCATCCTGGTCCCAGAAGGAGGGTGGCCTAGATGGAGGGTCAATAACTTTTTTTACTATCTAGTCAGCATAGTTGGGTGATCTTCTATATATAAAGCGAGGAGTACTCGGTAATGAGGGTTTCAGTATCCTGTCCATTCCTAAGGGGATTATTCATCACGCGGTGGATTGTGATTGATGTCTTTGGTGGTGGAAGGTGCTCACATGGACTATTGTTGAAACTCACCTCATTTCTCTGGACTGGCTTTGTCACATTACTAAGTTTTGGACTTTTTTTCAGTGGTTTTTCCACGAGTCTAATTTTAGTTTTAAATTTTAGCGCTGTTTGGTGTAAATTAATGTTTCAGATACCCAATCTGTTTTATCTTTTTACCATATTCTTTATAATATATATATATATATATATTGTGAGGGGGTTAGCTCGGCAGCGGGTATGTGTGACCCCCGGGATGGGCTCCCCACCCAAAAACAGGCCCAGCAGACGGAGGTTGTGGTTTTCAAAATCAAAAAGGTGCGGTTTATTTTCTATTTACAGTGACAAAAACACAGCAAGGCAAAAAAAACATAAACAAAATAAATCCTGGTCAACTTGACCTCTGACTAAACTTACAGGTTTCCTAACTAACGACTGGGATCAGCCTAGTGCTGTCCTAGTCCCTGGTTTTAAATGTCCAAGCAAAATATAGCCACACAGGCTTTCTCTCACCGCACAGGGGTTCACTCTCCCTAGACAGTCCACACAGGTCTGCTTCCAGGCATGAGCTAACATCTAATGAATCTGGGAGTTTTTATAGAGGCCTAAATGAGCTGACAAGCTTCAGCTGATCTCATCAACTCCCTGTCTGCACGACGCCCAGCCCTCTCCCTAGAGGTATGAGTCATCCATGAGCCCACTAGCCTTATACAACTCTCCACCTAGTGGTATAAGTCGGCGTAAAGCCTGAATCTGGGCGAAATATATCTACCCCCCTGGATGCAACCAGGTGACTTTACCTTCCTGCTGTCACATACCCCCCCCTCTTGTTTTAACCTCGGGGTTGGAACACCAGCAATCAGGCATTCATGTACTCGAGACAAAGCATCCACATTCCCCATTTGAACGCCAGGGCGATGCTTTACTGTGAAGTTGAATTCCTGGAGGGCCAGGAACCACCTATTCACTCTTCTATTTGTTTCCTTGTTTTGAGCCATCCACTTTAACGGAGCGTGATCCGTAACCATGTCAAAGTGCCTACCTAGCAGGTAGTACCGAAGGGAATCTAGAGCCCACTTCACCGCTAAACACTCCTTTTCAACGGTGGCGTAATTTACCTCATGGGACTTCAACTTCCTGCTGAGGTAAATGACTGGGTGCTCTTCCCCGTTCCAGACCTGGGACAATACTGCTCCTAACCCCACATCTGACGCATCACTTTGTACGACAAAGTCTTTAGAGAAGTCGGGTGAGTACAACACTGGCTGGCTACATAAGGCTTGTTTCAAGAATTGGAATGCTGCCTCAGCCTCGGGGGTCCATTTAATCATGACCGACCCTTTCCCCTTCGTCAGGTTGGTTAGGGGCACAGCCTTAGAAGCAAAGTGGGGAATGAATCGCCGATAATACCCAGCGATTCCCAGAAAGGCTCGTACCTGCTTCTTGCTGTTGGGACGTGGCCAACTCTGGATGGCCTCGACTTTGTTGAGTTGGGGTTTTATTACTCCCCTCCCAATGGTGTACCCAAGATATTTGGCCTCCTCCTGCCCAATGGTACACTTCTTGGGGTTAGCCGTAAACCCCGCTTCCCGAACAGAGTCCAGGACTGCTTGCACTTTTGGCAGATGTGAGGCCCAATCTGTGCTATGGACAATTACGTCATCCAGGTAAGCCGCAGCATACTTCCGATGGGGCCTCAGCATCTGGTCCATTTTCCGCTGGAATGTGGCCGGCGCATTCTGTAACCCGAACGGCATTCTTTTATATTGGAACGCCCCGTCTGGGGTTACAAATGCGGTTTTCTCTTTGGCCGTCTTGGCCAGGGGGATTTGCCAATACCCTTTTGTGAGGTCAAGAGTCGTCATGTATCGGGCTGTTCCCAGCCGGTCGATCAACTCATCTATACGTGGCATGGGGTAGGTGTCAAATTTTGTAACTTTGTTCAACTGTCGAAAATCGTTACAAAATCGCCAGCTCCCATCCGGTTTAGGCACCAACACAATGGGACTAGACCAATCACTTTGGGACTCCTCTATCACCCCTAAGTTCAGCATTTTCTGTACTTCCTCCCGTATTGCCTCCCGTCGGGCCTCTGGGATCCGATAGGGTTTTAACTTCACCCTTTCACCGGGCGGGGTAATAATGTCATGCTCTACCCCAGATGTTTGTCCCGGCAGCTCAGAGAATACCTCCTTGTTGCGAAGCACAAACTCCTTAACCTCCTGTTGTTGGGGTTGTGACAAGGTGGCTGCGATTCCAACCTCAGGAATCACGCAACCAGTTTGAGCTGGTGACCAAGTGTCTGCGACTAGGGACTCTCTATCCCTCCAGGCTTTCAACAGATTAACGTGATAGATCTGTTCGGGCTTTCGCCTTCCTGGTTGTCTGACCTTGTAATTCACTTCGCTCACTTTTTCCATTATCTCGTAGGGGCCTTGCCATTTGGCAAGGAATTTACTTTCAACCGTAGGGACAAGTACCAATATCCTATCCCCCGGGGAAAAGGTACGGGTCTTGGCTCCACGGTTGTACACTCTCTGCTGTGCCAACTGCGCTTGGGCCAAATGTTCCTTCACGATGGGCATTACCTGTGCAATTCGATCTTGCATCAGGGCGACATGCTCAATCACACTCCTGTGGGGAGAACTCTCACTTTCCCAAGTTTCCTTGGCAATATCCAACAGCCCTCTTGGGTGTCTCCCATACAGTAACTCAAAGGGGGAGAATCCCGTAGAGGATTGGGGCACCTCCCTAATAGCAAACATCAAATAAGGAAGTAGACAGTCCCAATCCCTTCCATCTCTATCCACCACTTTCTTCAACATTTGTTTTAGGGTTTTGTTGAATCTTTCAACCAGCCCATCGGTTTGGGGGTGATACACAGATGTACGCAATTGCGTCACTTTGAACAATTTACACAGCTCTTTCATAACCCGGGACATAAAGGGTGTACCTTGGTCCGTAAGCAGTTCTTTACAAATACCCACCCGGCTAAAAACAAGAGATAGCTCTTTGGCTATGGTTTTGGCCGAGGTATTTCTGAGAGGGATCGCTTCTGGATAACGGGTGGCATAGTCCATTATAACCAATATGTACTGGTGCCCCCTAGCGGACTTGATTATAGGACCTACCAAATCCATTGCGATTCTCTCAAACGGGACCTCAATGATGGGTAGAGGGACCAGCGGGCTACGGAAATGTGGCATCGGGGCCGACCTCTGACACACAGGGCAGGAGGAACAATAATTTTCTATGTCCTTCATCACCCCAGGCCAATAGAATCTCTGTAATACCCTCTCTCGGGTTTTCTCTGTCCCCAGATGACCTCCAAGAATGTGCCCATGGGCCAACTCCAACACCAACTTCCTGTAAGGTTTGGGCACCACAAGCTGCTCAACGGTTTCTTCTGCCCTTTTTGCCACCCGATACAGTAGGTCCTTCTCTACGCTGAAGTATGGGTAAGTGCCGGTATTATCTGGGTTCACTAACTCGCCATCTATTTTCACTACGTTTTCCCGTGCCTTTATTAGGGCGGGGTCTTTCAACTGTTCTGTGGCAAAGTTTTCCCTGTGAACCTCAAGATCAGAAAACTCCACAGACGGTAGGTTTTCGTCTGAGGAGGTGGGCTCCTCTCCAGTTTCTTGAGTCTCCCCTGCCAATACTGACAAGGGAAATTCCGGAGAGTCCTCACCACTCTCAGGGGAGTTCTGGCTATCACATTCCTGGTACATAGGGGCACCAGTGGGGGGCTCAGGATCATCCCACAGTTCCCAGAACTTCGGAAAATCCCTTCCCACAATGGCGTCATGCGGTAACTGAGATACTAAGCCCACTGGATGAGAGAGGGTACCTTTGGGGGTCTCGAAACACACTGTAGTCACTGGATACTCTCGGGTGTCCCCATGCACACAAATAACGGCTACCTTGCTATTCCCAGAGACCTCTGTTTTAACTAACTCAGCCTTTATCAGGGTCACAAGGCTACCTGAATCCAGCAATACCACAACATTTCTACCATTAATACACATTTTGCATAAATGTTTCTCAGTTCCCCGAATGGCAGTGCATGCGACTGTCGCACACAGCGACTGACGTCTGCCCGTCAGAAAGTCACACTGCATGGGTTCCTCCAAAACCGGGCAATTTGCTGCAATATGTCCCGCTTGCCGGCAGCGGTAGCAAACGATCCTTCTTGCGGCCTCTTGAGCCGCTGATTTCCCAGGCTGTTCTCGCCAAACTTGGGGTAGAGCTCCCACCCTCTCACTCTCTCCACCCTCACCCCTTGGAATCCTCTTATCCGCCCCTGGGGATGGTCTGGTCTTGGGGTGGAAAGTCCGAGTGTCTCTGGAAGAGGCCGTCAGGTTCTCTGTAGCCAAGTATTTCTCCACACGATCCACAAGACCATCGGCCGTCTCTGGGTCTCCATGGCTTACCCACTTTTGGATGGCAGTAGGAAGAGCTCTCAAAAACCGATCCATTACAACACGTTCCACAATCTTTGGTGCGGACAAAGTCTCTGGCTGTAGCCACTTTCTGCTCAGGTGAATGAGATCATACATTTGAGACCTGGGGGGGTTTTCCAAGCTGGAACGTCCAGTTATGCACACGCTGAGCCCGGACAGCCAGGGTGACACCCAGCCTTGCCAATATTTCAGCTTTTAGCATCACATAGTCTTTTGCTTGGTTAGGCTCTAGGTCATAGTAAGCTTTCTGCGATTCACCAGTTAACAGAGGAGCCACTAGTCCAGCCCACTGCTCCTCAGGCCACTTTTCTCTTTCAGCGGTCCTTTCAAATGTGGTCAAAAATACCTCTGGATCATCCTCTCCAGTCATTTTTGTCAATAAACGACTCACCCCAAAGGACGCGGTATTAGTGGGACGGCTTTCCTCACTGGTCTGCGGACGTTGCTGCATTACTGCTTCCATCTGTTGTTGTAGTCTCTGCTCTTGCTTCTGCAACAGGTCTATGAAGCGGGCCTCAGATTGCTGTTGGGCTTGTTGCTGAGCCTCCAGACTCTGTTGTAAAGTTGCAAGGCTCTGTTGATGAGCTTGCTGCTGGGCTGCAAGGCTCCTTTGCAAACCTGCATTTGTCTGCTGTTGATTGGCATTTGCTAGAGCCAGCTGTTTCAGTATCTCCTCCATGCTGGCTTAAAAAAAAACTGCCACTGGTTCTCCACCAACTGTGAGGGGGTTAGCTCGGCAGCGGGTATGTGTGACCCCCGGGATGGGCTCCCCACCCAAAAACAGGCCCAGCAGACGGAGGTTGTGGTTTTCAAAATCAAAAAGGTGCGGTTTATTTTCTATTTACAGTGACAAAAACACAGCAAGGCAAAAAAAAACATAAACAAAATAAATCCTGGTCAACTTGACCTCTGACTAAACTTACAGGTTTCCTAACTAACGACTGGGATCAGCCTAGTGCTGTCCTAGTCCCTGGTTTTAAATGTCCAAGCAAAATATAGCCACACAGGCTTTCTCTCACCGCACAGGGGTTCACTCTCCCTAGACAGTCCACACAGGTCTGCTTCCAGGCATGAGCTAACATCTAATGAATCTGGGAGTTTTTATAGAGGCCTAAATGAGCTGACAAGCTTCAGCTGATCTCATCAACTCCCTGTCTGCACGACGCCCAGCCCTCTCCCTAGAGGTATGAGTCATCCATGAGCCCACTAGCCTTATACAACTCTCCACCTAGTGGTATAAGTCGGCGTAAAGCCTGAATCTGGGCGAAATATATCTACCCCCCTGGATGCAACCAGGTGACTTTACCTTCCTGCTGTCACAATATATATATATATATATATATAATATGAATAAAGGTGTGTTGTATGAAGGCCTGACAGAACACACACTTAGCGCCAGTTCAAACTTGCAAAATACAAGGCAGCCTGAACAGTAAAATTCAAGGTATTTTTATACAAAACACATTAAATGGTAAAGCAGCTGTTTAAAAATGATAAATAAATAAAGGGTGGTAAAACGATAAACAGGTAAAACTGTAAAATAAGTTTTACACAAAACAGCGCTAAAATATAAACAAAAATAACATAAAAGGACCCGTGGATCATGCCACTGAAAAAGTCCAGCACGTATGAAGAAATGACCAGTTCAGAGTATTATGGTGAGTAATATCACAAAAAAGTCCAAGTGTGCACTTTCCACCACCAAAGACAATTGTTTGGAATCCACCGTGTGATGAAAAAAAACCCTTAGGGGTTCACACTTACCAGAGGTAAGATATAAATGAGCCTTAAATAGAAGGTAACATCAGCTACTCTGTATAAGCAAATCTTCTCCAATCAGGGTACACCAATAAGGATGGGCTCCAAAGCAGACCATAAAATAATAGGAAGATAACAGCACAATAGTGTAATCCTGTTTATTTCAAATCTGTTAACCCACCAGTAGGAGACCCCTTTAACCAAACTACGTACATCAAGCAGCAGTAAAATAAGCAATGAATGGCCCAAGAGGGCGCTATCACCATTTCCAGCGTCCTAGGGAGAGTGTGTGCGTCCTCACGGATCCTGCAGACACTTCCGAATGGTAGCTGTGAACGGTGGAACGCACGCTTGGAGCGCAGACGTCACTTCCGGGTCGCGGGTAGTCGTGGTCACGACGCACCCGCGATGTTTATATCACCATGTCTGGTGAACATCTGCCAATCAGCGTACTCGGCAACAGATGACGAGTGCACACCTCTGATGTCTGATTGGACGCTGATTATGCATTGCACAAATAGAGAACATGGGGTCTATCTAAGCTTATTTTACAGTTTTACCTGTTTATCGTTTTACCACCCTTTATTTATATATATATATATATATATATATATATATATATATATATACTGTGTGTTTGTACACTGAGCAAAATTATAAACGCAGCACTTTTGTGTTTGCCCCTATTTATCATGCCTCATCGTCACTGATGGGTTATGACAGGATTTGGTGATGGAACCAATGGCTGTCAGCATTTGGACTCGTAACGCTGCTATTAAGCACTCAATAAGAGTGCTCCTTAGCTGCAAACTGTAACACAAATGTGCTGCACACCGCTTTGGCCTGAATCCTGCTCGTTTTGCGAGACAACACTCGCAAACCGAGTAAGGATTTTTCAAAATACAGTGCTCGTATTGCAAAACCCTTGTTAACAGCGTTACTCGCAATTCGAGGTTCCACTCTATATTCTTTTATACGCATTTACATCCAATCTGCCCCTGGACTCACAGAATTCAATTTAATCTAAACGCAAATTAACTGAATGCACTTAAAACGGAGCTCCAGCCCCCCCCCCCCCCACCAAAAATGTTTAAGTCAACAGCTACAAATACTGGACACTTACCTATCCAGGGATCCCACGATGCAGATTTTTCAATTGGTTCTCGGGTGCTTCCGCCACATTACTTGTAAGGGAAACCGCCAGTAAAGCCTTGCAGCTTCACAGCCACTTCCCTACTGCGCATGCACGTAGCGAACTGCACTTTCTAAATGGCCTGGCGGCGGTGGAAGGAGGGTGGGGGGCGAACTTCCGAGAGACGCAAACAAGCGGAGCTTCTCCTTTTGGATGGAGCTCTGCTTTAAATGCAAGTAAACATGCAGAGTGAATTAAACTATTTAAAATCATTACCTTAATTAATATGTATTTAGAATGTCCTATAAACGCAAATAAACACATTTATGTAATTGCCCATGTGAGTGAGGACTTAATCAGTCGATGAATAAATATTAAACTAAAAATCTCTCATCATTCCTCAATATCCTGTTCCGAGCAAAACATTGGATGCCTTGGATGACATTTGCATTTTATAATTTTAGCAATCGCAAGCCTGTAAAAATATAGCTGTGGTGCTTATTTGTGTTCACGCAAATCCAGCCTAATGCCGCGTACACACGAACGGAATTTCCGATAGGAATTCTTTCCGTCGGAAAATTTGAGAACCAGCTCTCAATCTTTTGTTGGTCGAAATTTTGACAGCAAAAGTCCGATGGAGCATACACACGGTCGGAATTTCCGACAAAAAGCTCACATCAGACTTTTCCTGTCGGAATTTCCGTTCATGTGTACGCGGCATAATCTTATCTTATTGTTCTGCCAATGATTTATGCAAACAGATTTGTTTTTCCTGTGCACACTTAAATGAATTCTGTAAAGGGGAAAAAAAGTTCTCCCAAATGAAAGGGTCCATATACACTGGCTTAAAAGATGGCAGTTATTTTAGCAGATTAAAATGCAAATTTTGAGCGTTTACTAGTGTTTGTGAAAGTTTAAACCTTTTTAGGCACGTTTAAGCACGTTTAGCATTTTTTTCTATAGGAAAACTGTTATCAAAAAACAGAAGTTTTTTTTCTAGATGCTAAGTTTAAAATATGCCTTTAAATGTGCGAATGTGCATGGACACATAGGAGAACATTAGCTGCTTTTACCAGCAAAATGCTAAACTCGCGTTTTTTTTAAGCCAGTGAACATGGACCCAAAAAGTGAACTTTGACTTTCAGACTTGTTGCATAAACACATCTCCTTTAAGACACTATTTTAGGTAAAATTACATAAGTAACATAATAAAGCCATCTCTGCCCCTACCCCTCCCCAACCTTAACACCTTCCCACCCAGTCTATAGCAGAATGACGGCCGGGAGGTGGCTTTACCATTCTGAGTGGATGTCATATGACATCCTCTCGGAAAACGCCGCTCGCTGGGGTGTACTGACTCGCTTCCGGTACCATGTGACCGCTGTGACAGTTGTAAACAATGGATGGCTTCCTTTCATGCCATCTATTGTGTACAATTATGTTGCTAGCTGTGATTGGTGATTCAATTTGATCACATGGTACAGACAGGGTGAATTACAGCCCATCCGTACCATGTGATTAGCTTTGACCAATCACAGCTAATCACAACAAAACAAAATTAATGAATCAGTTTCATTCAGTAAAATGCTTGCTTCTAAAAATGTAATTCACTGCTATAAGCAATCATAATGTGTAAACAAAAATTATAAAAATCCTGATTACACTGTACACAGTACATTGTTGCTGATTTGAGTTATTTTCACCAAAGAAATGTAGCAGAATACATTTTGGCCTAAATTTATGAAGAACAATTCTTTATTTGCAAAATTTTATAACAGAAACAAAAAAATTGTATTTATTTTTTAATTTAGTCTTTTTTCGTTTGTTTAGCAAATATTTAAAAACCCAGTGGTGATTAACCGCTTGCCGACCGCCGCACGAACATTTACGTCGACAGAATGGCACGGACAGGCAAAAGGGCGTATATATACGTCCCCCTTAAATTGCGTGTGGTCGCACGCGCCGCCGGCGGCGCGCTCGTGACCCTGTTGCGAGCTCCGTGCCCGTGGGACCCGCGGACCCGATCACCGCCGGTGTCCCGCGTTTGGGTCACAGAGCTGAAGAACGGGGAGATGTTAGTGTAAACACAACCTCTCCCTGTTCTGCCTAGTGACACTGTCACCGATCGTGTTCCCTCATATCGGGAACAGCGATCAGTGACGTGTCACGGCAAGCCACGCCCCCTAACAGTAATAATCACTCCCTAGGTCACGATTAACCCCTTCAGCGCCCCCTACAGGTTAACCCCTTCACTGCCAGTGTCATTTTTACAGTAATCAGTGAATTTTTATAGCACTGATCGCTGTAAAAAGGACAATGGTCCCAAAATGGTGTCAAAAGTGTCCGATGTGTCCGCCATAATGTCGCAGTCACGATAAAAATCCCTGATCGCCACCATTACTAGTGAAAAAAAAATATTAATAAAAATGCCATAAAACTATCCCCTATTTTGTAGACGCTATAACTTTTGCGCAAACCAATCAATAAACGCTTATTGCGATTTTTTTTTACCAAAAATATGCAGAATATGTATCGGCCTAAACTGAGGAAATAAATAGTTTTTTTATGTATTATTTGGGGATATTTATTATAGCAAAAAAAAAAATTGCATTTTTTTCAAAATTGTCGCACTATTTTTGTTTATAGCACAAAAAATAAAAACCACAGAGGTGATCAAATACCACCAAAAGAAAGCTCTATTTGTGGGAAAAAAAGGACGTCAATTTTGTTTGGGAGCCACGTCGCACGACCGCGCAATTGTCAGTTAAAGCGACGGAGTGCCAAATCGCAAAAAGGGGCCTGCTCTTTTGGCCAGCCAAATGGTCCGGGGCTTAAGTGGTTAACTACCACCAAAAGAAAGCTCTAGTGGTGTGAACATAATTATAAAAAATTTAATATGGTACAGCGTTGCATGACCGCAACGGACCACAGAACTGAAAATTGGCCTGGGCAGGAAGGGGGTTATAGTGCCCGGTATTGAAGTGGTTAAAAAAATTTAAAATTATACGTTAGAATGGACCTCAAAAGCTAAATGTATCTCAGATTATTGCCCTATGAATCTTAATTTATAAACCAGGAAAATAAATTGCTTATTTAGGAACTTCCTGTATCACTTTTCTGGCTAAGCAGTGCAGAAAATATCACAAAACTGACTGTACAAAGATCTTGTCAGGCAGATATTTTTGATATTTCCTCAAGACTGAAGTAAAGAAGAGATGTATTGTTTTTGTATTTTTGTTATTTCAAATGATCAGTGTAGATGCAGATTTTGGTAGAGATTTTCTTTAAGAGAATTTTCATTGTTTCCCAAATATACCTATAAAAGTGTCATATTATACATCTTACTTACCAGATTCACTAATATTTAAAATAAGCCAGGTGAAAAAAATGCTAAATGTACACTTCATATCCATGCTGTGTCTTTAATCTACAAAAACAAAACAAAAAATGAACATGAGAGCATTTGTATGCAGCACTCTTAGACATGGCTTTCATATCATACACTGTGAATTTAAAATGAGTATGTAGTAATTTAGTACAAACATCATGGACAGTGCATCGGTCCAAACCGCTGGATTGAATGCAAAGAAAATAACAGCTCTGGTTGGAACCGCTGTACTAACAATCTGATGTCCCCTACTGTTCTATTGTGTTCTGACAGGGGGACGCCCCCGCCGGAACACTTCAGCGCTCTCAGCCATTGGATAAGAGCGCTGATTGGGAGCCGGTCGGCTGCTGGTTTTCCAGCATGCTGGTTCAACAGAAGCCAGCCGAACAGGTCAGCTCTATTGGACCGGCTGTCATACACACGGGCCAAATGTCGGACATTTTTTATTGAACTGCCCGATGTCGCCTGACATTCGACCCCTTATGTACTAGGCTTCATTTTCCACTTTCCTGATACTTACATAGCAGCACAAAAATGGTACATAACTCACTGTACAGAAGAGTTACATGCAAGGTACAGTCATTTTTTATTTTATTTCGTATATTGAAAACAATGTAACAGCACAATATACAGGAAGTAGATGTATAAAGGATAGATCTTGTAAACATTGTCTGTGTATCAATGAAGCAATAAAAGGCAAAACAATAGCAAAAGCAATGTCTCATTTGTTGACATTTACATACTGAAATCTCTTCAAAGATTTTGGAGAGGTAACATTGAGTTTGCTTTACTAAAGGCAAATAGACTGTGCACTTTGCAAGTGCAATTGCTCCAGAGATGAATGAGATGAAAGCTTCACTTTGCAAAGAATACCCAATCACATGTAAGGCAAATAAAAAAATCATTTTGCCTGCACATGATTGGGAAATGGAGGTCAGCAGAGCTTTTCCTCATTTACTAAGCTTTGGAGCAACTGTACTTGCACAGTGTAACTGCAGTCTACTTGCCTTTAGTAATTATTCGTTTTATTATTATACAGGATTTATATAGCGCTAACAGTTTACGCAGCATTTTACAATAAAAAAGGGAGACTATACAGTTACAATAAAATAAAATACAAGAGGGTTAAAGTGATTGTAAAGGTTTTTTTTTTTTAAATAACAAACATATCATACTTACCTGTTCTGTGCAAGGGTTTTGCACAGAGCGGCCGCGATTTTCCATTAATGGGGTCCCCTGGTGGTGCTCCTGGCTCCTTCTCTTTGGCGAGTGCCCCCACGGAGAGCCGATTTCCATGGGGGCACCCGTGCGGGTGTATTCCCGAGTCCTGCTGCTGCGTCCATTGACACAGATAGCAGGACTCAGCCCCACCCCTGGCTTCCGTGTCACTGGATTTGATTGACAGAAGCGGGAGCCAATGGCTCCTGCTGCTATCAATCAATCCAATGAGGACCAGAGACAGCGGCTGGAGCTGCTGGGCTCATGCTCGTCGCTGGAACGATCAGGTAAGAAAAAGGGGGGCTCTGGGGG
The DNA here is from genome assembly GCA_029206835.1 of Rana muscosa. NCBI lineage: Eukaryota > Metazoa > Chordata > Amphibia > Anura > Ranidae > Rana > Rana muscosa. The sequence goes on along the minus strand of CM055117.1, from coordinate 680,081,473 downwards.
GGGGGCAGCTGCCGCACAGAAGGTTTTTCACCCTAATGCATAAAATGCATTTGGGTGAAAAGCCCTGAGACTTTACAACTCCTTTAAAAGGGCCCTGCTCAAAAGAGTTTACAATTCCATAGGGTGCGGCAGGTGGTAAAATAAATTGCAACTGTGGGGAATGAGCTGATAGAAGTGGTAAAATACTAGTTGGAGGTGTGATAGGCTTCCCTGAAAAGTTTTGAGGGATGTTTTCAGTAATTAGTAAATCAACCCCATTGTCTGCAAGAATTAGCACTGAGCTTCTCCAGGAGCCCTCCAGGAGTCCCACACTATATTAAATGTGTCTGGGAAATTCCTATTAATATATTAGGGCTTGTTCACACTTGACTAAATTTCTAATAGACTTGAATGGGAGGCGTTGAAAGGCTTCAAACGCCTCCTGACTCAACATGCGGCTTGAAATCTGTATCGACGCAACGCTAACATCTAATGTTTAATAGCGTGAACAGCACTATGTGCTGTCCATTGTATCATTTGCCCAGGCGTTTGAGGGGCGTTTTTAACGCCTCTCAAATGCCTGCTTTTAATGCCAGTGTGAATTTAGCCTTCGTTTTTCATATGGGATTATTTGGTTTGCTGGGGCTCCTCAGCTAGAATACCAAAGGGGTAAATCTCTGAGTACAGGCAGGGGCACGATAATCAGGGTAGATAAAATCAGGATAAATAAAATGTCTATCAACATGATCAAATGTTATAGAGCACAGGGCATGAACATATCAAGTGTACAAAGTCTGCTTGGAGTGGGTGACAGCACAATCAGTTTACATGCTATAGTCAGATGCAAGGCAATTTAATGTTGAAAAAAAAGAAAGTCAAAGCTTTGTTCTCCAAATGCACCGATGTTAGTGAAGCTGGGTCCACACTGTATTGTTCCATGAAAATGTGGTAAGAAGACCAGCTGGCTGCCTTTATAGATGATTTCCAGGCTTCAGTTATGGTCTGAGGTCTAAGATTATGCCTACTAACTCTGTGTATGTTTGCCAAATGATTACCACTAGCCAGCCAACAATGGGTTTTTTATTTATTTTTTCCCTTTTCTGCTTCCCTATGAAACAGTGAGTAGCTTTTCAGAGCCTCTGAAAACAATATATATTAGATACACAGAGAAAGTTCCAACCACTTCCAGCTTCTAGAGAACAACATTCTCTAATGTTTGTTCAATAGAACAAAACGGGTGGAAGGTCTCATTGGTTATTACTCTCATGCCGCGTACACACGACCGTTTTTAATGACGAGAAAAATTACATTTTTTTAAAATGGTCATTAAAAATGATCGTGTGTGGGCTTTCCAGCATTTTTCCCGACGAGAAAAACGCAGAGAATCACAACGAGAAAAATTGGAACATGCTCAAATTTTTCACGTCGTTTTTTACATCGTCGTTTTTCTCGTCATGAAAAACGGCCTTGTGTGGGCTTTAACGACGTGAAAAAAAATGCACATGCTCAGAATCAAGTATGAGACGGGAGCACTCGTTCTGGTAAAACTAGCGTTTGTAATGGAGATAGCACATTCGTCACGCTGTAACGGACTCAAAAGCACGAGGCTGAAAAGCACGACACGTCACTCAACAAACTTTACTAACATGAAGGGTAGCGCCATCTGAACTTCCCCTTTATAGTGCCGTCGTACGTGTTGGACGTCACCGCGCTTTACTCGAACATTTTTTTCCACGATAGTGTGTAGGCAAGGCAGGCTTGAGAGGAAACACGAAAAATCACGTCGAGAAAAATGCTGTTTCTCTTATCGTCCATGGACTGACACAGCTGGATACTGTAAACGTGTGGGTATATGTCCCTGCTCGCAGGAGAAGATCTAGGCAGAATGTTAGATGTTAAAACATTCTAGAACAAACCAGAGCTGAACAGCCCCGCCCACGGGGGGCGGTCCCTCCGGACATTACCCTCCCACCTGCAGCTAGCAGACCTCAGTTTTTTTCTGCCTAGCAGAATGAGAAGACGTGGCTCTCTCAGGAGCCAGTCTCCTGGAAGATTTTACTTTTAAATTTTATTCCTTTGGGAATTTTATTATTTTATTTTTGAGACCTTCAATCAACTGTCGGCTGGGCAACAGGTTGGGTACACTAGTATCCTCGTAGTCTTCCCTGTCCGACCATCGAGCGTGCTGATCCTCGCCTTGTGTGCGTGAGACTCAGTTCACGACATACCCCATGACTCCAGGGGTGGCCGGGTTGCTTTCATGCTCCCGCGGTCCTCTCAAGATTGAACAGTACCTGTCTGACTGTATCTCTCGCGGTGGACCGGGCCGACAGCTACGCAGTACGACTTTGTGATAGGTCTGTCTGAAACAAGCCAGTGGGTCCATGAAAGGGACGGGTAAGTAGTCTCTCCTACTGCAGGTGAGTACATGCTGGCTGTGTTTCTGTGTGTGGGGGTTTCTCCCTGTCTCCCCCTGTTATACTGCTCTCTGCACCCTGTACTGGTGCTGTGCTGTGGGGTGCTTGGGGGGTCACTCTGGCCTGGCTGGGCGCTCATGTCTGCAGTTTTTTCTGGTGTGTGAGGTGATTATTGCGTGCGCCATTGGCACGGTTTGAGGTGGGTATTGCGTGCGCCATTGGCGCGCATTAGAGCTTTGAATTTCGCGCTCGGCAGCCATCTTGGCATTCAGTGGCGCAGTTATAGCTGCGGCCAGCGGCCATTTTCTTGTGGCCGCCGCGCATTTATTTCTGGCGACGGCGCGAATCCCCTCACAATCTCCTCACAGACTGAGCTGTCCTTAAGGGTTGGTGGGTCCTCCCGGGTATCCCCTCCTCAGCGTAGCCAGTGGGTGGACTGTATATTCACTGTATAGTGTATAAGGTCTCAGAGGGTGGCGTTATGGAGTCTGATACACCTGCTCTCCACACTTGCCTGGGGCAACTGGCAGTGCTGCACAGTTAAACATGTTCATATGTTTCCTGCACCTGCGGTCCTTATGGACCAGTTGTCAGCAGTCCTGGAATCATTCCTGTCAGAATGGAAGCGGTGTGCGAGCAAAAGGAGCTATAAGCCCCCTCCCCCCACAAAAATCTTTACTGAAGGGGTGCTCTGAGTCAGATATGGGCCTAGCTACTATGCTCAGGACCCTACCTCTGAATATTTAATGTTTATGAACAGGACATTCCCTTGTGAGGAAGACTCCAGTTCTGTGTCAGTGAATGACATGGTGCTTGTAAGTGATCTCATTGATGTGAGGAACACTCTCAGGCTGGAATTGCTGTGACAAGCTTTTCTTTTACACAGTTTCCTCACTGTTTTCCTCACACGCTGCCTCAAGAGCAGCATGGATGAGGGAGGACTTTATTCATTTATGTATCTAGACCCTGTGAGCCTTATGTGTGATACCTGAGGTAACATTTCCCGCCATTTCCTGGGGAATGATTTGAGCTCTGACAGACACACGGTCTGAGGATCAGAGGTTACCTGTTACCTGCATGCTGCTTCGGCAGCACAGTCAAGCAGGTTGGAATGATACAGAGAAGATTATGCGCCTCTGCGCCATAATTTAAACTCATCCTATACCTCTACACTGCATACATTCACAGTGTATGTATGTGTTATTGGTCTCTGTGTCTGTCCCCACGTTCCAATGCTGTGTTTCAGGGCCATACATGATATAAACGTACAAAATATGTTTATGCACGTCTCCAGATACATTCACAGTATATGTATGTATTATACTCTCTGGGTTGGTGGGGGCTCCGGTGTCCTCCCGCACTCTCATGGTATGTGCGCTTCGGCTCTCTGCACAGTATAGACATGTTCAATGTGTTTATTGCACATATTATACATGTTTAAGGTATGGGTATACTGTTTGCGTGGGGTTCCTCCGGGTACAGCATAAACATGTGCAATATGTTGATTCACATGCTATCATTCCTACACGGTATCTGTGTGCTGTCTGCGTGGAGTTCTTCTGAGTGTGTGAGTGTTCCGGTTTCCTCCCACGCGCTGACGGTATGTGCGCCTTTGGCCTTCTGCACAGTTAAACATGTTCAATGTTTATCACGCATGCTATAATACCTACACGGTATGTGTAGGCAGTCTGTGTGGTTTTCCTCCGGGTACTCCGGTTCCCTCCCACACTCCATTGGTATGGGCGATTCGGCGCTATGCACAGTCTAAATTTGTGCGATTGGATATCCACATACTAACATACCTACCCGGTATGTCTTTGCAGTCTGTGTGGGTTTCCGCCCACGCTACATGACATGCATGCCTTTGGTGCAATACACAATGTAAACATACACATTTATGTTTATACACTACACTAAATACATTCACAGTAGTTGTAGGTATTGCACTCTCTGAGTATGCGTGGGGTACTTCGGTTCCTCCCATGCGCCAACAGTGTGCACGCCTTCGGTGCTATGCACACATAAGCTTGTGCAAAATGTTTAGCACACACACTATAATACCTACACGGTATCCGTATGCGTATGCAGTCTGCGTGGGTTTCTGCCCATGCTACATGACATGCATGCCTTTGGTGCAATACATGGTATAAACATACACATTATGTCTATACACTACACTAAATACATTCACAGTAGTTGTAGGTATTGCATTCTCTGAGTATGCGTGGGGTACTTCGGTTCCTCCCACGCGCCAACAATGTGCGCGCCTTCGGTGCTATGCACACATGGGCTTGTGCAAAATGTTTAGCACACATACTATAATACCATACACGGTATGCGTATGCAGTCTGCATGGGTTTCATCCGGGTGCTCAGGTTTCTCCCCTGCGTTCCAATGGTGTGCGCATTCTCAGCACTATGCACAGTATAAACATGTGCAATTTTTTTATTCGCAAGCTAACATACCTACATGGTTGTGTACGCAATCTGCGTGGCTGGTTTACGTCCAGGCCCCGATGATGTGCGCGCCTTCGTCGCTGGCACAGTATATACGTGTTTAATAGGTTTATCCACAAATACTAAACTACATACGCCGTATGTGGTGGTATTATGCTCTTTGTGGCTGGGTGGGTTTCCTCCCACACTCTCCATTTGTGCGTTTGACGCAATACATAGTGTAAACTATGTGTTTGCACAATCAGCACCTATCCATGGGTAGCTGCTGGATGGAGCATTGTCACAAGGATCCCTGATTTCAGGGGTATCACTTTCCACCTGCTTTCAGTGGTGATCAGAAGTGCTGGCTTGGACTGTGTTCGCCAGGCTGAGGTTAGCGTTACGCCCATTAGTGGCTGCGTCTCTGGCATTTTTTGTAGCTCAATGACTGGGCAAAAGCCTCATCCATCAGTCGTCTAGCAGGTGCACTACAACTGCTTTAGCCTTTAGGGTCTCTGTGCCCGGGGTGGGTGTGCGCCACCTGTGGAGGCTGAGGTACTAGTCCTCTGACCGAGTTTCTAGGGAAGTTCTGTCAAGTTGCCTTTATTGGCCAACATTTGAGGCACCCTGTACACTGGGGCCTCCCTTCTCCGATACATTGCGGAGTCTCTTTGGGATTTTCATACATCTTGCTGCAAGACGGTCCTGTCGGCCGTGTGCATTGCAGGCGAAGGGTCCTTGCATCCGGAGGTGTTTCCACCTTCTTTACCGGAGGTGGGGCACCGGAAGTGGACCTTGTGGCCTCTCGACTCACTCGCAAGGTGGCAAGATCGTGGTCAGGTCCAGGGACCCCTGGGCGGACGCATTGGAAGCCCGTGGGGGCAGTATCGCCTGAAATATGCTTACCCTCCGCTACTGTTGTTGCCTCGCCGGCTTCGCAGAGTAGGGGCTGAGGCCATTCCAGTGCTCCGGAACGGCGACATTGGTACGCCGATCTACTTCGGCTAGTCACAGACATTCCTGGCGACGGCCTATTGGGGTGGACCTTCTGTCTCATGATCCCATACTTCATCCTGCTTTACAGTCCTTGGCTTTAATGGCAGGGCTGTTTAAAGCCAGGTGCTGAAGGACCGAGTTCTCTCGTATTCGGTCATCTCTTCTATGTTGTTGACACGGGTATCTTCCTCCAGAAAGATATCTCACCGTACCTGGAAGGCTTACATCAATATGTGCGAGGAACTTGAGTGGCATCCTCAGATGTATTCCGTTCCCAGGATTTTGCTGTTCTTACAGCGTGGTGTGACCCAAAAGCTGGCCTTGCATACCTTTTTTGAGGGTCGGATTTCGGCCCGGGCTGTCTTTTTCAACGACCGCTACCGGGCCATTCCTTGATTAGCACCTTTTGTGCAGGGGGTTCGCCATGTGATCCCCCCCCTGTCAAGCCTCCTCTCCCTACTTGGGATCTGATTTTGATGCATCTCGGTTCTCTAAGAACATCCCTTTGAGAATATCAGAGAGATTCCTCTCTTGACCTTGTCCTGGAAGTTGGCCTTAGTGGCCATTGCGTCGGTTAGACGGGTGTCTGAGTTGGCGGCCTTGTCCGGCAAGTCGCCTTACTTGGTCCTCCATAAGGATATGTTGGTGTTGCGCCCACGACCATCCTTCTTTTCTAAGGATGCTCTCGACCTTTCACCTTAAGAAGGACATTGTTCTTCCGTCCTTGTGTCCTCACCCATCGCATCCCTGAGAGTTTGCGCTTCATACATTAAGATGGGTACAAGCCTTACGAGTGTACCTGTCTGCTACTGTTTCCATTTGGAAATCTGTGTCTGGTCCAAAACAGGGCCGAGCGGTGTCGTCTGCCACCGTCTTTAGGTGGATCAGGCAGACCGTCATACAGGCCTATGCCCTTAAGGGGCGGGCGCCTCCCTTTCCGGTTGCGGCGCATTCCACCAAGGCAATTTGTGCTTCCCGGGCCTTCCGACATCAAGCGTCGGTTGCACAAGTGTGCAAGGCGACGACCTGGTCGTCCGTTCATACCTTTTCAAGATATTATAAGGTTGATGTGGCTGCATCTTCGGATGCTTCCTTTGGCCGCAAAGCATTGCAGGCTGCTGTTTAATGTCGCAACTCCTCCGTTGAGGAGCTCTGCTTGTTTGGAGTGAAGTTTTGGTTGTTCCTTTACTACCGCTCCCACCCTTCTGATACTGCTTTGGGATGTCCCACACGTTTACAGTATCCAGCTGTGTCAGTCCATGGACGATAAGAGAAAATAGGATTTTTGTACTCACCGTAAAATCCATTTCTCTGACGTCCATGGACTGACACAGCACCCACCCTTCCTTTTTAAGGTTTGTACTGCTTTGTTAGGAAATGAGGTCTGCTAGCTGCAGGTGGGAGGGTAATGTCCGGAGGGACCGCCCCCCGTGGGCGGGGCTGTTCAGCTCTGGTTTGTTCTAGAATGTTTTAACATCTAACATTCTGCCTAGATCTTCTCCTGCGAGCAGGGACATATACCCACACGTTTACAGTATCCAGCTGTGTCAGTCCATGGACGTCAGAGAAATGGATTTTACGGTGAGTACAAAAATCCTATTTTTTTTCAATGACATTAAAAACGATCGTGTGTACGCGGCATCAGGGTTGATTCTAACTACCATATTCAGGAATTGTTCTACAAGAAAAAATGTAGCTAGTCTAACTTCATTGATATAGCAAACATCTATGCCTTTAAAGGCTAAGATCATCTCTTTTTCGCAGATTCCACTTTTCATAATAAATAGAAGGATCTTCCAATACCCTTTCTGCCCCAGCCATTCTAATGCCGCGTACACACGATCGATTTTCTCGACAGTGAAAACACCGTCAAGAAAATTGACGGGAAAAATGAGGGAACGGCTTGGTTCCCTACACACGTCCGTTTTTCCCGACATTTTTTTTTTGGTCGAGAAAAACGACCGTGTGTGGGCTCCGTGGCAGTGTTTCCCTATGGGAAAACTGCCGCAGAAAAAAACGACGGGAATCACGATGAGAAAAATTAGAGCATGTTCTAATTTTTCTCGTCGTGATTAATGTCGTTTTTCCCGTCGGGAAAAAAGACAAAAAGCCCACACACGGTCATTTTTCTTGTTAAAAAAAAAAAATGTAATTTTTCCCGACGTGAAAAATGATCGTGTGTACGCGGCATAATGTGCTAATCTGTCACTTCTCTCCTCATCCACAGAAGCTTTGAAATATCAAGGTTCTGAGTTTTTGAATAATGCTTTCTGCTTCCATCACTCCCTGTAGGTCATCTCCCATCATGCACTGCCTTGCTGCATCACAGGATAGGGCGTGATATGGCGTGTTCACCTGTCTGGACCACACCTTCCTAATTACTATGCCACCTCAGTTTTTCTTCCACCCACTTTCCTAATTCTTTCCTTAACCACTGCAGCCCCGGAAGGTTTTCTGTTCTTACTGACTAGGCCATTTTTTTGTGATAAGGTACTGTGTCACTTCAACTGACAATTGCGCGGACGTGCAACATTGTACCCAAATAAAAGTCTTTTTTTCCCCCCACAAATAGAGCTTTCTTTTGGTGGTATTTGATCACCTCTGCATTTTTTTTTTTGCGCTATAAACAAAAAAGAGCAACAGTTTTGAAAGAAAAACAAAATGTTTTACTTTCTGCTATAATACACATCACAAATAAAAAAAAAAAAAAACACATTTCTTCATCAGTTTAGAGCAGGGGTTTCAAACTGGCGGTCCTCCAGCTGTTGCAAAAGTTCAAGTCCCATCATGCCTCTGGCTGTGGGAGTCGCCAGTTTGAGACCCCTGTACTTAAAGTGGAGTTCCACCCTGAAAAAAAAAATTCACCAAAAATCAAAAAAAAAAAAAAAAAAAATTTTACTTACCAGAAATAGCGGTTGCTATGTGGAAGTCCCTAATCTGCCTCTTCATCGTCTGTGGCTGGTCAGCATCCTCCATCCTACTCGCTGTGTCTTCTGGGAACTGTGTGCATCCCAGAGAGCAGCCGGCCCATTCACAAAGCACCGCGCGGATCGCACATGCGCAGTAGGAAACTGGCAGCCTGTTTCCCTTACTGAGTTTCCCTTACTAATGGGGGGCGCTGCCTTCTGGGAACTGTGTGCATCCCAGAGAGCAGTCGGCCCATTCACAAAGCACCGCGCGGATCGCGCATGCGCAGTAGGAAACTGGCAGCCTGTTTCCCTTACTGAGGATGGCGGCGCCGTGAGCTGCCAGGACTGAGGGATCGGCCTCGGGGGGGCTGACATCGTGGGCAAGTAGGACAGGTAGTTGTCCTTTTTAAAAGTCAGCAGCTACAGTGTTTGTAGCTGCTGACTTTAAAACAAAAAAAAATTGCGGGTGGAATCCCCCTTTAAAGGTCACAGTTGTATTTTTTTCTGTCTTGTTGGTCCTGACATTGAAATGTGGTTTATGTATTTCCTCTAGTATGACTGGCTTTTGCCTTGCAAGCCATATATTTTCTGGAAGGACTTCAAAAAAGCACTGTGAGGGCACTGGTGATAGAGGAGAGGTGCAAAACGGGGCCACAAAAGGTAAATAGGACCAGCTGGAGGCCGAGTAGAGACACAATAACATGTTTTTCCACATCCCCAAAGTCTGCTGTGCCCAATCATTCTGTTGCTAAAGTGTGTGCATGTGTGTTTGTACATATAGCCATGTGGTGGCAGTTTGGCAGAAATACTCACTGATTGTTTGCATCGGTATTTAAGTGCTACTTTTTTGTCTGCAGGAAAAGGACATGTTTATTATTATGTAAGGTTTTTGTAGGCAATACACAATAGCATACCACTTAAAGCGGAGTTCCACCCATAATATAATTTTCTAATCTGCCACCTCAGCAATTTACATCCTATCCCGCAGCACCTGTGCTCCTGGGACATGTGTGTCATCATTTCCCAGGAGTCAGTGGGTAGTGCCAAAGGATTGTTTTACATACAATGCACATGCGCGAGATCGGGAGGGGTGCATGCTGGGTAGCCAGCATGCACCTTATCCCGAAAGAGCGTCCTAGTGGGCTTTACATGCCCACAATCAAGATGGAATTGCTCAGGAAATATGAGGTAAGTAAATTATAAAAAACATGTACTCGGAAGGGGATGGAAATTTAGACATGCTTTCATGTATATTATGTAGGCAAGCAGAGGGGATGGAAAAAAGAAAAAAAAAATATGTGGGCGGAACTCCGCTTTTAGTCCCCTTTCACACTGGGGCGTTGTCAGACACTTTTGGACTAAAAATAGTGCCTGTAAAGCGTCTGAAAAACACCTCCCCTGCAGTCCCAGCTGTGGGAAGCAGCTTGTGACTGGTTACATGCACTGTGTATCTGCAGATGCATTGTTCAGCACTTGGATTACGCATTACCACTCCTAACAGACTAAAACTTCAGTCTTATCTGTCCAGTTGTTAGGTCAACCACTCAGCAGACCGCAACGACCTAACTCAATCTTAGTGCAAGTATGCTAGTGAAATCACCAGCATAAATAATTTATAAATACTCCCAGGGCGATCTTTAATATGGTTTGGGCCCTGGGCAAACATTTTTTTGGGCCCCCCCTCCAGCTTATTTTGGGCCTGGCTGGTTCACATGTATGTGTTTTGGCGGCCCTCATTTGCGCAGGCACAGCAGCCCATTCATTTGAATGGGCTGCCATGCCTTTGTTTCCTGCAGAAAAAAAGGTGCATGCAGCATTTTAAAAATGCAGTTGCCTTGAAATCCATTCTGCTTTTGCACCGTGCAACTTACAGTACCTGCAGTTCCTGCACACACAAACGCACTGTGTTTTTAAAAGCGTGACCTAAACATCTAAAAATGCAGCAAGTTTGCCGGTGCAGGAACTGCAGATAAGTCACATGGTGCAAAAGCAGAATGGACAGACAGTGCTGTATTTCATTGCTTAGTGGGCATAGGTGTGCCGTGTGTGGAGCCTATTACATGATGCATGCACTTTTTTTATTGCAGGAAACACAGGCATGGCAGCCCATTCAAATGAAAGCAGTATAATAGGAGGGGTGTTAGTGGAGGGCAGTACAATGGGAGGGGTGTTAGTGGAGGGCAGTATAATAGGAGGGGTGTTAGTGGAGGGCAGTATAATGGGATGGGTGGTAGTGGAGGGCAGTATAATGGGAGGGGTGGTAGTGGAGGGCAGTATAATGGGAGGGGTGTTAGTGGAGGGCAGTTTAATGGGAGGGGTGTTAGTGGAGGGCAGTTTAATGGGAAGGGGTGTTAGTGGAGGGCAGTATAATGGGAGGGGTGTAAGTGGAGGTAAGTATAATGGGATGGGTGTTAGTGGAGGGCAGTATAATGGGAGGGGTGTAAGTGGAGGTAAGTATAAGGGGATGGGTGTTAGTGGAGGGCAGTATAAGGGGAGGGGTGTAAGTGGAGGGCAGTATAATGGGAGGGGTGTTAGTGGAGGGCAGTATAAGGGGAGAGGTGTTAGTGGAGGGCAGTATAATGGGAGGGGTGTTAGTGGAGGGCAGTATGATGGGAGGGGTGTTAGTGGAGGGCAGTATAATGGGAGGGGTGTTAGTGGAGGGCAGTATAATGGGAGGGGTGTTAATGGAGGGCAGTATAATGGGGGGTATTGGAAGGCAGTATAATGGGAGGGGTGTTAGTGGAGGGCAGTATAATGGGGGGGTAGTGGAGGGCAGTATAATGGGGGGGTAGTGGAGGGCAGTATAATGGGGGAGTAGTGGAGGGCAGTATAATGGGGGGGTAGTGGAGGGCAGTATGGGGGGACTGTACAGCATGACTGTGTATGGGAGGGAGCAGAGTGACCATGAGCTACTCAGGGCAGTGCAGGGAGCATTTCTCAGTGCTGGGACAAGGCCATTTGGTGCCCAGGGTGAAGATGGCAAACTGCGCCGCCCCCCCCCCCTGTTTTTAAGAAAGAATCAATGTCCCCATCAGAGTGTCCATTTACATCAGGGGTCCCTATTACAGTGCCCCTTTACATCAGGTGTCCCCATCAGAGTGTCCCTTTACCTTAGGGGTCCCCTTTAGAGTGCCCCTTCACATCAGGGTTCCCCATCAGAGTGCCCCCTTACATCAGGTGTCCCATCAGAGTGCCCCTTTACATTAGGTATTCCCGTTAGAGTGCCCCCTTACATCAGGTGTCCCCATCACTTCAGGTGTCCCCGTCAGAGTGCCCCCTTAACATAATATGTGCCCATCAGTGTGTCCCCTTAAAATAAAATGTGCCCATCAGCATGACCCTTATTTTATGTTAGGGGGCACTCTGATGTGTACATTTTACGTTAAGGGGCATGCTGATGGGCACATTTAGTTGTGCCCATCTCCGTGCCACTTAATATAAAATGTGCCCATCGGCGTGCCCCTTAACATAAAATGTGCCTATCAGCATGTCCCTTAACGTAAAATGAGGGGCATGCTGATGGGCACGTTTTATGATAAGGGGCACGATATATGTTAAGGGGCACTCTGATGAGCACAACAAAACATGCCCATCTGCGTGCCCCTTAACATAAAATGTGCCTATCGATGTTGATCTTAAAATAAAATATGCCCAACAGAGTGCCCCTTAACATAAAATATGCCCATCAGAATGCCCCTTAACATAAAATGTGCCCATCAGCATGACCCTTAACATAAAATAAGTAGCATGCTGATGGGCACATTTCATGTTAAGGGGCACCCTGATGGGCACAATTTATGGTCAAGGGGCACTGTGATGGGCACAACAAAATGTGTGCCCCTTAACAAAATATCCCCATCAGTGTGCACCTTAACTAATTTTGCCCATCGGTATGCACCTTAACAGATTATGCCCCACATACCTTGAGTGCAGGAGAGAGCACATTTGGCAAGCTGCAGGGGGGCGGAAGCTGTGAGATATACCTCACATGAGAGCCAGGAGCAGGGATCCGGGAGCCGCGAGCAGCAGGGGGTGGGGCGCGTGACGTCACGCCCGGCCGAGAAAGAGAGCTGCAGTGAGGAGCAGGAGGCGGGGCACACACACGTAACGTCATAGGTTGCTGGGAAACCCGCGGTCCCAGCAAACAAATGACTGTTAATATACTGGCTGCCTGGCGGTCTGGGCAGAAGCGTCCCGCCCACCCCTTGTATCGGCACTGCTGCACTGTGCGCGCATCGCGCTGACAGTGACAGGGGGTTTTCAGAGCTGATTTGCGGGCAGAACGCGGGCTTAATCATGGCAGCTCTGCCTTGCGCCCCAAACAGTGACAGGGCCCTGGGCAGATGCCCCGGTTTGCCCTGCGGTAAAGACGGCCCTGAATACTCCTGCCTCCCTTTGAGCAACTAAAAGCCCAGTTCATTGCTCCAACAGCACCCCAGGCTTCTGTCCAGGAGCTAATTACACCCTGCAAAAATACTTGACTGTCAATTTTAAATAACATTATTTTGTAGAGTAAAATAATTGCAAATATCAACCTCAGTATTGTACTGTTCTGCATATACGAAGACTTTACTTTACTATTTTAATTATTCAAATGGGAGTCTGTAATTCATCCTTGTTCTGCTTTAATACAAAATCTTTGTGAAAATGAAGCTTCATATATCAAGGTAGAAGTATATGTGATGCTAAACACAGTAATCACAACAATCTAGATCCTACAACTAAACACACAATTTTCTGTTATGCTAAATGCAAAGTATATTTAAAGTAAACTTACTGTCTGGCTACATGTGTGAATCCATCTAATAGTAATTTCCATCAACTGATATTTAGATCACTGCTTGTAGAGAGCGCGGTCATGAAAGTTGCATGGTAGTGAGGATACTGAATTTGACTGGTACAGAAAAAAAGTATTCTGGCCTTTTACATCGATTTTGTGCCTTATGCTTGTCACATGTCCTCACTTTTAGGAAGAAGATAAATATGCTGAATACATTTTTACTTAAGAAAGCAGAAGTAGCATAACTTGCAGAGCATAAACACTTAAGAGCGTATTTAAACATATGACCAGTTCTTGGAAAGGGAGATTTAATTTTCAAGATTCAAAATGCCCATGACATACTGATAAAGATAAAATTAGACTTTTGGTTACAGAGGAAAAAACTTTCTGGCCATTTTCCAATTCATTTTCAAGAGGACCTGCCTTAAGCTACGACACCCTATGCTACGGTTGTAATCTGTGGGTTCCTTAATGTGGGCCCCCCCCCCACACCCGCCGGAGCTAACCTGTTTCATGATCGTGTTCTGGAAGAATTTTTATGTTTGCTCTATAACAATGTATGTAAAAAGCTCCTGAAGAAGCGGTGACATATCTGCAAAACATGTCGAGCACTCCACACACAGATGGTTTAAGTTGACAATGGTCTGTTCCCCTATGTCACTTCATCTGTGTTTTTTTAGAGCTTACTGTGTCTTTTTTAAGATATGTATGTTTTAATATGTTTGGAATAAAATTAAAAACTTTTATATCTACTATGTGTATTTAAAGCTTTTGTACGGTACCATGAAAGTCCATTCATAGCCTTTCCACATAGCCACATACATACCTATCACTGAAGGCAAAGGCCTCACTAATAACATCTTACATCATATACAGAGAAGGTTGGCAGGGGAGAGGTAAGTATTAACAGTCTTCACTGCAGAGAGAAAGGGGGTGGAACCAGGCCACAGCTCCATGTTTGAATGGACACAGAGGGCTGTGGCTCGGCTCAGGTGCCCCCATAGCAAACTTCTTGCTGTGGGGGCACTCAATAGGAGGGAGGGGCCAGGAGAGCCAGCGAGGGACAAGAGAAGAGAAAAATCTGGGCTGCTTTGTGCAAAACCATTACACATTACACAAGCCAGCTAAGTATTACAAGTTTGTTATTTTTAACAAAAAAAAAAATAGACTTTACAATCACTTTAAGTGTGTTTTACTCATACTAATAACCAATCTGGTATAATAAAGCGGTTTACAAGATACAAGGGCAATATAGTGAACTCTGATAAAGAGTAAATAAGAGACAATAGTATATTTGTGAATGATGTTTCTCCTTTATTGAAATAATAGATTACAATAAGTACAACTGTAGCTGAATGGTATATGTTTATTATAGACAGGTGCCTACTACTGCTTGATTATATCAAGAAGTGTACTGTATTCTGTATATCATGTCCTAACAGTGAGAATTTATTGTATATTGATCACTATACTATGGAACTTGTAATATTGGTTTTGTACTTTTGTCGTTTCGGTTTTTGTAATTTGTTGTAAAAACACACAATGTGTGTATACAAACCTACAATAGAAACATGATTAAAAAACAATGTAGCGCTCTCCCCGACCTCCAGAGACCTGGGGGTGACCCTCAGAGACAAGGAAGGGCTGACATTCCTCCTCAAGGTGCAGGTTACTAGGCATGGTGGGTGTAGTGCAAGGTGGAAAGATGGGCGCCAGTCACTTTTAAAAATGAATAAAGAGAGTTTTATTTCTCTTAACAGGAACAGGGGAGAGAGGGGTAGTGCACAGGACAACCTTAGACAAATTAAATAGCAATTTGGCAGACTCTTTGGACAAAAATAGAACTAGGTAGACTGTAATACAGAAAAAGGGCCTTTAAGCTGAATGCAGCGATCTGTATCTTGTAGCATTTGCTGTTCCTCTATAGCAACAACTTTACTCACAGTATCCCACTGTAGATCCTCAAGTTCGGCTCACAGCTACCTGCTGGACTCTTCAAGCTTAACTCACAGCTAACCGCTGTATTCTTCAAGCTTCACTCAAAGCTACCCGCTGGATCCCTCAAGCTTATCTCACAGCTACAAGGTGTACTTCATCAAGCAGCTTCATTTACAGCTACCTGCTATACTCCTTCAAGTTTACTCACAGCTAGGGATGAGCCGAACACCCCCCAGTTCGGTTCGCATCAGAACATTCGAACAGGCAATAAATTCGTTCGAACATCCGAACACCGTTGAAGTCTATGGGACACGAACATGAAAAATGTAAAGTGCTAATTTTAAAGGCTTATATGCAGGTTATTGTCATAAAAAGTGTTTGGGGACCCGGGTCCTGCCCCAGGGGACATGTATCAATGCAAAAAAAGTTTTAAAAACGGCCGTTTTTTCAGGAGCAGTGATTTTAATAATGGTTAAAGTGAAACAATAAAAGTGAAATATTCCTTTAAATTTCGTACCTAGGGGGAGTGTATAGTATGCCTGTAAAGTCGCGCTTGTTTCCTGTGCTTAGAACTGTCCCTTCACAAAGTGTCATTTCTGAAGGAAAAAAAGTAATTTAAAAGTACTCGCGGCTGTAATGAATTGTCGGCTCCTGGCAATACAGAGAAAAGTCATTAAAAATCATTGATAAAAAAAATTAAAAAAATGCGTGGGGGACCCCCCAAATTCAATTACCAGGCCCTTCAGGTCTGGTATGGATATTAAGGGGAACCCTGCGTCAAATGAAAAAAAAATGACGTGGTGTGTGGCAGGCGCAGCACTATGAAGTGCCTTTATGCGCTGTGGCATTAGAAGAATTTGATTTCTCTGATCTTTTAGTCCACACAAGACTATCTGTTACTCTATAATTCCTCTAGCGCCGTTCTATGGAAGCAGTAGGTTTAAAGAGCACACCAAACCTTTAAGATAACTTCTTTATTCACTTCAGCTTTTCTTCTTATATAACACTGACAATTTAGCAGCAGGAAGTCCATGTACAAACACGTGTTGAATAAAGTATAACAAATGTCGGTTCAACTGTTCAATCTTGTAATTCTACATAAAATGGTAGATATATTTCTCTCTTCAGTATCTGTACTTTCACTTTAAAATACTTTAGACACTTTATGATCTATCTGGGACTTGCTCTATAATGCTGTTTGCTCTGATGTTTGTTCTGAAACTTGGTTTGAATCTGGTTTGATTCCTGGTTTGATTGTTTGTTTGTTTGCAAACCTGGTTTGTTTGCTGGTTTGATTGTTTGCAAACCTGGTTTGGTGGAACTACAAGTGAACACATAACTAGTTTCAGTATACAGTTCTAATTACATTATTAACAATAGAAACTTATATAACTGTATTAAATACCTATTTTGGCCACTTGCTTCCATAAAACCGGACTCTGGATGGATCTGAACTGTTCAGCTCCACACTCTGATGTAAAATGAAATTCTAGACATGTGATATGAGATTTCCTAGACAGAACATGAGTGAAATACTGGCTATGATTGGCCAGAGACATTTGCTCAGTGAGATTGGTTGTGATTGGCTAAAACTCCTGATGAGTCACAAAAGCTTAACTCTATGCTTTCTGGTTGCAATTCTGCTGTGTTATTAAGCTTACCTTTCTGCATATAGAAATGACTCTTAAAAGGTATCTTTTTTCTTTTGTTTCTGTGAACACAATATACAACTGTTTTATGACATCCATATATAAAGTCACAGTAAATAACTCTGCTTTTATCTCTCACAAATGAGCATATGCACTGTATTAACATTATTAGCAGGTCTAGCTGTATATGCATGTAAGCCACATTAGCAACCTAGGACAGGTCTTAGCTGGCCAGCTACATGGGGTTCCCCCCAAATATTCATACCAGACCCTTCAAGTGGTTGTAAACCCACTCTTTTAACTTTCACCTACAGGTAAGCCTAGATTAAGGCTTACCTGTAGGTGTTTGCAATATCTCCTAAACCTACAAGGTTTAGGAGATATTTGCCAAAAAAGAATGCACCGTTGTCTACGGCGCATGCGCGCCATAGACAACGGCGCTGCCGCAATGTCAACGCCGGTTTTATCAATGGATAATGCCGGCTTTGACGGCTCCCGTGCGCATGCACGGAGACGTCATCACCGCTCCGGCCAATCAGAGCGCCGGAGCGGCGATACCCGGAAGTAACCTTCGGGAGCGATGTCTGCGGCCGGAGGGGAAGACGAGGACGGCTTCGGGGGCTTCGATCTAAGGTAAGTGATCCATAATGAGCTAGTATGCGAGTCATACTAGCTCATTATGCCTTTCTATTGCAGGTTATTATTTAAAAAAAAAATAATTATTGGGTTTACAACCACTTTCAGGTCTGGTATGGATTTTAAGGGGAACTCCGCGCCAACTTAAAAAAAAAGATGGTGTGGAGTTTCCCCCAAAAATCCATACCAGACCCTTATCCGAGCACGCAGGCTGCAGGAAAAGAGGGGGGGACGAGAGAGCGCCCCCCTCCTGAACTGTACCCCAAAGCACCATGTCCCCATGTTGATGGGGACAAGGGCCTCATCTCCACAACCCTTGCCCAGTGGTTGTGGGGGTCTTCGGGTGGGGGGCTTATCGGAATCTGGAAGAGCCCTTTAACAAAGGGGACCCCAAGATCCCACCCCCCTATGTGAATTGGTAAGGAGTACATTGTACCCCTACCTTTTCACAAAGAAAGTGTAAAAAATAAAAAAAAACACACAGACACAGTTGGGATAAAAGATTCCAGCGGTGGTAATCCACTCTCGATCTCCACTCCAGTGATTTTGTTATCCAGCAACAGATCTGCGGGCTCCAGCGATGATGTCCAGCAAGGAACAGCACATGGTCCTGTCTCCACCGGAGACACCCCGGGAATGACGTTGTGCCAGCCTGACAGGTCTTATGTAGCTGAGGACGGGCCCACCCGTCACGTGACCCCGTCCCCCTCTGACGCAAGGGGAAACCCAGGCTTTCCCAGTGACGTGCGGGTGACCCCACCCCCCTCTGATGCAACGGAAAACCTGCGCTAATTACTTCAAACCATAAAGGGTTCATCTTCCATACTCTAATAGATCTATACCCTTCTAAATTTACTGAGGCCGTTACTAATGAGTGATCCGATACCCCTCTAGGCTGATATACAATGTCCTTTATTATCTGGGATGCTTCCACATTGCCCAAGACTAAGTCTATCCTAGAGAGCAGCGATGAGCTCGGTGTTCGAGTCGAACGCGTGTTCGACTCGAACATCAGCTGTTCGCCGAAACCAGAACTTTGTGGGCCGTTTGCGCCAAATTCGTGTGACGCAAACGGCCCACAATATACTGCGCCATCGCAGTGCATTGCCGGCGCTGTGATTGGCCAAGCATGCACTGTGACCCCGCATGCTTGGCCAATCACAGCGCCGGCAGCAAGGAGAGCCATAATTGGCCACAGGCAGGATGCCTGTGACCAATTATAGCTCTGGGGGGTTTAGTACAAGCCCCACACTATAAAAGGCCGCCAGCGCAGCGGCCTTGCGTAGTGTGTTGGCGTGCAGGGAGAGAGAAGGATAGGCAGGGACAGTGTCAGTGATATCTTTGATAAACCTTGTGCATTTACAGTGTGTTGGCGTGCAGGGAAAGAGAAGGATAGGCAGGGACAGTGTCAGTGATATTCTTTGCTAAACCTTGTGCATTTACAGTGTGTTGGCGTGCAGGGAGAGAAAAGGATAGGCAGGGACAGTGTCAGTGATATTCTTTGCTAAACCTTGTGCATTTACAGTGTGTTGGCGTGCAGGGAGAGAGAAGGATAGGCAGGGACAGTGTCAGTGATATTCTTTGCTAAACCTTGTGCATTTACAGTGTGTTGGCGTGCAGGGAGTGAGAAGGCTAGGCAGGGACAGTGTCAATGTTATTCTTTGCTAAACCTCCTGCACAGTATACACCTGAAGCTACCCCTTATTGCTGGTGGTGTTGTTCTGTTGTGTAACACAGACAGGCATCTGCAAGCAGTTACAGTGGGTGTAGGTGCCTCCTGCACAGTATACACCTGAAGCTACCCCGTATTGCTGGTGTTTTTCTTTTGTGTAACACTAACAGGCATCTGCAAGCAGTTACAGTGGGTGTAGGTGCCTCCTGCACAGTATACGCTACCCCTTATTGCTCGTGGTGTTGTTCTGTTGTGTAACACAGACAGGCATCTGCAAGCAGTTACAGTGGGTGTAGGTGCCTCCTGCACAGTATACGCTACCCCTTATTGCTTGTGGTGTTGTTCTGTTGTGTAACACAGACAGGCATCTGCAAGTAGTTACAGTGGGTGTAGGTGCCTCCTGTACAGTATACGCTACCCCTCATTGCTTGTGGTGTTGTTTTGTTGTGTAACAAAGACAGGCATCTGCAAGCAGTTACAGTGGGTGTAGGTGCCTCCTGCACAGTATACGCTACCCCTTATTGCTCGTGGTGTTGTTCTGTTGTGTAACACAGACAGGCATCTGCAAGCACTTACAGTGGGTGTAGGTGCCTCCTGAACAGTATACACCTGAAGCTACCCCGTATTGCTGGTGTTTTTCTTTTGTGTAAAACTAACAGGCATCTGCAAGCAGTTACAGTGGGTGTAGGTGCCTCCTGCACAGTATACACCTAAAGCTACCTCGTATTGCTGGTGTTTTTCTTTTGTGTAACACTAACAGGCATCTGCAAGCAGTTACAGTGGGTGTAGGTGCCTCCTGCACAGTATACGCTACCCCCTTATTAATCATGGTGTTGTTCTGTTGTGTAACACAGACAGGCATCTGCAAGTAGTTACAGTGGGTGTAGGTGCCTCCTGCACAGTATAAACCTGAAGCTACCCCTTATTGCTTGTGGTGTTGTTCTGTTGTGTAACACAGACAGGCATCTGCAAGCAGTTACAGTGGGTGTAGGTGCCTCCTGCACAGTATATGCTACCCCTTATTGCTCGTGGTGTTGTTCTGTTGTGTAACACAGACAGGCATCTGCAAGCAGTTACAGTGGGTGTAGGTGCCTCCTGCACAGTATACGCTACCCCTTATTGCTCGTGGTGTTGTTCTGTTGTGTAACAAAGACAGGCATCTGCAAGCACTTACAGTGGGTGTAGATGCCTCCTGCACAGTATACGCTACCCCTTATTGCTCGTGGTGTTGTTCTGTTGTGCAACACAGACAGGCATCTGCAAGCACTTACAGTGGGTGTAGGTGCCTCCTGCACAGTATACGCTACCCCTCATTGCTTGTGGTGTTGTTCTGTTGTGTAACAAAGACAGGCATCTGCAAGCACTTACAGTGGGTGTAGGTGCCTCCTGCACAGTATACGCTACCCCTTATTGCTCGTGGTGTTGTTCTGTTGTGTAACACAGACAGGCATCTGCAAGCAGTTACAGTGGGTGTAGGTGCCTCCTGCACAGTATACGCTACCCCTTATTGCTCATGGTGTTGTTCTGTTGTGTAACACAGACAGGCATCTGCAAGCACTTACAGTGGGTGTAGGTGTCTCCTGCACAGTATACACCTGAAGCTACCCCGTATTGCTGGTGTTTTTCTTTTGTGTAACACTAACAGGCATCTGCAAGCAGTTACAGTGGGTGTAGGTGCCTCCTGCACAGTATACACCTAAAGCTACCCCGTATTGCTGGTGTTTTTCTTTTGTGTAACACTAACAGGCATCTGCAAGCAGTTACAGTGGGTGTAGGTGCCTCCTGCACAGTATATGCTACCCCTTATTGCTCATGGTGTTGTTCTGTTGTGTAACACAGACAGGCATCTGCAAGTAGTTACAGTGGGTGTAGGTGCCTCCTGCACAGTATACACCTGAAGCTACCCCTTATTGCTCGTAGTGGTGTTCTGTTGTGTAACACAGACATGCATCTGCAAGCAGTTACAGTGGGTGTAGGTGCCTCCTGCACAGTATACGCTACCCCTTATTGCTCGTGGTGTTGTTCTGTTGTGTAACACAGACAGGCATCTGCAAGCAGTTACAGTGGGTGTAGGTGCCTCCTGCACAGTATACGCTACCCCTTATTGCTCGTGGTGTTGTTCTGTTGTGTAACACAGACAGGCATCTGCAAGCAGTTACAGTGGGTGTAGGTGCCTCCTGCACAGTATACGCTACCCCTTATTGCTCGTGTTGTTATTCTGTTGTGTAACACAGACAGGCATCTGCAAGCAGTTACAGTGGGTGTAGGTGCCTCCTGCACAGTATACGCTACCCGTTATTGCTCATGGTGTTGTTCTGTTGTGTAACACAGACAGGCATCTGCAAGCAGTTACAGTGGGTGTAGGTGCCTCCTGCACAGTATACACCTGAAGCTACCCCGGATTGCTGGAGTTTTTCTTCTGTGTAACACTAACAGGCATCTGCAAGCAGTTACAGTGGGTGTAAGTGCCTCCTGCACAGTATACGCTACCCCTCATTGCTCATGGTGTTGTTCTGTTGTGTAACACAGACAGGCATCTGCAAGTAGTTACAGTGGGTGAAGGTGCCTCCTGCCCAGTATACACCTGAAGCTACCCTCTTTGCTGGTGTTTTTCTTTTGTGTAACACTAACAGGCATCTGCAAACAGTTACAGTGGGTGTAGGTGCCTCCTGCACAGTATACACCTGAAGCTACCCCGTATTGCTGGTGTTTTTCTTTTGTGTAACACTAACAGGCATCTGCAAGCAGTTACAGTGGGTGTAGGTGCCTCCTGCACAGTTTACGCTACCCCTTATTGCTCGTGCTGTTGTTCTGTTGTGTAACACAGACAGGCATCTGCAAGCAGTTACAGTGGGTGTAGGTGCATCCTGCACAGTATACGCTACCCCTTATTGCTCGTGGTGTTGTTCTGTTGTGTAACACAGACAGGCATCTGCAAGCAGTTACAGTGTGTGTGGGTGCCTCCTGCACAGTATACGCTACCTCTTATTGCTCGTAGTGTTGTTCTGTTGTGTAACACAGACAGGCATCTGCAAGCAGTTACACTGGGTGTAGGTGCCTCCTGCACAGTATACACCTGAAGCTCCCCGTATTGCTGGTTTTCCCATCTCCCTGCAGACCATTAGAATGTCTGTAAGGCCAACAAGGAGAGGTAGACAGTCACGAGCCAATAAAAGAGGGCAAGCAGGCTCTGTGTCTGGGGGCAACAATGCTGGTCGTGGACGCGGTGCATTGTCATCAGCACGTGGCCATGGGACACGCTTGTCCTTATTTTCGGCAGCTGGACATGTTGAGCCGCATCATGCCGAAGACTTAGTAGAGTGGATGACCAAGCCCTCCTCATCCTCCTCATCCTCTCTCACCCAGGCTCAGGGTACTGGCAAAGCAGCTGCCAATGCGTCCTCTTCCCTTGTATCAATGTCATCATCAGTCACTCCTTCCCTAGACCCACCATGTCCTCCTGAGGAGTCCCCCGAACTGTTTGAGCACAGTGTTGGGTACATGCTCCAGGAGGATGCCCAGCGTTTTGATGGGTCTTTTAATGATACCCAGCTAGAGGAAGGCAGTAGAGTGAGCGCAGAGAGAGGGGATGCTCAAGAAAGACAGCAAACTGGCAGTCATGTTCCAGCAGCTGCAGCATAATGCCAGGTTTGCTCCAGTGATCAAGAGGGAGAGGATGATGAGGTCACTGACTCCACATGGGTGCCTGATAGGAGAGAGGAGGAGGAGGATGAGGAGGAGGCACATCTCCAACGAGGCAGGATACCCTCCGGGGGCCAGCGTAAGGGCAGCACACCGACTGAATCACACTGCAGAGCTCTGCCTGTGCAGGGCGCTGCCTCTGCGCGTTATTCCAAAAGTTCTTTGGTGTGGGCCTTTTTTAAGTCGAGTGCATCAGATCGCACCGCTGCTTTTTGCAAAATATGTCTCATGCGTATCTCGCGTGGCCAAAACATCAGCCGCTTGGGCACCACATGCTTGACCAGACATATGTTGACCTGCCATGCAGCTCGTTGGCAAGCGTACCTTAAAGACCCACACCAAAGAACAAAGCGGACCTCTCCTTGATCCTCATCAGCTGGGATCTCCAACCCCACTATACCTTCAGTCCTCTCTGAAACCTGCACTGAGAGGAATGAAGGTGTAGAATTAGGTGTGTCACAGCCAAGTACTTGCGGGCACTCTGCTAGCAGTACACCGACGTCCGATTCTAGCAGGCAAATTTCCCTGCCCCAGCTGCTGGACCGTCGAAAGAAGTTCACTCCCAGCCATCCACATGCCCAGCGGTTGAATGCTAGCTTGGCTAAATTTCTAGCGCTTCAACTGCTGCCTTTTCAGTTGGTAGACTCGGCCCCCTTCCATGAGTTTGTGCAATGTGCGGTTCCTCAGTGGCAGGTTCCCAAACGCCACTTTTTCTCACGGAAGGCGATTCCGGCTCTCTACCAGCATGTGGAAGGCAATGTCTTGGCCTCGCTGGACAGGGCGGTCAGCGGTAAGGTGCATATTACCGCTGACTCATGGTCCATTAGGTCACTCTTCTGGCAGCTGGGAAGGATGCAGGACAAGGTGCAGTAGTGTTGGAGGTTGTTCCGCCGCCACGCCTCCAAAATGCTACTACTGGTTGTGACACACCTCTCTCCTCCACCCCCTCCTCTTCTTCTTCCTCCATGGCCTCTTCCTGTGCTTTGTCCTCGGAACCAGCGGTGCTCCATAGGCGTTCAAGGGGCTACGCAAGTACGCAGGCAAAAAGATGCCATGCCGTGCTTGCGCTGGTGTGTTTGGGGGACAGAAGCCACACTGGGGCAGAGGTTCTGTCTGCTCTGCAGGGGCAAGCCGAGAGGTGGTTGACGCCACGCCAGCTTAAGGCAGGAATGGTGGTTTGCGACAATGGCACCAACCTCCTCTCCGCCCTCCGACAGGGACAACTGACCCATGTGCCCTGTGTGGCTCACGTCCTTAACCTGGTGGTGCATCGGTTCTTGGGCAGGTACCCGGGCTTACAGGATGTCCTGAGGCAGGCCAGGAAAGTCTGTGTGCATTTCCGCAGATCTTATAATGCCAGTGCTCGTCTGGCTGAGCTGCAAAAGGAGTTGAACCTGCCCAAGAACCGCTTTATTTGTGACATGCCCACCAGGTGGAACTCAACGTTGGCCATGCTGCAGCGGCTGCACACGCAGCAGAGGGCCATCAATGAGTACCTGTGCGACTACGGCACCAGGACAGGGTCAGGGGAGCTCGGTTTTTTTTCACTACGCCAGTGGGGCATGATCAGGGATGCATGCAGTGTCCTGGCACCATTTAAGGAGGCCACGAGGATGGTGAGCAGTGACAGTGCATGCATCAGTGACACTGTACCTCTTGTCCACCTGTTGGAGCACACGCTGCGTGGAATAATGGACAGGGCACTTGAGGCAGAACAGAGGCAGGAAGAGGAGGACTTCCTTGCCTCTCAAGGCCCCCTTTACCCAGACAGTGTTCCTTCTGTCCCACCCATCGCACAGGAAGAGGACGAGGAGGAGGAGGAGGATTGTGTCAGCATGGAGGTGGAGCCTGGCACTCAGCAGCATCAACAGCAGCAGTCTTTTAGGGATGATTTACAGTCCCAAGAAACCCGTGGACTTGTACGTGGCTGAGAGGAGGTGGCTGCGGATCATGTCGTCATTAGTGACCCAGAGGACTCCGGACCTAATGCCTCAGCTAACCTACGCTGCATGGCCTCCCTGATCCTGCAATGTCTGCGGAAGGATCCTCGTATTCTTCGGATCAAGGAGAGGGACCATTACTGGCTGGCCGCTCTCCTTGATCCACGGTACAAGGCTAAGATTGCGGACCTTATCTTACCATCGCAGAGGGAGCAGAGGATGAGACAACTCCGGGAGGCCTTGTATCAAGGTCTGTGCAACGCGTTCCCAGAGACTGGGAGGTTACAAACTCCTGGTCTGGGACAACGAGTTGCTGAGGCTTCGGTCAGTCAAAGAGGGAGCGGTGGGGAAGGTGGCCGTCTGACCGATGCTTTCAGACAATTCTTTACTCTGCAGCCCCAAGCTTTGATCGGTTCCAGCAACCATCGCCAGCGTCTGATATACATGGTGCAGGAATACCTAGGGGCAAGGTCAGATTTGGACACCTTTCCCACCGAAAATCCTCTGGCTTACTGGGTCTTAAGGATGGATCACTGGCCAGAGCTTGCACACAATGCAATTGAGCTACTGGCCTGTCCTCAATCCAGAGTTCTTTCAGAACGCACATTCAGTGCTGCTGGATGATTTGTCACGGATCACAGGGTGCGCCTGTCCACCGATTCGGTTGATCGACTGACCTTCATAAAGATGAACCAGTCTTGGATCACCACCAGCTACCAAGCACCTGAAGCTGATATAACAGAATAATTTATTTTCAAATGTCACATCCCTTCAAGACTGATGCTGATGCTGACTGAGTGACTGTCCTGTTATGTTGACTGACTATCCTCCTCCTCCTCAATGATCCGATTCATGATGATATCTTGGAAAAACATTTTTGTTTCTGGGTGCCGCCACTAGTGGCTAAGGCCCAATTTTTCAGCCCCTGTTTAACAGGGGCATGTAATTACAATTTTTGATGCAGTGCTTTGCAGCAGGGCTCATTCCTGCACTCCAACTAGAGTATTTGGGAGAGGTTGCAGTGTCGTGGCACCAGCACCAGTGCCTAAGGCCCAATTTTTCAGCCCCTGTTTAACAGGGGCGTGGATTTACAATTTTTGATGCAATATATTGCAACAGGGCTCATTGCTGTGCTCCAAGTACAGTATCTGTGAGGTGTTGCAGTGTTGTGGCACCAGTGGCTAAGGCCCAATTTTTCAGCCCCTGTTTAACAGGGGCGTGTAATTACAATTTTTGATACAATACTTTGCAACAGGGCTCATTGCTGTGCTCCAAGTACAGTATCTGTGAGGGGTTGCAGTGTTGTGGCACCAGTGGCTAAGGCCCAATTTTTCAGCCCCTGTTTAACAGGGGCGTGTAATTAAAATTTTTGATGCAATACTATGCAACAGGGCCCATTCCTGCGCTCACCAAGAGTAACTGTGAGGGCTTACAGTGTTGTGGCAGCACCACCACCACCACCACCACTACCAAAGGCTCAATTTTTCAGCCCCTGTTCAACAGGGGCATGCAATTACAATTCTTGATCTAATAATTCACAGCAGGGCCCATTCATGCGCCCACCAAGAGTAACTGTGAGGGCTTACAGTGTTGTGGCACCAGCACCACCACCAAAGGCCCAATTTTTCCTACCACTGTTCCACAATGGCATGTAAATATAATTCCTGATATAATAGTTCACAGCAGGGCGTTCCAGCGCCCACCAAGAGTAACTGTGAGGGCTCACAATGTTGTGACAACACCAAACATGTAAGGGGCAAATTTCAGCAGAGTATATACGGCAGGCCCCTACTTTCAAACATCCAACTTACAAACGACTCCTACTTGCAAACGGAAGGAGACAACAGGAAGTGAGAGGAAATCTACCCCTAGGAAGGGAAATTCTCTCCTGTAAGAGTTAATATGGGAAAAAGGTGTCTCCTCTCTACTGATGCTTTATCACCAATCCTTGTTTCAATAAAAAAAACACTTTTCAAAAACAGTTGTCATTGGGACGGAAAGTGAGGTGAAATGTTCTGAACAGGGGCATAGACAGCAAAACAAATGTTACAGGGGTGATAACCCTTCCCTATGTTTTCCAAAAAGCTTAAAAATATATTTTTTGGCTGGAGCTACACTTAAACAATGTACCTGTTCAAAATTAAAAAACAGATTCTACTTAAGAACAAACCTACAGTCCCTGTCTTGTTTGCACCGCCTGTATACTGCTGTTCAGAGTATATAGGGCCTTTTTTATTTTGTGTGCAGGGTTCCCCTTAATATCCATACAAGACCCAAAGGGGCTGGTAATGGGTTAGGGTAGGGGGGGGGTTGATGGGGTAGCTATGCCACTTTTCTCAAGATTTTCATCCATATTACCGGGACCAGACATTACATTAAAGCCGCAAGCAGTTTTAAATGGCTTTTTTTCCTTTAGAAATGTAATTTTGTGCAGGGACAGTTCTAAACACGGGAAACACATGCCACTTCACAGGCATACTTTAGACACCCCCCAGGTACGATATTTAAAGGAATATTTGACTTTTTTTTTCACTTTATGCATCATTAAAATGACTGCTCCTGAAAAACGGCCGTTTTTAAAACTTATTTTTGCATTGATACATGTCCCCTGGTGCAGAACCCGGGTTCCCAAACCCTTTTTAGGACAATAACATGCATAATAGTCATTATAATTACTGTAGCACTTTAGATTTCGAACGTTCGCATCCATTGTATTTAATAGGGTTCTAACGTTCGTGCAAACTTTCGTTCCGTTCGCGGGTTCTGGTGCGAACCGAACCCGGGGGTGTTCGGCTCATCCCTATTCCTTATGTTAGTGCTATTCACTTGTATCTCTGCCGTCCATTTTTAAAATAAAAGAATTACAAAAAAAGCTGATTACCGGCAGAAGACAGCCGGACAATCATCAGTCCCGATCAGGGAGAGCTGCAGACAGCTCATCTGTGTAAATGTGTGCCACCTGTCAGTGCCACCTACCAGTGCTCACCAGCGCCGCCTATCAATGCCCACAGTGCCACCTATCAGTGCCTATCAGTGCCCACAGTTCAACTTCTAATCAGTGCCTCAATCATTGTCACCTACCAGTGCACGTCATTGTCACCTACCAGTGCACATCATTGTCACCTACCATTGCCCGTCAGTGCCCATCAGTGCCACCTATCAGTGCCCCCCATCAGTGCCCACATCAGTGCCACCCATTAGTGTCACCCATCAGTGCCGCCTTATCTGTCCCCATCAGTGCCGCCTTATCTGTCCCCATCATTACCGCCTTATCTGTGCCTATCAGTGCCGCCTTATCTGTGCCTATCAGTGCCCACCAGTGCAGCCTATCAGTGCCCACCAGTGCAGCCTATCAGTGCCGCCTCATCAGCGCATATCAATGAAGGAGAAAAATTACCTGTTTGCAAAAAAAATGATCACAATATAAAAATAGGATTTTTATAACAGCTTACCTGTAAAATCCTTTTCTTGGGAGTACATCACGGGACACAGAGCGGCATAGTCATTACTATGTGGGTTATATAGATTACCTTCAGGTGCTGGCACTGGCAACTTCCAAACCGGAAGTACCCTCCCCTATATAAGCCCCTCCCATCCGGGAGCACCTCAGTTTTGTAGCAAAGCAATAAGTGTCCCCAAAAGAGGGGTGGGAGCTCTGTGTCCTCCCATGTACTCCCAAGAAAAGGATTTTACAGGTAAGCTGTTATAAAAATCCTATTTTCTTTCTCGTACATCACTGGACACAGAGCGGCATAGTCATTACTATGTGGGACGTCCCAAAGCAATGCCCAATGAGGGGGGGATACACCATACATAAGCTGAGCGCTATCAGACATGAGGATCTTTTGCGGCCTGCAACACACTGCGCCCAAAGGCGACATCCTCCTGACTTCTAACGTCCACCTGGTAGAACCTAGTAAACGTGTGTACTGAAGACCATGTTGCGGCCTTACAGATTTGAGCCAGGGAGGCCTGGTGATGCACTGCCCATGAAGTTCCAACTGCTCTTGTGGAGTGCGCCCTAACTTTGAACGGAGGCGGTCTCCTTTTCAAGCCATAGGCTTGTATTATGACCTGTCGAATCCACTTGGCTAAAGTAGATTTTGATGCTGCCTGACCCTTTCTGGGGCCTTCCGGCAGAACAAACAAAGTATCCGTTCTACGAATCTGAGCAGTGGCTTTTAGATAAGCTTTAACTGCTCTTACTACATCCAAAGAATGCAATAACTTTTCCTCTACCGAGGTAGGTTTGGGAAAAAAAGAAGGAAGAACCACATCTTGGTTCAAATGAAACCTTGATACCACCTTAGGAAGAAAGGCTGGGTGAGGACGTAATACTACTCTGTCCTTATGGACAACCAGATATGGCTCCTTACAGGACATGGCGGGTAATTCCGATACTCTTTTAGCCGAACAAATGGCTACTAAGAAAATCAATTTCCTGGTGAGAAGAACCAAGGAAATGTGCTGCAATGGTTCAAATGGTTGTTTCGGTAGAACCGACAGAACCAGGGTTAAAATCCCATGGACATATGGGAATACTAACCGGAGGGCTAATACGCATCACTCCTTGTATGAAAGCTTTGACTAATGAATGCAAAGCCAAGGGCCTTTGAAAAAATATTGACAAGGCCGAAATCTGACCCTTGATAGTACTCAAGGCAAGCTTCCTATCCACAGCCCACTGTAGGAAGTCCAGAATCCTACCTATTACGTACTTACGCGGATGCCATTTCTTGGCCTCACACCACGCGATGTACGCCTTCCAGATCCTATAATAGATCTGCCTGGATACCGGCTTCCTGGCATTGATCATGGTAGATACCACCGGATTAGAGAGACCTCTCTTTTTTAGAATGTGGGCTTCAATAGCCAGGCCGTCAAACCTAGGGCTTGTAAGGAAGGGTGGTATATCGGTCCCTGCGAAAGCAGGTCCGGACGATGTGGGAGGGTCCAAGGACTCCCCACTGACATCTTTACGATCTCCGCGTACCATGCTCTTCGGGGCCACGCTGGAGCCACCAGAATCACCGGTTTCTTTTCTACCCGGATTCTGCGGATTAATCGTGGTAACAATTGTGGCGGTGGGAATGCATATATCAGCTTGAACTGATCCCAAGGGAACACTAGGGCATCCGAGCCGCAAGCTAGGGGATCTCTTGTGCGAGACACAAATCTGTCCACCTTTGCGTTGAATCTGGATGCTAGCAGATCTACATCCGGTGTTCCCCACCGCTGGCATATTGCCTGGAAAACCTCGGGGTGAAGAGACCATTCCCCCGGACATAATTGCTGGCGACTTAGAAAGTCCGCTCTCCAATTTTCCACTCCTGGGATGAAAACCGCGGATATGGCTGGGACATATCTTTCTGCCCATTTCAGGATGCAATTCGCTTCCCTCTGGGCTGCACGACTCCTGGTGCCACCCTGGTGATTGATATATGCCACTGCTGTGGCATTGTCTGATTGAATTCTGACAGGGGACCCTTGGAGTTTGGATGTCCATGCTACTAGGGCATACCGGGCTGCTCGTATCTCTAAGAGATTGATGGGCAGGGCCTTCTCTGCTTCTGACCACTTGCCCTGGAGAGATCATTGCTCCAGTACTGCCCCCCAGCCTATGAGGCTGGCATCTGTAGTGACCACCTTCCAAGAAACCGGACTGAAGGGTTTCCCTTTTTCCAGATTCTGGGGCACCAACCACCAATGGAGGCTCTTGCGAACGGAAGGGGACAGGGACATTGGTAAGTCTAAAGCCTGAACTTTTTTGTTCCAGGCTGACAGTATGGCCCTCTGCAAGTTCCTTGAATGGAATTGACCGTAGGGTACTGCTTCGAATGAAGCCACCATTTTTCCCAGCAGCCTCATGCACAGGCGTATGGATGGTTTTCTTTTTGTACCCACTAAGTGGGTCAAATCTTTCAAAGACGACACCTTCTCTGGAGGTAAGAAAATCTTTCTCTGATTTGAATCCAGCCTTAGCCCCAAGTATTCCAGACTTTTGACTGGTCTTAGAGCTGACTTGTCTCGGTTGATAATCCAACCGTGATATTCCAGATACTTGATTGTCTCGTGAATAGCTACTTCCAGTTTTTCCACTGAGTGGTCTATTAGTAGCAGGTCGTCTAAATATGCCATTATCGTTACACCCCGTGTTCTTAGATTGGCCAATAGTGGGGCCAGAATTTTTGTGAACACTCGTGGTGCTGTGGCCAGACCGAAAGGTAAGGCTCTGAACTGAAAATGGCGCCCTTCTACTGCAAAGCGTAGAAATTTCTGGTGGCCCGGAAAGATGGGAATATGCAGATAAGCATCCTTTATGTCGATCGAGGCTAACCATTCCTGCCCTTGTAGGGCGGTGGCCACCGATCGGATCGACTCCATCCGAAAAGTCCTGATATGTAGGAATTTGTTTAGCCCTTTTAGATTTAATATGGGCCTCACGTCCCCATTTGGTTTGGGGACTGTGAAGAGGTTTGAGTAAAACCCGAACCCGCATTCCTCCAAGGGAACCTTCATGATTACACCTTGGAGCAATAGTTGTTCTAGTGCCAGAAGGAGGGATCCTCTCTTCTGGGGATCGCTTGGTACGTTTGACCTCATAAAATGGGCAGGAGGAGTGTCTTTTAACTCCAGCTTGTATCCCAGACTTACTGCGGAGATCACCCATCTGTCTCTGA
This sequence comes from Rana muscosa, assembly GCA_029206835.1. Lineage (NCBI taxonomy): Eukaryota > Metazoa > Chordata > Amphibia > Anura > Ranidae > Rana > Rana muscosa. Next base: position 680,049,740 of record CM055117.1, on the reverse strand, counting down.
TGGTGTCCTGCCAGGTCTCTGTGAACAACTGAAGTCTTCCCCCCACCCGATTGAGTGGGGGCAACCCTTCATGACTTGGGGGAGGTTTCGTACCTCTCTTGACCCAGGGTTTCTTGTTACCCTGTGATTGTCCCTGATTTCTGCCCCCAGGATTTGACCGCGGAGGCCGTCGGAACTGTTTCACAGCCGATGTGCCAGGGACTGGAGAAGTAGGCCTCTTAAAAGAAGGACTTCTAACTTTGTTCTTAACCGGCAAGAGTGTACTTTTACCGGCAGAAGTTTTCTGGATATATTTGTCCAGATCTTCTCCAGATAAGCGTTCTCCATGAAATGGGAAGCTAATCAGCAATTTCTTACAGGGAGCCTCAGCAGACCAGTTTTTGAGCCATAGAAGCCTACGCATATGTACTACAGACAGCGTAAAGCGGGAGGCCTGTTGGATTGTATCCTTTATGGCGTCCACCGCAAAACACAAGGCTCTAGGTAGGTCAGCTAGGGCAAGAGCCTGCTGATCTGGTAAGTCCCTTAAGACTTGTTTCAACTGATCCTTCACTGCTTGGCAGACCCCAATAGTTGCTACTGCAGGTTGTGTCACCATGCTTGCTGTAGAGAAAGCAGATTTTAGTAAAGACTCCAATTTTTTATCTATTGGGTCTTTGAACATTGGAACATTATCTACTGGACATGTCAGTGATTTATTCACAAAAGAGATGGCTGCGTCCACTGTGGGCACCTTCCATTTTTGTATGAACTTATCCTCCATGGGATAGATCACCGGAAATCTCTTGGGGGGAGTAAATATTTTATCAGGATGCTCCCAATCCTGGTAAATAAGCCCTTCCAATAAGGGGTGGATTGGGAAGGAACAGACAGTCTGGGGAGCTTTTAGCGACCCCAGCGAGGAGACAGTAGTGGTTGATGGCTCCGCAAGAGGCATTTTAAATGCTGATCGGACCATGTTAGTCAGAGACTGAACCCATAATCTTTCAGCCTGAGATGCTGAGAAAGGTTCTTCCACTGTTGATTCCTCTATAACCGAATCAACCTCATCCTGATCCCCTTCAGGCAGGTCGATCTCTGTGTGGGGCTGTTCCTCCACTAACAGGTACTCTGAAGGAGGAGACGGAGATCGGACGCGCTTTCCCTGTGACAGGGAAGCAGCGATCAATGCTGTTAATCTCTCTTCCAATCCTCCCAGAGCTGAGGAAAAAACCTCCTCTGTTATATATACAGGAGCAGGTGGACTGGGGACAGCCGCAGCACCAGGTACTACTGCGGGGTTCCTACGGCTACTAACCTCTGAAATTTCAGGGGAGATTGGTGCAGTACAAGCATGCCCAAAATCCTCAGAGCCCGATGGAGACCCCTTTTGCTTCTTGGAAGACTTATTTCCAGAGCGTCTGGACGACATATCCTTTAAGCACAGAGCTGAGGTATTCCCGTCGTCATACACCACTTTTACTGGTAATAGTCTAGCACAGTTGCTGCTATATACCAGCTGGTGTCCACTAAAGTGCCTTTCTATGGGGATGCCTGCATCAACCACCTCTGTGTGCCACCGTTTTGTTGCTAGCTCTGTTTGCATCCAGCTGACACTTGTACTGTGTCTTTTATCCATGCTGGGACGCCTGCACATGCGCAGAAGCATCGCGGCGCGCATCAAGCGTCATCCACCAGCCCCGCCCCTTTTTTTTTTTTTCGCTCATCTCTACATAGGAGGCGCGTGCACGCACACGCGCGCGCGCCCGTGCGCCTTCGGCGCTTTTTTCGAAAAATAAGCAGGGACTAGGAGCCAGGGCCCTTTTTGCCGGAGGGCCTGTGCGGTGGATGAGTGCAGCAACAGGGCAGAGGAAGTGAGAACTTACCAACTGCCTGGATCTTTTGACTTGAAAAGAAAAAGATCCACATGACAAGAAAAATGGACCACAGCGGCCTCTAGTGGTTTAACACAGGTACCGCGGTCTCCCTTTTTTTTTTTTCTTGACTACTATTAAAATTTTACATTTTCCAGTAGTTACAGGCATGCACAGATATTTAGCGGGAATACCGTTAGGTAACAGACAGAAAGACAAATTAGGCTTGGGGGTCCCCCAATAGAACCAAGTTCCTGGGGGCCCCCACTTACCTCTTCCCCGCCGCAGGACTTTGTTTGGTCCACAGAAGCCCAAACTTCACCTCTCACGGCAGGCATTGTATTTAAACCTTCAGGGACCAGGTTCCCAAGGATTCCACTCCCCTGGACCTGTATAGCACCCTGCACAGAAAACATCTTGGTCGTGGGTATGACCAGAGCTCTGGATCCCAGGGTCCAGCCCTCCTAAGAGAAGCATTACAGGCAAAACCTTGCTCTTCTCTGCAAGGCCCGGGTAGCGACCGTTTAGCTATGAAGCTTTTTTGGTCGGATCCGGAATAGCTTACTGAGGCCCAAAAGAACCTGTACGCAAGCTCAGTGAAAAACACATGTTACTTCTTGGCCAACACCTTAGACACTGGCAAAAAACTGAGGCGCTCCCGGATGGGAGGGGCTTATATAGGGGAGGGTACTTCCGGTTTGGAAGTTGCCAGTGCCAGCACCTGAAGGTAATCTATATAACCCACATAGTAATGACTATGCCGCTCTGTGTCCCGTGATGTACGAGAAAGAAACATGATTTTTTTTTTCAAAAATGTCCATCTTTTTTTGTTTGTTTATCAAAAAATAAAACCCCAGAGGTGATTAAATACCACCAAAAGAAAGCTCTATTTGTGGGGGAAAAATTATAAAAATGTAATTTGGGTACAGTGTTGTATGACCGCGCAATTGTCATTCAAATTGCATCAGCGCTGAAAGCTGAAAATTGGTCTGGGCAGGAGGGGGGTTTAAGAGCCCAGTAAGCAAGTGGTTAAATAACAAACATGTAGACAGGTGCATACAGGAGGGTTAACATGTCTTCCTGAATAAGTTCTTGTTTTTCCTGTCTGGGCTAATGGCCTCATGTTAATTGCCCCAGCCAGGTTACAATGTCTTGATGTTGCACTGTATCCTTAGGTTGACCTGTGAGCTGGAGGTAACCAAGCTGCAAGGGTTAACATATTTCCCACCATTTTTAGCAAGGTTAACACCCCCCTACAGGTCAACCAACATAAAAGGGGTTGACTGCCTAGTGTTGTGCTTTTAATTGCAGCACACCAGCCTGAATTGCACTGCAATGTCAGGCAGCGCAGCGCTAGGGATGAGCCGAACACCCTCCCCCCCGGGTAAGGTTCGCAGCAGAACATGCGAACAGGCAAAAAATGTGTGTGAACACCATTAAAGTCTATGGGACACAAACGTGAAAAATCAAGATTGCTCATTTTAAAGGCTTATATGCAAGTTATTGCCATAAAAAGTGTTTGGGGACCTGGGTCCTGCCCCAGGGGACATGTATCAATGCAAAAAAAAAGTTTTAAAAACTGAAGTTTTTTTCGGGAGCAGTGATTTTAATAATGCTTAAAGTGAAACAATAAAAATGAAACATTCCTTTAAATATCTTTTCCATGTTTATAGCAGTACCACAGCAACATGACATTTTTAAAGGAAAAAATTTCATTAAAAACTGCTCGCGGCTGTAACGTATTGTCGGATCCCGGCAATATAGATAAAAAACATAAAAATAAATCAAAATAAATGGGTGTATGTCCCCCCCAAAATCCATACCAGGCCCTTCAGGTCTGGTATGGATATTAACCACTTCAATACAGGGCACTTATACACCTGCCTGCCCAGACCAATTTTCACCTTTCAGCGCTGTCGCACTTTGAATGACAATTGCGAGGTCATGCTACACTGTACCCAAACTAAATTTTTATAATTTTGTTCCCACAAATAGAGCTTTCTTTTGGTGGTATTTGATCACCTCTGGGATTTTTTTTCCCTGCTAAACAAATAAAAAAAAGACCGAAAAGTTTGAAAAACAAAACTTTGTAAATAAGTACGTTTTCTCCTTCACTGACGGGCAATGATGGGGCTGCACTGACGGGCACAGATAAGGTGGCACAGGTGGGCACAGATGAGGTGACACCAATGAGATGGCACTGATGATGGGCACTAAAATGCGGCACTGATAGGTGGCACTGATATGCAGCAATCTAATATATTATAATTCCTCCAAGTTGGGCTTGACAAAGGCTTGGCCTACAATTCCTTAAAAGTGTAAGTGTCGGCTCTTTCTGCTATGTCAAACAAGAGGTGGGGTTGGGATTCTCTGGTGGCTGCGTTTTTTGAGGGCAGCAATCAAGATCAGACCTCCAGTGAAGTCTTTTTTCCCCAAATGGGATCTGCCTTTGGTTCTGAAAGCTTTACTCCATTTGATCCGATTTCCTCATGCTCTCTCTTTCATTAAACGTTAAGAACCATATTTTTAACAGCAATTGCTTCAGCCAAGAGAGTGTCCGAGTTATACACTTTCTCAGCCAATGAGCTGTATTGCTTAGTTTTTCAAGAGTGGTGCTCAGGCCTGTGCCGAGTTTTCTACCAAAGGTTGCAACGTCATTTCACATGAATTGGAAGTCAGTCCTCTCGGCATTTCCAAAGGACAAGTCGGAAGAAGAATGGTCAAAGCTTGATCTGGTGTCCTCCTTGTTAACCTACTTAGACCGGAATAGAAGATTTCCGTAAACAGGATCATTTTTTTGTTTTCCCCAATGGTCAAAAAAAGGGCATGGCAGTCTTACCTAGAGTGGTGTCTTCTTGGCTTGTCAAGACTATTCAAATGAAGTACAAGGTTCTGGGCTTGTCACCACCCTTGGAGGTTAAGGCACACTCTACGAGGGGCACGGCAGCTTCCTGGGCAGCGTACGCTAAGGTTTCGGCAGAAGTAGTGTGCAGAGCAACAAGCTGGAGTGCACCTAACACTTTTATCCGACTCTACAGGGTCAATGTGGCTCTTCATTTGTTGGAGGCTTTTGGTTCTATTGTTTTGGCGGCGGCTGTCGACCATTAAAGGATTTTGCAGCATTAATTTCTCAGTTTGGTGTTTGATGGCTAATAATGTCTTGCCCTCCTATTTTTTTTTTACAGAGTATTGCTTGTTACTTTCCATGGTAGGCTGACATGAGGAGGTCCAGGAATAGGGAAAATTGTTTTCTTACTTATCGTAATTTTCCTTTCCTGGATCCTCCTCATGTCACCCGGGGACTCCCACCCAATTTCCGTCGCAAGGTGGGTATTTTTGAACACTGTCTTAGGCAGACAGCCACCCTTTTATGGGCTAGGAAAAAGGTTGTCCTGGAGGGGTCAGAGGGGGCAGAGCTGGCCCATGGTAGGCTGACAGGAGGAGGATCCAGGAAAGAAAAATTACGGTAAGTAAGAAAACTATTTTCTTTAATACGGTATCTCACAAATTGAGTACACCCCTCACATTTTTGTAAATATTTTATTATATCTTTTCATGTGACAACACTGAAGAAATTACACTTTGCTACAATGTAAAGTAGTGAGTGTACAGCTTGTATAACAGTGTAAATTTGCTGTCCCCTCAAAATAACTCAACACACAGCCAATAATGTCTAAACCGCTGGCAATAAAAGTGAGTACACCCCTAAGTGAAAATGTTCAAATTGGGCCCAAAGGGTTAAGGCAGTGCTGGAAAATAATGGTGGCCACATAAAATATTCACTCTTTGGGCCTAATTTGGACATTTTCACATACAAGCTGTACACTCACTACTTTACATTGTAGCAAAGTGTCATTTCTTCAGTGTTGTCACATGAAAAGATATAAAATATTTACAAAGTGTGAGGGGTGTACTCTCTTTTGTGAGATACTGTGTGTGTGTGTGTGTATATATATATATATATATATATATATATATATATATATTGTACATACACGTACACGTACATCTATGAATTTAGTGGAGACTGCATCATCTTACCTCTGACTTAAAATCTTTAAATGCTGGAAATGCCCAGCCTCATTAATGTCTTGACATGATATTCCCCTGCTCACTAGCTACCAATTATTTGTTAAACAGAGGCCTGTCATTTGCAGGTTCATACATGTATCGGTAGGCCTATTATTGTCTCAAACTTTCATTCTCGATAGCCATTAGCAAGTCTCCCATCTTGTGCAACATCTCTCATTTTTCTGCTTCCTGATCAGCCTTCTAATTTTAATCCCTGATCTTTCTATCGCTTCTTTATTTATTTTTCTTTCTAAATAATTTATAGTTTGATTATTTAACCCACTCATACTGAAATGTGCTTTATTTAACCGCTTGTCATCCGGCCGCGTCAAATGACGGCGGCAGGAAGACCCTGTTATTCTGGGCGGACGTCATATGACGTTGCGCCTTTAAAAGCCACTAGGGGGCGTGCGCGAGCCGCCGGCGGCACTTGTGCGTGCCCGCTGCGTCACTGGGGACCCGATGCACATGCTCGGCGGCCGCAATGGCCGCCGGGCACTCGCGATTGCCCAGTATTCGAGCAGGATCGTGGATCTGTGTGTGTAAACACACAGATCCACGTCCTGTCAGGGAGAGGAGACCGATGGTGTGTCCCTTGTACATAGGGACAACCATCGGTCACCTCCCCCCACAGTAAGAATCACTAATAGGGAACACATTTAACCCCTTCCTCGCCCCCTAGTGTTAACCCATTCCCTGCCAGTCATGTTTATACAGTAATCAATGCATTTTTATAGCACAGATCACTGTATAAATGTGAATGGTCCCAAAAATGTGTCAAAAGTGTCCGATGTGTCCGCCGCAATATCGCAGTCATGATAAAAATCCCTGATCGCCGCCATTACTAGTAAAAAAAAATATATAATAAAAATGCTATAAATCTATCCCCTATTTTGTAGACGCTATAACTTTTGCGCAAACCAATAAATATATACGCTTATTGCGATTTTTTTTTACCAAAAATGTGTAGAAGAATACATATCGGCCTAAACTGAGGGGAAAAAAATTATAAATTAATAAATAAATGGATATTTATTATAGTAAAAAGTAAAAAATATTGTGTTTTTTTTTCAAACTTGTCGCTCTTCTTTTGTTTATAGCGCAAAAAATAAAAACCGCAGAGGTGATCAAATACCACCAAAAAAAGCTCTATTTGTGGGAAAAAAAGGACGCAAATTTTGTTTGGGTACAGTGTCGCACGACGGCGCAATTGTCATTCAAAGTGTGACAGCGCTGAAAGCTGAAAAATGGCTTGGGCAGGAAGGGGGTGAAAGTGCCCTGTAGGCAAGTGGTTAACATACTTTAAAAGCATACTCAGATAATCACAATATGGATCAGAATAGATATATAGGTAGGTAGATAGACAATTAAAAGTCAACAGCTACAAATACTGCAGCTACTGACTTTTAATATATGGAGTCGGACACTTACCTGTCTAGGGCGCCTGTGATGTCAGCACCCGAAGCCAATCTGTCCCTCGGCTCTTGGGTGGAGGCGCTGCCATCTTCAGTAAGGGAATCATGAAGTGAAGCCTTGCGGCTTCACAGCCTGGTTCCCTACTGCGCATGCGCAAGTCGCGCTGCGAGAGCTCACTGGTCCCTGCTGTCTTCCGGGACCTGTGTGTCTCCCAGAAGACAGCGGGGGGACGGAGTAGGGTCTGGACATGGCGTTAATCGCTGTGGATACAGCTGCGATCTATGCCCAGAAGTGGGAGCAAATTCCTGGATTACACATCTGCTCCCCCTGAAAGGTGCCAAATGTGACACCGGAGGGGGGTAGGAATCCGAAAAGCGGAAGTTCCATATTTGGGTGGAACTCCACTTTAAAGTGATTCTAAAGGCTCAGTTTTTTTTTTTTAAATAATGTAGGCAGGTGCATACAGGAGGGTTATCATGTCTTCCTGTATACGTTTTTGTTTTTCCTGTCTGGGCTAGTGGCCTCATGTTAATTGCCCCAGCCAGGTTACAATGTCTTGATATTGCACTTTGTCCTTAGGTTGACATGTGAGCTGCAACGGTTAACATATTTCCCCCCCTACAGGTCAACCGACATAAAAGGGGTTAACTGCCTAGCGTTGCGCTTTTTATCGCAGCATACAAGCCTGAATTGCACTGCAATGTCAGGCAGCGCAGCACACCACCCCACATTGCAGTGAATGAAGTGTATGTTTTGTACACTTCAAATAAAGATTGTACAAAATAAAAAAAGTGAATGTTGCGGTGTGCTGAATCAAGCACCACACTGCCCCCTAGCCAGCCAGCAATACAGAGTGGCTGAAGTGCTGAATCGTTCTGACTGCTCTACAATTTGGCGAAGGGCGTGAATGGCCCTTAATGACTTGACAAATGTTTTTCAAACTCCTCCAAGGCTTAGTTTACTTTTAACATTTGATTTTGAAATGAATTCTTCATTCTTCTCTTTCAAATTTTCTCATCACTGCAGTCAAAAACAAATGTCAATTTGACCCCACTAAAAACAAAAACAAAAAAACATTCCTGAAATTAAAGTTTTCAAACAAAATTCTTCCAGTGTATAGCCACTCAGGCTGCTTGATTAGAATGCACCTTTCTTGGTCAAAATGTTGTTTGCTAAGTTTCATCTGATAAAATGGAGTCACAACATTGGCCTCATGCACACAGGGCGTTTTTACAGCCGCTTTTAGCAGCGTCAGATTTTTTTTACAGCTTAAAAACGCCTCTCCATGTTATTCTATGGCCTCATGCACACACACTGGCTTATAGGAGCTGTAAGAGGCATAGGCGTTTTAAAACTCAGGGCCAGTGCGTTTTGGAGCAGCAACATTAAAAGCTGTAAAAGCGCATGACGTGCCTAAACACGCCTAAACACGTGTTAACGCTGTATACAACATTAAGCCACGTGAAGCGTTTTTAAGCTGTAGTAATTAGATTTGAGAGTGGACAATAGAAGAGGGCAGAGAAAGGCTGCTAAATGCCAACGCTTCTAAACGCAGTCAAACGCCAATGCAAAACGCTTCTAAAAGCACGTTTTTACAGCTGCTTTTTCCTGGCGCCAGAATTGGCTTTGCACCTCGTTTTTTCAAATGCCCTGTGTGCATGAGGACTAATGTCTGCAGCAAAATAGTTTTGAAAAAGTCAAATGTGTTTCATATGGACATTGAATTCACTAAGCAACATTTTCAGTGCCTCCACACAATTCGGTAGCTTCTAAGTATTGGGCAGATGGCAGGAGATTTTTGTCCTTTACATGTTCAATTAAGCAGCTCAGATCCTTTTACATATACATATTTAGCACAGATAAGCTTTCCCTTTACTAGAAAATTTAATTTGAGACTTTTTTTTTTCTTGCACATGTTGCATGTTGTCACTATATTCACTATGCTCTGGGGAAAATTCCCTTTGCAAAGTGAGCTATCTATTTGTCTTTAGTAAATCTTCCCCTTATTGTTTTCTGATGGAGCAGGCTGTGAGGTTGATTTACTAAAAGCAAATACATTTTCACTTTGCAAGGGAAGTTACACTTTGCAAGAAAATTCTCCCCAGAGCTTAGTAATTGTTGTGAAATTTCACTTTGCAAAAAGTACCCAATTATGTGCAAGGAAAATACAACAGCATTTTTACTTCCACATGATTGGATGATGGAAATTAGAATTCACTAAGCTCATTTACGTGGTTAACCAGTTCCAGACCGGGCCATTGTAAAATGACGCTGGCAGGAACACCCTCCCATCCCGGGTGGACTTCATATGACGTCCTTACATTCTCGCCACACCTGCGGGCCCCCCGGGGACCCGCAGCGTGGCGATCGGGGATAAGGCGTGTCCCTCGGGACACAGCCCATCCCCGACCAGTGTCAACAGCCAATAAAAATGTCTCTTTACCACGTGACCGGCTGTGTCCAATCACAGGCGGTCACATGCTCTGTCCTCGTGCATGGCGCTCGTGCGTGCCCCTAGGGGCGTGCAGACCAGCGATCGGGGACGGGGCTTGTCACCATGACATAGCCCATCCCCGATCGCAGTCAAAATAAAAGACCCAGTGGTGGTTAAATATCGCAATAAGCGTATATTGATTGGTTTGCGCAAAAGTTATAGCACCTACAAAATAGGGGAAAGATTTATGGCATTTTTATTATTATTATTATTTTTACTAGTAATTGCGGCGATCTGTGGTTTTTATCGTGACTGTGACATTGCGGCGGATAGATCGGACACTTTTGATACTATTTTGGGACTAGTGACATTATTACAGCAATCAGTGCTATAAATATGCACTGATTACTGTATAAATGTCACTGGCAGGGAAGGAGTTAATACTAGGGGTAGATCAAGGGGTTAAATGTGTTACCTAGGGAGTGATTCTAACTGTGGGGGGATGGGACTGACTTGGGGAGGAGACTGATCGGTGTTCCTATATACTAGGAACACACGATCTGTCTCTCCTCTCCCCTGACAGGACGTGGATCTGTGTGTTTACACACACAGATCCATGTTCCTGCTCTGTGATGAGCAATCGGGGCCCCGGTGGACATTGCGGCCGCCAGGCACACGCATCATCCCCTACCTGCAGATATCATATGACTATGGGCGGGTAGGGAAGTGGTTAAACTGCAGGAAAAGCAGGTCTAATGCAGCCCTTTCTTGTAAAACGCTGCATTTTCCATTCAAACCTAACTGCATACTTTCAAATGGAAAACGCAGTATTTGACTAGAATGTCTCTAGATATTAACCTTTCGTAACTTTATACATATTTATACAGAAAGCTGACAATCAAATATGACCTATGTTTTTCAGCGCATTGCCAGTATAACGATGCTTTTTTATTATACACTATAGTGCTATGAACCCCTTCTAGATTTGTATTGCTGTCCATGTCCCTGTTAGGGAGATTCACGCTCCTTAATTGTCCACAATTTTGAATTGCCGTTAGAACAGGAAAAGAGGGGAAATCTTCCAATGGGGACTCTTGATCCTAAAACAACTGTCTAATGCCGAGTACACACGATCGGACATTCCGACAATAAAACCGTGTATTTTTTTCCGACGGATGTTGGCTCAAACTTGTCTTGCATACACACGGTCACACAAATGTTGCTCGGAATTTCGGAACGTCAAGAACGCGGTGACGTACAACACTATGAAGAGCCGAGAAAAATTAAGTACAATGATTCCGAGCATGCGTCTAATTGATTCCGAGCATGCGTAGAATTTTTGTGCGTCAAAATTGGATACACACGATCGGAATTTCCGACAACAACTTTTGTTGTCGGAAAAATTGAGAACCAGCTCTCAAACATTTGTTGTCGGAAATTTCGACAGCAAATGTCCGATGGAGCCTACACACGGTCAGAATATCCAACCAAAAGCTCACATCGAACATTTGTTGTCGGAAATTCCGATCGCATGTACGCGGCATAAGAAGGATTTTTTCCCACATTGGAAAGCTATCCTCTTACTACGTCTAGCGGGGGTTCCAAATTTAGGGACTGCTATGCCAAATTTAAAGGTGATTCGAGTGGTAGTTGGCTCGAATCTTTTCAATTTGCTGGACTTTGCCTTGCTGTTGTTTTGCCTGGTGTGCAGTTCCCCTTAGAAGTGTGGGTGGCGCTGTCACCTATACTCTGGGTTGAACCACAGGTGATAGGGCAGCGATTTGGTGTCTCCTCTCGGCAGCCGTACAGTGGGTGTGGTGGACCTGCTGGGCATGCGGGGAGAGGATACATAAGGGGCAGACGCCACCTGGGCGGGGTCTTTTGTTCGTTCCTGGTTCCAGAGCCGGAGTCCTGGTGCGTGGCGCGTGGCCCTCCAGGCCATGGGGCCACGTGCACTTCAGTCCCAGGCACCTTTAGTCCTGGGACTGCAACTTCAGCCCTGGGCCCAGCACCTTTAGCTGGAGCCCACTTCGGGAGGAGGAATCCCAGGGTGCCACCTTGCGAGGGGACCCATTTCTAGAAGAGGAGGCTGGGAGAGGACCGTTCCGAAAGACTGGTGAGAGATCACAGTGAAGGAAGGGGCCCAGTAACTCTCTGGAGGGATGTCATCCATCCGGAAAAAGGGATCTAACCAAAAGGGCCAGTAGGAGGTTTGGGGCACCATAGATCCTGTGGCAGACGATCTCCTGAACGCATCCATTAGGGAATCTAATAGACTGTTCGAGTTACACGCCGGCTGCTAGTGCCTTCGGGTGATTATCCGGGTGAGCTATACCCACTCGGGATCGAGTGGCGAGGAAACAAGAGTGCCTGAACTGATCTGTCTTCCTAACACCCTTCTCTTCTTCTCATTTGTGGATGTTCGTACATAAAGAAATAAACTCTATGTCGGAGTTGATGCTGGTGTGGACCTTGGAGTTACTTGGGGCATAGAGACTTTTGTCCTTACATTCTAGGGACAGAAACCAACACTGAGGGGAGTCGCTGCAAAGACCCGTAAGTGAAAATAAGTGTGCTTAACCTCTGCAACCCAGGGGGTATGGGCATGGTGGAGACTATGCGCCTTCCTCTCCAGTGAACGAGCCATAGGGTGGAGAAGGAGGGTGGCATGGTTGCTACATACAGGACAGGAAGTGAAGGGAAATCTTCCTGATGAGACAAATGGCAAAAAAAAAAGTTTGGGCTTTAAATATACTTTAACATGCCGACAAGCAACAAAAAGGTAAAAGACACTGGGTTTCTTTTGTATTCAATGTAATACAAATTTCTGTGATGTACAGAATTATAATATATAACGACAAATGGACATCCTAGAGGAACCAAACTATAATAAGAGGACAGTTCTCTGAGGAGAAGATCAAACGCTGCAAAAAAGGAGAGAGATGTGGGGAATCGGGAGTCCCCAACAGACAGTACTCTTCAAAAAGGCTCAATTAATTATATAAACTAAATATAAGTAAACCGCAATTGTGAAAGTAAAGAAAACAAATTTAATGATAATGAAAATAACACCACATATTAAACACCTAATATAAAATGAGACTAGTCAAAAAATGAGCAATTTTACAGTGACTATCCCGGTGAGGCATCAATAGCGATGATTACATCAATCTTTGCCTACCATACCGGTTGAAGTGCTTATATGATCAAACCCAGCCCCGCGACACCCTCACCATGCCAATCTGTGTGTAATATCACCGGCATATCTATGTCCAATTAGCAGATCCACTCATGAACAGTTTCCTCAAAATGTTCTATACATAGAATGAACTTTGTTCATCATCAGTCATATACTGACAACTAAGAGCATTCATGATTTTTCCAACATCGGTAGTATATACAAGATCATTAGCGGATGCATGTTTGTGATGTGTATGGTCGATTGGGTGGCCACCCCTGTTTAATGTTCATTTTTTGACTAGTCTCATTTTATATTAGGTGTTTAATATGTGGTGTTATTTTCATTATCATTAAATTTGTTTTCTTTACTTTCACAATTGCGGTTTACTTATATTTAGTTTATATAATTAATTGAGCCATTTTGAAGAATACTGTCTGTTGGGGACTCCCGATTCCCCACATCTCTCTCCTTTTTTGCATATGCTTTCAATTATTCAGAGGCTCTTCACATGGCATACACCTTTATATTCAGGTATTTTATTTATAATCTGGTATCAGATAAGTAAATTATTTACATCCTGTATAGGTACCACTGAAAATTATATATTGGATGAGCTCTCTATATACCTTTTTTTGTGTTTTTCAATTCGAAGATCAAACTCTGCTGCCCACCCATCATATTAATATGACATGTATTACCTTAAGTGAAGGCACTATGAAGTGTACTGTCAGAAAAAAAAAACAGTTATTCACTTGCCAGTTCCTATTAATAAAATAGACATTTTGATAGTGTTTTTGTTAGGATCAGCCCTATTGGTCCGGTCTTCCTTAGATCTGTCCTATGTGCCCTGCCTAGTTGTCTGAGCCTATGGGGGATATTACATGTGGGAGTTTTATTGGCCCTTGCTGGACATCTTTCAGTTAAATTGTAAAAATTAAAAAGATTTACCAACAGGCATAAGTGTAGTAGATGATGCCATTATATAAATTGTCTTATTTAGCTACTTTGAGCTGTAACATTAAAATTATTTCAGCTTTTCAAAGCTCATGTATTCCATTTTATGCATATTTTATGTTCACACAATGCTCAAATCACACATTCAAACTTTATTGAAAGTGGCAGAGACACTCCACGGATTTATTCTTCACTGAGATTTCACTGCTTACTAAGTATTAATCATAATGTTAACTACAATTAATAGCTGTACAACTAGGCCCCAATGGGAGCCAAACACATCAAAAGAGAGGAACTGGTGGAATGTTGCTGCCACTGTGGGTGGCTTGCTTTTCTATATTCACAGTAAGGGGAAGTGATGAAGCCTGGAGCTTGTCTAGCTTGAGTGAGCAGCATGGGACTTAGGAGTGGTGACCTGGATCCATGACTTACTGGAGATAGATGAGAACCTTGCTGAGGTATAGCTGTAAATTAAAGGAGGTAGATATACAATGGCTGCATTTGTAACATTTTCTACTGAACTGATAATATACAGTAATACAGCTTTTAAAAATGTTGGATTGTAGTATTGTCACACAAAAATGTCTTTAATCCTTAAAGCTCAAGTTAAATATTTTTTTGATATTGATGGCTGCTATGTTTGTTGAAATCTTCATTCCTCTGTCCCCCTGGATACTCCCTCAGCTATGATCTTCTGATGCTGCAGGGGTTAGTTTGAGCTGCTGGACCTGTCACAGGCTCAAAAGTGCCAACTATGTTATATATATTATCACTTCCCTCAATGAAAAGCACTCTAGGAGACGTACCCTTCATTCATCGACCTGTCCTCTATTCTTAGAGCTCTTTTTATTGCGGGAAGTGAATGTACAGCTTTTATAAATGGAGCATAGAGGCAGAAAGGACAGGCATAGTCAGCACTGTGATCAGCATGAGGGCCTGTGACAGTTACAGTGGCTTGCATTAACCTTGCAGCACCGGAAGATCACAGCTATGCGGGTATCCAGGGGGGCAGAGGATTGAACATTTCAATGAACATAGCAGTCACAAGCACAGAGGACACTTGATTCATAATGTGAGTACCATCCGTGGTGCTGATTTAAACAAAATATATTTAACTAAACTTAAGCTTTAATAAATGCCAGTTAAAGGTTTAATACTGTATTCAGTAATGTGTCCATATTTTGAAGAATTCTTCATGAATGTACGTTTATAGTGTAACTTGAAGTCAGAGTTGTCTTAGTTCATACAACATCATATCATTGTCATAAATTCTCTGTGCTTATGTAATCCAAATCTTTGTCAGAATGACGTGGAGCTGGAGGCATCCGGTATCGTATATTTTTCCAGAACCTTGTGTTTGGAGATAGTGAAGCTTCTGTGAATGTCCCCTTCCATCGGACAACACCTCGTTTCTGTCTGATATATTTAATGGACTCTGGCATGAAAGTGCAATCAGTTATTTTTTCCATCTCAATCAGTATTACTTTTATTTCATTCCGGATCAAAGCATCATACATAGCGATTTTTTGTTCAAAGTCTATTCCAAGGTTAGTTTCATTGGAAACCTGTCCCAGGACAATGATCAGTCTTCTGCTTTGTGAAATGGCTTCATCAACTAGGTCTGCAATTGCTGTAATCACATAACAAGGGGTTTTATTCATATGGAAAAGACTAAAAAGCTGAATATAACAATATAAACACGCACTGCCAACAGATCAATGTTTTTATATATCATTTAGTTCTGGATATTTGGAAGATTGGGTCATTTTAGACCTACAGTAAATGGCTGACAGTTATGCATTATATATCATACATTTCTGTTCAACACATACTGAGAGTATATCATGCCTAATTCAAAAATAGAATAGAAATCTTGTAACTAATATTGCCGAATGAAATATATAGTACATGTAGCAATATGGACTACAATTATAAAGTACAGTATCCTTCGTCAATTCCATGATAATTGCGTCACATGTTTATGTGCCTGGACTACATATCCCAGGGATCTTTGCTACCATCAGGAAGATTGCTGGGAGTAGCTATAAAAGAAGCAAAAGCCTATGCGGAGCTCTCTTCCTCCTGAGCCTGATGTGAGACAGATCTTCCAACCTGTACCAGAGCGGCCCAGCTTTGCCGTTTGTCCATCCAGCACCACTCCGATCGCCTGCCAGTCGGTGTACCAAGCTTCACATCGGGAGATTGAGACGGCAGATCCGCTGCACGAGTGTCGCTACACGAGTTACTGTCCGGAAGACATCATATCGGCCTGGTCGTTGGTGAGGGGGCAATCACCCAACCTTTACCCATCCTTTGTCACGGTTTCATTGGGACACTTTGCACAGACATCTATACCCTAGGAATACTTTAGTGAACCAACACTGTGCTTAGACATCTTTAGTCTTCCTCACTACAAGAAACCTATTGCTTCCCACTATGTACCGGTGAAGACTATCAGATCTGCAACAGGGACATTAACGCTATTACTGATACAAGGGCCATTATACTATTACTTCTAGGCCTGATCTCTCCTTAGGGTAACAATTATAGGCTGGCCAGGTTCCATCTACTGCAGAGTGTCAGTATAATCGGTTAGCTGTATTCATCCTTTTAGGGGATAGTATTATTTCATTAGGAAGTGTGTATAACATACTGTTCATTTGTTAATATTTTGCCTTGTGTCATTCGGAGGAATTCCTTTGCTGAGTTGGCGTTGTTGCCTAAAACTCAGCAGATCTATCATCACCTTTTTGTGACAATATCTTTATTTGGTTCAAGTAAATATTTTCAGAACATTAATACACAGAGTTGTGTCTGGTGGGTTGGAAGGTTCACCAGGTCATGGCAGTGCAGATGAGCAGGTAATTCCAAGCAGTCCCTTAGGGGGTCGTGCTACATTTGGGGGCTCATCCAGGATGCTATCTGCAGCTGGCCCTAGCCAACCTAGACTGGAGCCACAATCTGCGTGGAAAAATGGTAAAAAAACAGACCGAGAAGCAGCCCTCTGCAAAAACTCAGGAGAAGGGTCCTGTACTTGTGGGAGCTGACTCGCAAGGGGCCAGTGCTCCTCCCCTCTCTTTCTACACAGATATGAGCCGATTAGTCGATAGCTTGGTGAAGAATGGATCTGGGAATGCCAATCAGAGCTACCAAAGGCTTAGGTTTTTCTCAGGGCAATTGCCAACCCCAGTGGGAGAAGATGAGTTTAAGACATGGATGAGTCAGACTATGGAAGAGTGGAGTTTTCCAGAGGCTGTGAAACAACAACGGCTTAGTGAGAGCCTTCAAGGCCCATCGGCTGATGTGATCCATAACCTGTGGATGGGCAAGAGGACTTGTGTTGACATCGACTACATAGATGCCCTGTATGCTGTATTTGGGAGGGTTGAAACTACTGCTGACCCGATGTATAAATTCAACCACACTCACCAACAGAAGGGAGAGAGTTTGTCCGAATACATCTCCCGAGTAGACAGGATGCTGCATCAAATTATCCTCAAGAAGGGAATTGGTCCCCAAAGATGTTGACCAAGGTCGTCTGGATCGGGTTCTGCACGGGGCCCGACCAAATCATCCTATCGTGTTGAAGTTATTGCTGAAGACAACTCAGGTGGTACCCACCTATCCTGAATTGATAAGGGAGGTACGAAAGGAGGGGGCTCTGTTAGAAGAAAAGTCAAAGATCGAGAGATTTGAAATCTATTGCTGGGATCAAGGAGAAAGTGGTGGCTCGAGCTGTCCATGCAGAAATGGAAGTCTCCTATGAGGATAGTGGAACTGAGTCTGAACCGGTGGGTTTGGTCCTTCCTGACATCCATAAACCCGTAGCAGAACTCGGGCCAACCGAATTGATGGTTTAATTATTTAATTTTATTCAGGCTCAAACTCAAATGTATCATGCTCTCATGCGAGTGATGGAGACTCAAACGAAGGTTCAGGAACAAGGGACTTGTCCAAGTGAGCAAAAACTGTACCAGGAGCAAGAAAAGAGATGTTATGGATGCAAAGAGGTTGGACATTTTCAAGCTAAGTGCCCCAAGTCTGGCATTAGCCCTCAACTACCCACCGAAGTCCTAAGAGCCTTACAAAAATAGCTTTTCCCAAAGCTGGCGGGAAACATCAATGGACCTCAATGAAGGAGCTGGTTGAGAGTCCCAAGGGAAAACTGCGCTCCAAAGACAAGAAAAGAGACAAAGAAAAAAGGGGGATGCAAGCCACCAGTCCCCTGTAACCCTTCAGTACCTAAACGAGCCACAGAAATTAAATCCTCAGAGAAGGGAACACGGGGACAGGAAATCAATGCACACCTTGTTAAACGAGTAGTTAAACCAACTCCACTGCCTCCATAGAGGTTGGTTAGGGCACAAACCATAGAGTCGCCTGTAAGAAACCTACCCAAGAACTTAGTGGGGCCTTCCCCCATAGTATCGATACAGGTCGAGGGCATCTATACACAAGCCTTGCTGGATACTGGAGCCCAAGTGATGCTGCTATATCGAGACTTTTACCACAAGTACTTGAAGTATATTCCTTTTTGCAAGCTTGAGGAGCTAGAGATTTGGGGCATCGGGACCCAGAAGTGCCCCTATGATGGATACATACCCATCAAGATAACCTTTGACTCTGCTATAGCAGGAAAACCAGAGACCTTTGATACACTGGCTGTCATATGCCCCAGACCTCCTGAGGCTGGCAGAAATTCCCTATTGATAGGCACCAACACCAATTTGGTAAGAAGATTCCTCACTCCAATGGCCTTGGAAGGCGCTCCCTTTGGGAAGATTCATCCTAAGTTGAGGCAGGCATTTCAGAGGGTGTTGCAAGGAAAGAAGGCACCTGCAGAAGGAGTGGGAAGATTGTGGGGACTGGATACCTTGATCTGCAGCCTTGAGAAAGGGCCTGTCCTAAAAAGCCACGGCCAAGCTGTCCTGGGACCAGCTGGGTCCGTACGTGGTGGTAGAAGCTGATCCAGCAGAAGAAGAGGTTGGGATAGAATTAGTTCCGGAGCTTGTCCCCACTCGGGCCTTGCTAAGAAGTGGAGGATGAATTCCTGTCAGTGTGCTGAATGTCACCAGACACCCAATCAGCCTAAAGCCCCGAATGGTGATTGGAAAAGTGAGTGCTGCCCCCCTGATGGCAGGGAATGAGGTAGCTCAGAAGGGAAATGTAGGAAGAACCACTGTCCACTGCCCAAATCTTCCCCCTTCATGGGAAGAGAGGATTAAAGCTCAGATAGCTTGATGGGAGAAAATGTTCTCCAGGAATGATGTGGCCTGTGCCAAGAGTGCTCAACATCGAATTAGACTGACTGAAGATAAGCCATTTCGAGAAAGGTCGAGGTGAATCCCCTTGTGTGATCTGGAGGATCTTCAAGAGCAACTGGCTGAGCTAAAGAAGTCAGGGGTCATTAAGGAGTCCAGGAGCCCCTTTGCCTCCCCGATTGTGGTAGTAAGGCAGAAGAATGGGTCCCTTCAGATGTGTATCGATTACTGAACCTTGAACCAAAGAACCATCCCAGATCAATACACTCCCTTTGCATAGAAGAAGCCCTACAATGCTTATCAGGGGCCAAAGGGTTCAGTGTGTTGGATTTAAAGAGTGGGTAATACCAGATTCCCATGCACCCAGAAGACCGAGAGAAGATGGCTTTTATCAGCCCTCTGGGGTTTTTCGAGTTTGATCGAATGCTACAGGGACTAACAGGGGCCCCAGCCACTTTCCAGGGACTGATGGAGAACACTGTGTGTGATAAGAACTTCATGGAAATGTTAGTTTACCTTGATGACATCATCGTGTTTGTCCAAACGTTGGAAGAGCATGAAGCTCGGTTGGATAAAGTTTTCCAGTGACTACATGACGAGGGGTTGAAGCTGTCATTAGAGAAGTGCCAGTTCTACCAGACTTCAGTCACGTACCTAGGGCATGTGGTGTCCACCGAAGGGATAGAAACTGACCCTCAAAAGCTGGAGGCTGTCACCTCCTGGCCTCGCCCAAATACAGTCACTGAATTGAGGTCGTTCTTGGGTTTCTGCTCTTACTATGGAAGATTTTGCAAAGAACTTCTCGCAGATTGCCCGGCCGTTAAATTAGCTATTACAGAAGCAAACGGAAGGGGAACAGCAGAAAATCCAAAGGGGAGGCCCCAGGAAGCCTCGTGAATCTATCCAGGAACAATGGACAGTGAAGTGTGAAAGGTCCTTCGAGCGGCTGAAGGAGAGCCTGGTTGAAGCACCGGTGTTGGCCTACGCTGATCCCTCAAAACCATATGAATTACATGTGGATGCCAGCAAAGATGGAAATGGGGGTGTGTTGTACCAAGAGTCAGAGGGGAAATTTCGCCAAGTAGCCTACGTGAGTCGCAGCCTCACCCCCCGAGAAGAACTATCATGTGCATAAGCTGGAGTTCTTAGCTCTCAAGTGGGCCGTGGTAGATAAACTATGTGACTATCTGTACGGGGCTACCTTTGTGGTGAAGACTGACAACAACCCCCTGAATTATTTACGATTTCTTGTGCCTGGAACCTGACCCGAGTGGAAGGCGTAATGTACTGGTTGTGACAGATCATTTCATCCGATATGCTCAGACTTTCCCTACTAGGGATCAGCAAGCTAGCACAGTGGCCAAGACTCTAGTGGAAAAGTTATTTGTCCATTATTGGTTGCCTCAGCGCCTACATTCGGATCAAGGTCAGGACTTTGAGAGAAAACTGATCAGAAGACTATGTGAACTCCTAAACATTAAGAAGCTGGATGCAGTTTTTGGGAAGCAGAACAGGAACCAGAGTCACTGGAAGATATCCATTCCCGGTTTAGACAGAGGATATGCCCCCAAAAAAGATTAACTTATGATACTCTTGGAGAAAATTCTGATGAACTTAAACCCACTGCTCAACATTCCAGTCAAGCATTTGCCTCCTTTACAGAATCTTTAGTAAAGGATGACCTTGATCCACCTTCTGACATCACTGGGTGGGCTACTAACTTATTATTGGCTTGTCATAAAATTTCTGTGACTTAATGTGACTTCTCTTACTGATGTATATAATTTTCTATCAGAAGACCCTTTATTAGGTCAGTTATTAGCTGTTGCAACTGCTAGTTTGTTAGAGGGTTTATTGTTTAGCTTTCATGATGCAGTAAAGTGATTTCACAGGTTGTGTTCTGTTTTAGGGACCAAAGACGTTCAAATGGGGGGAGGATGTAGCAATATGGACTAAAATCGTAAAGTACAGTACCCTTCGGCATTTCTATGCATCGCATGTCCCTCTAGTGATCAGTGTAACAAGTGACATCATATTTGTATGCCAAACAAAAGGGATTGTGGGATGAGTAGTTCTCCCGACTGATAAATGCTTTGCATGATTATGTGTCTGAAATACAAATCCCAGGGATCTTTGCTACCATCAGGAAGATTGCTGGGAGTAGCTACAAAAGAAGCAAAAGCCTGCGCGGAGCTCTCTTCCGCCTGACACGAGACGGACCTCTCCGTGCATGAAGAGAGGGGTCGCGGCCTACCACGCGGTGTACCACCTTCCAACCAGAGGGGCCTAGTTCTGCCGTTTGTCATCGGACGTCCATCCAGCACCCCTCCGTTTGCCGGCCACTCGGTGTACCATGCTTCACATCGGGAGTTGTTGTACCCAAGTTGATCGATGGATAGACTTGGGTACAATCAGCCTGCCCATACATGGAACGAAATTTGGCTGGTCCCTCCTGAACCAGCCAAATTTCAATCCATGTATGGCCTGCTTAAAACTTAAAGCTAAGTGTGTCTTCAGAGATAGGGTCACACCTGGAGCTATGCCACAGCTCTGGACTCAGAAAGCTCTCTTCAGCTAACACTGTACCCTAAAGTCTGGGAAGAGCAACAATGCAAAGCCCAGCACCGAAAGGTCATATTCTGGGCTAGCCTCACAAATACAGTCCAGCTGGGTCTACGTATAGTCTCTAAAGCTAGTGCTGAGGAGCTGTCGATCCAGATAGCTGTTGTGTAGAGACTAGCTCAAGCAGTGTTTTAGCAAGGGATTTTGAATGAAGTCACAGAGGAAGAAATCTTGCAGTGGTATAACAAGGATCTTAACTGTCACCAAGGAAAAAAATAAAAAAAAGTCTGAAGGAAAGATTTCCAACCTCTTAGGACACTAGCAAACACTGGGGCATGCTGGGTAGAGGAGGGGTTATATGGGGCAGGCTTACGTTTTTCTGCTTGCCAGTGTCTCAACCTCCTGTAGGCAGCAGTTTCTGAATGCCTATGTTACTCAATGGACATTAAAGAAAACCGGCTTCTCTCTATTACATAAGCTGTGAAGTCACATAGTTAGTTCTAACTTTACAACACAAAATAAGCAAAAACAATTGAAGCCAATCAAAATAACTTTTAACAGGACTGAAGATTGGGTGCAGCCCATGTAAGTAAATAATACCTGAAATATTCATAAGACACCTACAGTAGGGGTTGATTCAGTAAAAGTTGGGAGTGCAAAACCTGGTGCAGCTCTGTATAGAAACCAATCGACTTCCAATTTTTATTTTATTTTTGTCAAAGCTTAATTGAACAAGCTGAAGTTAGAAGCTGATTTGCTACTATGCACAGTTGCACTATAATTTGCACTCTCCATTTTTAGTGAATCAACCCCATAGTTATGTTGTTCTCTTCCATCCAAAACCTTATGCATATAAACTTTTAGAAAATGTAAATTTAGCTAATGCCAAAAGCAAAGAAGAAACAAATGGGTGACTATCAGTGTGTGGAAATCAATATAACACAGAGAATATTATTTGAGGACACTTGCCTTGCCCAGGTAAATCATCTCTTCCAAGAATAAACAGTTTATAAGCACACTGCTTTTCAAGAACCTCAGGAAGCAACTTGAGCACAAATAAGTCCATGTCATATGCACAGTTTCCTATGGCATTTTTTGGATACATAATGTAGGCATCATACATCTTGCCATCTGCAAATATAATGTAAACATTTCAATTAATTAAGTCGTAATTACTAGATAGTTTTCCAAATCAGAATCACATGAAGTGGCTTTTCTCATTAGCTAGTTGCCCCCGTTGGAATTCATTAAATCAACAGTACAACAGTCAAAAATCCTAAAACACAGATGAAATACATTTTTATCAATTTACAAGATGCAAAGTGAGCAAACAGAAGAAAAATCTAAATCAGATCAATGTTTGGTGTTACTACTCTTTGGCTTCAAACCAGCATCAATTCTTACACTTGCACACTTTGTACACTTGCACAAAGTCAGGGATTTTGTAGGATTAAATTCAGGTGTATGATTAAACAAATATACCAAGCAGGTGCTAATGATTATCAATTTCCTATCTCAGTTTAAACACAGTTATTAACGGGAACAGAAAAAGATGTGTAAGATGCCTAAAACTGGGCGAGGAACAGCCCAACTCTGCAATTAAAGTGAGGTTGTGGAAGACAGTTTAATGTCACAGGTCATACACCATGGCAAGACTGAGCACAGCAATAAGACACAAGGTAGTTATAGCTTGCATTAGCAAGGTCTCTCCCAGGCAAAGATTTCAAGATGTGTTGTTCAAGCTCTTCTGAAGAAGCATAAAGAAACAGTCAACATTGAGGACCATAAACATAGTGGTCGGTCTAGAAAACTTAATGAGCAGATGAAAGATACAACAAGCGTACTTCCTTTCGACATGGGAAGATGTTCAGCAGTGCCCTCAGCACAGAACTGGTGGAAACCAGTAGGACCCAGGTACATCCATCTTATCTCTGGAGAATTCTGTCCAGAAGTGGTCTTCATGGAAGAATTGCAGCCAAAAAGCCATACCTCCGACAGTAAAAAAAGGCTAAGCGACTCAACTATGCACAAAAACTTAAGAAATGGGGTGCAGAAAAATGGTAGTAGGTGATCTGGACTGATGACTCAAAATTGGAAATATTTGGCTGTAGCACTAGGCAAAGGGCTGGAGAGCAGTACAATAATGAATGTCTGCAGGCAACAGTGAAGCATGGGGGAGGTTCCTTGCAAGTTTGGGGCTGTATATCTGCAAATGGAGTTGGAGATTTGGTTAGGATCAATGGTGTCCTTAATGCTGAGAAATACAGGCAGATACTTATCCAAATTTATTCTGCAGCAGAAAAACTACTCCAAACCTACAGTTGCCATTAAGAACTATCTTCAGCATAACGAAGAACAAGGAGTTATGGAAGTGATGGTTTGGCCCCCACAGAGCCTTGATCTCAACATCATCGAGTCTGTCTGGGATTACATGAGGAGACAGGAGGCAGCCTACATGCACAGATGATCTGTGGTTAGCTCTCCAAGATGTTTGGAGCAACCTACCTGCTGAGTTGCTTCAAAAACTGTGTGCAAGTGTACCTAGAAGAATTGATGCTGTTTTGAAGGCAAAGGGTGGTTACACCAAATGTTAGGAATTATTGTCTTTTAGATGGTGCATGGGTCTCTCAGATTCACTTTTCATGATAGGGGGCATAGGTCCATTGGTCCTTTGTTAGGAGTTTCATTTTGGAGGGACAACTGTCTCTGCTCAGCACGCACAGTCCATGTTTCTGATCTCAGAAATTGTGGGCTTGGGAGTTCCCTTTGGCCTTGGGGGGCTGTCCTTGGGTGGTCTGCATGCAAAGTTTTTGTGTATGGCATCCCAAAATGAATTCCATTTTCGCCAACTAATGAAAACAGAAAGAAAATGTGAGGGAGAGATGTTTACCCACGTGAACTTCCAGTTTCCTCTGAGCTCCGCCTGTAAAGTCCATGAGTGTTTCCCCTCCCAGCAAGCAAGGTAGCGACCATAGCGTGCTTCGTGATGTGGCCTGCTTAGCACTGTGCAAAATTACAGGCCTCCTCAGACAACTGTCCAGAGCACTGTGTGCATTACAGGCCTCCTCAGACCACCATCCAGAGCACTGTGTGCATTACAGGCCTCCTCCTCAGACCACCCTCCAGAGCACTGTGCAGCATAGGCCTCTTCAGACCAATGTCCAGAGCACTGTGCAGCATTGCAGGCCTCCTCAGACCGTTCAGAGCACTGTCCATTCCAGGCCTCCTCAGACCACCATCCAGAGCACTGTGCAGCATTCCAGGCCTCCTCAGACCACCATCCAGAGCACTGTGCAGCGTAACAGTCCTCCTCAGACCACTGTCCAGAGCTTTGTGCAGCATTACAGGCCTCCTCAGACTACCGTCCAGTGCACTGGGCAGCATTACAGGCCTCCTTAGACTGTCCAGAGAGCACTCACTATGCATTATAGGCCTCCCCAGACC
Organism: Rana muscosa; assembly: GCA_029206835.1. Lineage (NCBI taxonomy): Eukaryota > Metazoa > Chordata > Amphibia > Anura > Ranidae > Rana > Rana muscosa. Next base: position 680,024,564 of record CM055117.1, on the reverse strand, counting down.
ATCCAGAGCACTGTGCGAATTACAGGCCTCCTCAGACCCTCCAGAGCACTAACTGTGCATTACAGGCCTCCTCAGACCATCCAGAGCATTGTGTGCATTACAGGCCTCCTCAGACTACTGTTCAGAGTGTCTGTATAGTTTGTTCAAACCTTAATACCATAAATAATAACATGGTATTAGATTTTTTTTTACTCCAGGAGTATATAATGAGTTTGGAATTTCTAGAGAAATGCTTAAATAATGCATTACAATTTAACTAAACCCATTTGATTTTAGTCGACTAAAATGTACTGGAGATTTTAGTCGACTTAAGCCTCATACACACGATCGGACTTCAAACAAACTTTTCCGTGGATTTTTGTTTGAAGGGCGTTGGCCGGAAACGCCCATAGCATACACACGGCAGGACATTTTCTGCAAACTTTCCCAAAATCACGTGGTTTTTCTGCTATTTTCTGCTCTTTACATTGGTTCTGGGCATGCGTGTTTGTACTTTGGACTAAAGTCCGATGGATTTCTGTACACACGATAGGACTTTGCACTGTAGGACTTTTGTTGACGAAAAGTTTGTCCATTTGCAGAGCGAACTTTTGTCCGATGAAAACCGAAAAAGTTTGTCCGATGGAGCGTAGGATTTTTTTGAAAACCTGCTCATTTTGAAGTTTGTTGTCAAAAAGTCCTACCGTGTGTATGGGGCTTAAGTCTGACTAAAACTAAAATGGCATTTTAGTCAAAAGCCTATGAGTAAAACTAAATTAAAATTTGATGCCAAAATTAACACTGTCACACAATGAAGATATAGAACTGACTGACTAAAAATGCCATAATGTTTTGGTAGTCTGTTGTTGATCTTTTACTTCATATCATCTTTTTTTTCACATACAAAAGACTGATTAAGCAAAGACAAGAGAAGAGCACACCTGAGCATGGATTAAAGATTTTTTTTTTTTTTTTTTTGTCTTTTCTACTGCAGAGCACGCATATCACATATGCACTGTGAACAATCTTTTATGTTCAGCTGGCATCTGGAGTGTGCCATATTTGTGAACTGTCTTGCTTGCCATAGGATTTGTAAATTTGTTTACCCACTCTTGAGAATCTGCATCCCTGTTACATAGCAAAGCCAGGTCAATTACCCAATTTTTCTACACTTAAGTTAACCACTTGAGACCCGCGCTATAGACAAAAGACGTCTGCAGCCCGGCTCTCAAGTGCTGAGTGGACGTCCATGGACGTCCTGCTGTTTACATCCCCCTGCGCGCCGCCGAGGGCGCGTGGCGGGGAAACAGCTGTGCCCGCCGCGGTCACGTGATGCCGATGCGCGTGCCTGGTGGCCGCGATGTCCGCCAGGCACCCGCGATCGGCTGTGACAGAGGCAGGACGTGGATCTCTGTGTGTAAACACAGAGATTCATGTCCTGTCAGGGAGAGAGGAGACCGATGCTGTGTCCCTTGTACATAGGGACACAGATCGGTCACCTCCCCCTGTCAGTCCCCTCCCCCCACAGTAATAATCACAAATAGGGAACATAGTTAACCCCTTGATCGCCCCCTAGTGTTAACCCCTTCCCTGCCAGTCACATTTATACAGTATAAACTGTGTAAATTATACTGCGCTGTCCATTGGGTGAGACATAAAACACTGAATTAGTGAATCTATCTCTCCATAAATTGTTGCTGCAACTTCTATGTGAGACACACACAAAAAAATATAATAAAGATAATAAAGCTGCGCAAATAGTGAAAAATGGTATATGAGCACCACCTTAAAACATAAGTGAAAGATATATATTGAATGAAAAAATAATGATGATTAAATAAATTAATATAATTGGACTGGATCTTATTTGCCAATGTGACAAATAGAACTGAAGAAAGTCCCAACTGTCAATCAGACACCCACATCACATTCAGCAAAAGTCTTGTGTAGTGAAAGAATTGATGTTGAATAGTAACTGTGTGAATAGTACAGTCCAGATAGCCAAAACTGCAACGAAGTGTAGATATGGATCTTCTCGTTAGGCTAATTGGTGACTTCAAACACACAACACCCAATGAAAAGTGCCAAACACTGGATAGATGTAGATTCCACCACCATCAGTTCACACTGCCGCTTACCAGAAATGGTGATCTCCACAGAGATCGATACAAGCAGATGGCTATTCCCCAGCCAGGGTCTCTAGATAGTATCAGTTTAACTCCCGAATTTCACGCCACTCCTCTCCACATATCGCAAAGTAAATATGCAAATGGAAAGAAAGCCACCATAGCGTGAAACCGATAAAACAATTTATTGTAAAAAAGTAATGCACTTACATGAAACGCAAGTTATTATGGCGTGTAGTATATTTAGCCGGCCGGCTCAACTGGGTACAAAAAGTAAGGCAAGGATTTTGATCTTTATAGATGACGTCCTCCTCCCATTTGGCCATGAACAGGTTGGCCAAACTGGGGGCATATTTGGCCCCCATGGCTACACCCCTTTTCTGTTTGTAGAAATTCTGGCTAAACCAGAAATAATTATGGTTAGCAGCAAATTCCAATAATTCCATCACAAACATTTGCTGTTCATGTGGGATTTTAGAAAGGAGATTCAAATAATATTTTACAGCAAATAATCCCAACGTGTGAGGTATGACCGTGTACAATGATGTTACATCAGCCGTAACCATCCAAGTGGATTCTGTTGTTTTCTGGTTCGCCAATAGATTGATTACATGCCGACTATCTTTAAGGTACGATGGCATTTGTTGTACCAACGGCTGCAAAAAATAGTCTACATACTTGCCCACCCGGGACGTGATGGAATCTATCCCGCTTATGATCGGACGACCCGGGGGGCAAGTGAGGCTTTTGTGGATTTTCGGCAGACAGTAAAGGATAGGAACCCTTGGTGCTTTGGGGATCAGGAATAGTTGCTCCTTCTCATTCAAAATACCAAGCGATGCACCTTTCTGGATCAATGATTCCAGTGTTTTTTTGTATTGTACTACTGGATTTCCCAATAGAGGCACATATGTATCACTATCTCCTACAATCCTAGATAGTTCCTGGAGATAACTCTTTCGATCCAGGACAACAATCCCTCCCCCCTTATCTGCAGGGCGGATAACCAACTCTTTGTTGTTGCACAAAGAGTCTAAACCCTTTTTCAAGTTATTTTCCATTTCTTTATTTTTGACCTTCACTGATTCTAAATCCCTTAACACCACATCACGGAATATCCTTAGTGAAGGAGCCAATGTTCCTGGGGGGTTAAATGTGGAGGCATTAGACAAACCCGAATAATGATATTTGGATACATTGCATCCTCCCTGTAAAGATGGCATACTGGCAAAATGTCTTTTGATGTTAATTCTTCTTACATACTTGTGTATGTCCATGTATGTCTCAAATTTATTATGTTTTTTTGGGGGGGCGTATTTTAAACCTTTGTTCAACAATGCAGTCTCTGATGGTGATAAAACTTGTGAGCTCAAATTAAAGATGCCCTCTCCAGTCAATTCCTTGGCTTTTTTTGATTGTGCTCTCCTCCCCCCTCTAGTTCCTCTTTGCTTTCTATTGGCCTCTTTGTGCCTTGATTGGGCCTGGGAAAACCCCAATGGTGTTGTTCATAGGAATTATCATCCGATCCATTGGAGTGGTCCCTAGGAGTCCAAGAATAATCCTGGTCTCCATAATCAAGTTGGCCTGATTGAGTCGGACCATCTCTATCTCTTAAGGGAAAAAAACGATTCCTGGAGTCACCTCCACCATTATAATCCCATTCATCCCTATCTCTTTCTGGGCGTGTCCACTCATCATGATATATATCCTGATGAGATGGTCTCTCTTGACCATAATTGTTGTAAGAGAATCTTTCAGAGTCTCTCCTTAATCTTGGAGGTTCCCTATATTGCTGGTATTGCCCCTGGACGACGTTATCTGTGACGAAACGGCGTAGGGAGGAGCGGCGTGCTGATGTCACCGACATACCAACGAGTCCCGGAAGGAACGGGCAGTCTTAGCCGGCCGGCTAAATATACTACACGCCATAATAACTTGCGTTTCATGTAAGTGCATTACTTTTTTACAATAAATTGTTTTATCGGTTTCACGCTATGGTGGCTTTCTTTCCATTTGCATATTTACTTTGCGATATGTGGAGAGGAGTGGCGTGAAATTCGGGAGTTAAACTGATACTATCTAGAGACCCTGGCTGGGGAATAGCCATCTGCTTGTATCGATCTCTGTGGAGATCACCATTTCTGGTAAGCGGCAGTGTGAACTGATGGTGGTGGAATCTACATCTATCCAGTGTTTGGCACTTTTCATTGGGTGTTGTGTGTTTGAAGTCACCAATTAGCCTAACGAGAAGATCCATATCTACACTTCGTTGCAGTTTTGGCTATCTGGACTGTACTATTCACACAGTTACTATTCAACATCAATTCTTTCACTACACAAGACTTTTGCTGAATGTGATGTGGGTGTCTGATTGACAGTTGGGACTTTCTTCAGTTCTATTTGTCACATTGGCAAATAAGATCCAGTCCAATTATATTAATTTATTTAATCATCATTATTTTTTCATTCAATATATATCTTTCACTTATGTTTTAAGGTGGTGCTCATATACCATTTTTCACTATTTGCGCAGCTTTATTATCTTTATTACATTTATACAGTAATCAGTGCATTTTTATAGCACTGTTCGCTGTATAAATGTGAATGGTCCCAAAATAGTGTCAAAAGTGTCCAATATGTCCACCGCAATATTGCAGGCCTGACAAAAATCGCAGATCGCCGCCATTACTAGTAACAAATAAATATATAATAAAAATGTCATAATTCTATCCCCTATTTTGTAGGCGCTATAACTTTTTCGCAAACCAATCACTATACGCTTATTGCAATTTTTTTTACCAAAAAAATATAGAAGAATGAATACATATCGGCCTAAACTGAGAAAAAAATAGTTTTTTAAAAAAAATTGGGATATTATTATAACAAAAAGTAAAAAAATATTGTGTTTTTTAAAAAAAAAATCTGTCTTTTTTTTGTTTATAGCGCAAAAAATAAAAACCACAGAGGTGATCAAATACCACCAAAAGAAAGCTCTATTTGTGGGGAAAAAATGATAAAAATATCATTTGGGTACAGCGTTGTATGACCGCGCAATTGTCATTCAAAATGCGTCAGCACTGAAAGCTAAAAATTGGTCCGGGCACGAAGGGGGTTTAGTACCCAGTTGTCAAGTGGTTAAGCACTACACCTTGGTTATCAACCTGCTTTCAGCTTGTTGAATGAGAATTGTAGAAACATCACTATACCAATGCGGGCAACATATTGTTTATTCTGCACTCTCCCCCTCCCATCAAACTCCTGTTGTTTATTTGGGAGCAATGAGGAAAACAAACATCTCACAGTGCTGCTCTCTCCCCTGGTCCAGCTGTTTAGAGGAACATTATGTGTAATTTAAGATACATTTATGTAATATATGTATTTACATTATGTATTAGGAATACGTAACTGTATTAAATATTGGTGTTTTAAACTTGCTTGGGGTTAAACGTTCAAGTATAAAAAAGCCCGCACAATCTTACATTGCAGCATATATACTGTACGTGTTGTAAAGTTGCCAAAGTCATGATTATGATTTATTTGCATTATTTGACTTGTATTGTTTGCTTTCAGATTTTAATTGATTTAAAGTTTACATGACTTGAAGTAAACTTGTATTTACTACTAGTTCTCCCAAACTAAAGACAGACAAATGTAGCAACCCGTCTGGTCACATACCCTTTAGAGCACCCCAGGAACTATAAAACATAGTGAGCTCTATGAGTGCAAAGAGAAACTTCATTTTCTGAGTTTCTAAGGGAATGTTCACAATATTTATTGTGCGAAGATAATTAATTCCTAAAGTAAATCAGCCTCATTAAGTGGATCATCCTTATCTGTATCATCCCTTGTATATTTCCCCTCGCTATTGCAGTTACTAGTGTTAAAACATACCATTTTGGTGAGGATGGGAAAAACAGGAACTCCTGTACCAAAGAACGAGGTCAACTTTAAAAAGTTTAATGATGATTATAGTGGTAATAATTAAAAACGCTGCTGTCACAAATATTGCAATCAAGAATCCCTGTAAATTAGGATCTGTGGAGATTAAAATAAAATACAATTAATTAATCAAATAAATGTAATTGTTTGAAAAGAAACACACAGTTTGTTACTTAAACAAATTCACTTTAAAAAAAAAAAATTAAGATACAAAATGGACATTTCCACAACATGAAGCCTAACCAATTTAAATGATGGATAAACAGGGGAGAGATTATGTGAATTTATGCACAAAAATACACAAGATAAATTTATTAACAAACTTGATATGCCTCCCTCTAAAATGTTTTAGGTGCACCAAACTCTCTACTTCTTCAATATAATAAAAGAAGACATCAACACAATGGCATCCTTCAAAAATTAGGGCATCCGCTCAAAGAGGAGGCATCTCTTCATTATAGTAACAATTAGACTAGGTATTGGACAGCCTACCTTACAAGAAGGCATGGGCACTAGATTCAGATACTGACATAGATTTGGAAAACTGGGGCAAATGTGAACATACCGGTAATCAACAAATCTCCTAATGAGGCAATATATAAAGTCTTATCCAGATGGTATCTAGTGCCAGCCAAACTCTCAAAATTGTCCCTGATGCCTCCTTAGGCAGATAGACTTCATGTACCTTACCTGCTGGGCTAGTTCCAAGATCAAATGGTTTTGGACCAGAATATTATCTACTCATTTAAATTATAACCAACATCAGCATACCAACGATCTTCAAACAACCTTAATAAATGAGCCCATGCATGGAATTCCAGAACCCTAACAGGCTACCCTCTTTCTATTATTTTAGCAGCTAAAATTTAGCAAGATCCTGAAAACAAACTTTAGTAAACCCAGAACTTAATGCCATTACTATAAATGCCAAACTATTGTGGATCATTGCCCATGAGAAACTGGACAATATACCAAAAGACACAAGAGGTTTTCAAGCCCATGAATGGTCCAATATATATAAACCAAATAACAAGGTCACAGCTGAAGGGCAAGTAACAAAAACTCTCTTTATGCTTAGTGGGGGAGAGTGGCTAGGAATACTCAGTTTTCTCTTTTTAATTTGCCAATTCTCTCTTCTCCTTATTTACACACTCTTAAAAGTTTTGGCTATGAAGTAACCTCCAGCTATAAAATGTATGTAGGAACAGGTAACTTATATGTATATTCTTACTGATCAATAGCATTAGTATTATTTAATACTTAGACATATTTTAAATTAATTTCAGTTTTATTGGACTGAATGTAATTTTCGTGTGTAACAACAAAATTGCTTAAAGCGGTAGTAAACCGCCACTAAAGTAAAAATAAAGTATGCCCCCCCTGCATGGTTAAGTCATAATTTGTCTACTTGGTGTGCTAACAGCTTATCCTTAAGGCAGCGCGGAATTATTTTGTATACCATAATGTACTAGTATGTACCGCATACTATCACATTAGGACAGACTTACCTGTAAAGCGAATCCCTGCTGCGCAGAACTGTCACGGAACTTGGGCACTGCCATCGTCACCTTTTCTTCCTTTCCGGGTTCGTGGACTCCGGCCTTATGAATGGTCGAGGCTGCGGTGATGTCAATCCTGTGCACAGGGATGCCGCCCCTTCAGAGCGCATGCGTTGGTGACATCACCAGCAGCATCCCTTATGATTTTCTCCTAAACAGTGCAAGTTTAGGAGATATTCACTGTACCTACAGGTAAGCCTTATTATAGGCTTACCTGTAGGTACAAGTTCAAATGTGGAGTTTACCTCCCCCCGCCCCGAAGCACCTGTTGAGGGCATGTGGTCTAGTATGGTTTAGGATTCGGGTGCCCTTGCTTGTCCCCCCCCCCCCCTTTCCTGACTTTCCAGGCTGCTTGCTCGGATAAGGGACAGGTATGCATTATGGATCCCATGCCGATTTTTTGTTTTTGTTTTTGTTTTTTAATAGCCGTTTGCTGGCAATTGCAACCATGAGTCAATTTAAATGTGATTTGACTTGTTTTTTATTCTTTATAAATGGAATTTTTTGCTGCAGCATGTTCTATGCATGCTACAGATGCACCACTTTACAGGCAGACTAAAGCCTCATACACACGATCGGATTCTCCAACAGGGATGAGCCGAACACCCCCCTGTTCGGTTCGAACCAGAACCTGCGAACAGACAAAATGTTCGTGTAAACTTTAGAACCCTATTAAATACAATGAACTCGAACGTTCGAAATCTAAAGTGTTAATTATAAAGGCTAATATGCAAGTTATTGTCCTAAAAAGTGTTTGGGGACCCGGGTCCTGCCCCAGGGGACATGTATCAATGCAAAAAGAAGTTTTAAAAACGGCCGTTTTTTCGGGAGCAGTGATTTTAATAATGCTTAAAATGAAAAAATAAAAGTGAAATATTCCTTTAAATTTCGTACCTGGGGGGTGTGTATGATATGCATGTAAAGTGGCGCATGTTTCCCGTGCTTAGAACTGTCCCTGCAAAAAATGTCATTTTTGAAAGAAAAAAATGCATTTAAAACTGACTCGCGGCTATTAATGAATTGTCGGCTCCCGGCAATACATACAAAAGTCATTGATAAAAAAAAAAAAAAAAGCGTGGGGGTTCCCCAGAATTCAATTACCAGGCCCTTCAGGTCTGGAATGGATATTAAGGGGAACCCCGCCGCAAATTTAAAAAAAAATTGACGTGGGGTTCCCCCAAATATCCATTCCAGGCCCTTCAGATCTGGCATGGATTTTAAGGGGAACTCCACCCCAAATGTAAAAAAAAATGGCGTGGAGTCCCCCTAAAAATCCATACCAGACCCCTTATCCGAGCACGCAACCTGGCCGGCCGCAGGGGAAAAGGGGGGGACGAGAGAGCGGCCCCCCCTCCCTCCTGAACCGTACCAAGCCACATGCCCTCAACATGGGGAGGATGTCCCCATGTTGATGGGGACAAGGGCCTCATCCCCACAACCCTTGCCCGGTGGTTGTGGGGGTCTGCGGGCGGGGGGCTTATCGGAATCTGGAAGACCCCCTTAACAAAGAGGACCCCCAGATCCCGGCCCCCCCCTATGTGAATAAGTAAGGGGTACATTGTACCCCTACCATTTCACGAAGAAAGCGTAAAAAAATGTTTAAAAAAACACACAAACACCTTGAAAAAGTCCTTTATTTAAAAAAAAAAACAAAAACATTCCAGCGGTGAAATCCAGTGTCCCGCGGCGATCCCGATGTCCAGCGCTGTCCTTCATTGGTTGTGCCTGAGCGGACCTGATGGGGAACTCCCTCTCAGTATTTTTAAATGTATAGACCCGCCCCTTCTAAAGTTCCCCATCAGGTCCGCTGAGCGGACCAGATGCGGAACATGAGAAGGGGCGGGTCTATACATGTATTACCAAAGTGAGAGCAGTTCCCCATCAGGTCCGCCCCCTCAGTATGTCGGACCCGCCTACGTCATTGGCCTGAGCGGGGAACTTCCTTCACTATGTAAATTTAAATTTACATAGTGAAGGAAGTTCCCCGCTCAGGCCAATGACGTAGGCGGGTCCGACATACCGAGGGGGCGGACCTGATGGGGAACTGCTCTCACTTTGGTAATACATGTATAGACCCGCCCCTTCTCATGTTCTGCATCTCGTCCGCTGAGCGGACCTGATGGGGAACTTTAGAAGGGGCGGGTCTATACATTTAAAATACTGAGAGGGAGTTCCCCATCAGGTCCGCTCAGGCACAACCAATGAAGGACAGCGCTGGACATCGGGATCGCCGCGGGACACTGGATTTCACCGCTGGAATGTTTATTTATTTATTTTTTTAAATAAAGGACTTTTTCAAGGTGTTTGTGTGTTTTTTTAAACATTTTTTTACGCTTTCTTCGTGAAATGGTAGGGGTACAATGTACCCCTTACCAATTCACATAGGGGGGGGCGGGATCTGGGGGTCCTCTTTGTTAAAGGGGTCTTCCAGATTCCGATAAGCCCCCCGCCCGCAGACCCCCACAACCACCGGGCAAGGGTTGTGGGGATGAGGCCCTTGTCCCCATCAACATGGGGACATCCTCCCCATGTTGAGGGCATGTGGCTTGGTACGGTTCAGGAGGGAGGGGGGGCCGCTCTCTCGTCCCCCCCTTTTCCCCTGCGGCCGGCCAGGTTGCGTGCTCGGATAAGGGGTCTGGTATGGATTTTTAGGGGGACTCCACGCCATTTTTTTTTAAATTTGGGGTGGAGTTCCCCTTAAAATCCATGCCAGATCTGAAGGGCCTGGAATGGATATTTGGGGGAACCCCACGTCAATTTTTTTTAAAATTTGCGGCGGGGTTCCCCTTAATATCCATTCCAGACCTGAAGGGCCTGGTAATTGAATTCTGGGGAACCCCCACGCTTTTTTTTATTTTTTTTTTTATCAATGACTTGTGTATGTATTGCCGGGAGCCGACAATTCATTAATAGCCGCGAGTCAGTTTTAAATGCATTTTTTTCTTTCAAAAATGACATTTTTTGCAGGGACAGTTCTAAGCACGGGAAACATGCGCCACTTCACATGCATATCATACACACCCCCCAGGTACGAAATTTAAAGGAATATTTCACTTTTATTTTTTCATTTTAAGCATTATTAAAATCACTGCTCCCGAAAAAACGGCCGTTTTTAAAACTTCTTTTTGCATTGATACATGTCCCCTGGGGCAGGACCCGGGTCCCCAAACACTTTTTAGGACAATAACTTGCATATAAGCCTTTATAATTAACACTTTAGATTTCTCCCATAGATTTTTCGAATTTGCCACGAACACCCCAATTTGTTCGCTGTTCGGCGAACGGGCGAACAGGCAATGTTCGAGTCGAACATGAGTTCGACTCGAACTCGAAGCTCATCCCTATTCTCCAACTGGAATTGTGTGATGACAGGCTGTTGGCAGAAAATCTGACCGTTTGTACGCTCCATCAGACAATTGTTTTCGGATTTTCCACGGACAAATGTGGGATAGCATGCTTTAGAACTGGCTGCCAACAATTGTGTGTTGTCAGATTTTACAATCGTGTGTACACAAGTCCATCGGACAAAACTCCACAGTACAAACATGCATGCTCAAAAGCAATGCTCACCATAACGCAACATTAGCAGAAGTTGCCCTAAGAGTGGGGCTAAAGAGCAGAAAAAACACATAGTTTTGTGTTTGTTGGCCAACAATTCTTTGCCGTTTGTATGCAAGACAAGTTCCTGGCCAACACCCTTCGGACAAAAGTCCTACGCTTTGTCCGATGAAAATCCGATCATGTGTATGAGGCTTAAGGGGACCCTCCAGGCACTATATTTATAGGAATTTTTCGCTTTTATTGTTGCACTTTAAGCATCGTTAAAATCACTGCTCCGAAAAAAACAATTGTTTTAAAAAAAATTGCATTGATACATGTCCTCCAGAGCAGTACCCGGACCCCCATACTCCATTTATGGCCAATTACTTGCATATAAGCACTCAAAATGCGCACTTTTGATTGCCGTCGATGTTAGAACGGATCTAATAGGAGTTCCGCTGAGAACTGAACAGGAGGGTTTTCGGCCCATCTCTACCATTAAGCGATGTCCAACACATTGAGAAGTATGACCTGTCTTAGGTAGCCAGTGATTGTGTGCGGTGCACAATCGCAAAATACTGAAAAATACACAAGCAGCTATGTTTATAGCAATCTCAAGCATAACTTCAATGTAGTGCACTCACGAAAGTATGTGTCCCTTATTGGGTGGGTGATGTACAAAGTACGCCGCTGTCACTAAGTGTTTTAGGTAAAGTAGATGCACATTGTATACCACCTGTCTAAACTGGTGACCACTGTTTGCTTTTGTTTTTCCAAAAATTGGTAAAAAAAAAAAAAGGTATCAAAATAGGATGACTGTTTGGAAATGCTGTCATCCTATATTAAATCCAAAAGCAAACATTTATTATATAGCAGCTTATCAATTCTTCTGTGTGATTTTTAGGCTTTCTTTCTTTTGTTCTCATCTGGTGTTCTGGCCAGTAACGCTGTTGTTTTTCAACAGAACAAGTTCTTCTTCAAATATAACAGTGATGCCGCGTACACACGGCCGTTTTTCCCGTCGAAAAAAACGACATTTTTCCCATTCGACGAGAAAAACGATAGTCTGTGGGCTTTCTGTCGTTTTTTTCGACGAGAAAAACGGCATTAAAAACGACGAGAAAAATTAGAACATGTTCTAATTTTTCTCGTCGTTTTTTTCGACATGTTTTCCGCGGCAGTGTTTCCCATAGGGAAACACTGCCGCGGAGCCCACACACGGTCGTTTTTTTCGACCAAAAAAAAATGACATTTAAAACGGCCGTGTGTGAGGGGAACAAGCTGTTCCTCGTTTTTAACGTCGATTTTTTCGACGGTGTTTTCACCGTCGAAAAAATCGATCGTGTGTACGCGGCATTAGAGTGTTGCGACGAGCCATTTGCCACTGACAGGAGTGTTTATAATGATCAGCTTTTATTTATTTATGTGAAACCTTTATCCCAAAAGGAACAAAACTGTTGCTGTAACTGCTCATAAAGTTTTAGCTGGAGTTTGGCTTTAATTTGTTAGTGTGTCTAAATCTGCTAGTGCTTCTAACACTACCCTCCCCCCAGACTGCCAATGCTGCTGTCCAAGGGTGCCTCTGCTGCTCCTTCTTCCAGAGAGCCAGGGGACTCTAATACAGGATATCTGTTACTGGCAAATTCACCAGGTGAAAACAGAGTAAAATAAGCTCATGCAGCCACCGCATATAATATTTGGTAAGCTTTAATATATTCAATTTTTGGTTTGAGGTTTAATAATGGCTTAAGGGAACTACCACCAGAAAAGTGGCGTTAGAGCCATTTTGAATTCCAATCATTATATTCTAAAAGGTGTAAGGCCTCGTACACACGGGCGGGAATCCCGTCAAAAAAAAAAACGTTGGTTTTCTCGACGGGATTCCTGGCAAGCTTGTCTTGCCAAGCCCTGTGTACACACGCGCCATTCAAAAGAACCGCCGTTCTTTTGAATGGCATGAACGCAGTGACGTCATTGACTATGACGAGCCGGCGCTCGTCACATTCGATGCCGTCGCCGCCATCTTGCTACACCCTACACTACCCTTGTATGCTACCGTGCATGCGTCGAAGTCTCATCGAGCATGCGTGGGTTTCCCTGGACAGGTAAGCATACAGACGACCGGGTTTCTCGGCAGGAAACACTCTGCCGAGAATCCCGACGAGAAAAATAGAGAGCAGGGTCTCTATTTTTCTCGTCGGGATTTCTCATCGGGATTCCTGCTGAGAAACCATACACACAAACGATTTTCTCAGCAAAAAGCTCTCCCAGCAGTTTTTTTGCCGAGAAAACCGGTCGTGTGTACGAGGCTTAAAATGTTTAACCAAAAAATTCAGATATTAACAAAACGTTAAATAAATTACTCCAGAGGGGAACTCATATGTGTCTTTATTTGCCTGGAGTTCAGCAATAATTTTTGGTTGTACTTTATTTTTAGCAAAAATTCTAAGAACAAAAACTACAAGAAGCAAACTAAAGCCTTTAACCAGAAAAGCCTCTTCTGCCCCCCTATATGATTTATTTTCCTACCAGGACTGACTTTCCCTGACTTCATGGTTAAACTCCACCTACTGTCACCCTTGTGTCTTTTTATATAATCAGCTTCATAAAATATTCAATTCATGTACTTTGGTATGAAAATAATTGACCATTTGCTTCTTATAAGCCAATTACTATATGTGAATACATACCTGGTCGTTTCAGTATAAAAAATGCCTTACTATATGCTGAAGTAGACTCAGCATAACAATAAAATCGTAGACCATAATCTTCTTCTTTAACACTTGTAAAGGTTATATTTTGGCATTCCACTTTTTGTCCATCTTTGACTGCTTCACTGTAAGAAGAGAGATCATAATAATATTAGCTCAAACAAAAAATCCTTCTCTTTAGATGTGTCATGCTATTGATTAAAGGAGAAGTATGGGATGGGTTAAATAACTAGTACATATCACATTAGTCACATATCAGTTAATCTTTTTTACCTACCTCTTTTAGTTTTTACAGCATGTGCACATGAACTTTCCTTCTGCTGGCAAAAACGGTCCACTTTCAGTTTGAAAAGATCTCAGGGGGTGTGAACATCTCCACCAACACACCAACAAAACCCCTGCCTCTGCCCCCCTCCCCTAAGAGACGTGGCTGTGCTGATAGATAGGGAGGGGGAGGAGGGAGGAGGGAGAAGCGAGGGGGGAGCAGCTACGCTCTGTGAAGTTTCAGAAACAAGCAGAGGGAGGAGAGACGACATCAATCAAGCAAAATTACAAGAAAGGGGGTGGATCCAGACTCTATATTCACACCATTGTCTGGATGATGCTGTATGAAAGACTGTAGATCCTCCCACAGGTATTTATCTCGATTTTAACAGAATGGGGGCACTTCTGAGAGGGCTGGGAGGGTTTAGAGATATCAGCAGTTCACATAGAATAGATGTAAGCAAAAAAAAAGGAAACCCATACTTCTCTTTTAAAGCTTCTAAAATTGTATAATTTGTCCATTAAGGCAAACAGATTTTAGATGCAGCATTTTCATAACATTTGCGGCTGTTGCTTATCCCTAAAATCTATAAACCTCCCTTTAACCCCTTGCTTACTTGGCACATAAACCCCCTTCCTGCCCAGGCGAAATTTCAGCTTTTGGCACTGCGTCGCTTTGAATGACAATTGTGCGGTCGTGCGACGTGGCTCGCAAACAAAATTGACGTCCTTTTTTCCCCACAAATAGAGTTTTCTTTTGGTGGTATTTGATCACCTCTGCGGTTTTAATTTTTTGCGCTATAAACCAAAAAAGAGCGACAATTTTTAAAAAAAACACAATATTTTTGGATTTTTGCTATAATAAATATCCCAATTTTTTTTTTTAAAACAATTTTTTCCTCAGTTGAGGCCGATACGTATTATTCTACATATTTCTGGTTAAAAAAATCCCAATAAGCGTATAGTGATTGGTTTTCGCAAAAGTTATAGCGTCTACAAAATAGGGGAAAGAATTCTGAAATTTTTTTTTTTTTTTTTACTAGTAATGGCGGCGATCTGCGATTTTTGACAGGACTGCGATATTGCGGCGGACACATCGGACACTTTTGACACATTTTTGGGACCATTCACATTTATACAGCGATTAGTGCTATAAAACTGCACTGATTACTGTATAAATGTGACTGGCAGGGAAGGGGTTAACACTAGGGGCGAGGAAGGGGTTAATATGTTCCCTAATGTGTGATTGCTACTGTGGGGGGAGAGGACTGACTGGGGGAGGAGACCGATCTGTGTCCCTATGTACAAGGAACACAGCATTAGTCTCCTCTCTCCCTGACAGGACATGGATCTGTGTGTTTACACACACAGATCCGTGTCCTTGTCTCTGTACCGGCCGATCGCGGGTACCCGGCGGACATCGCGGCCGCCAGGCACGCGCATCGGCATCTCAGTGATGCGCCGGGCACGCACGCGCCCCCCAGTGGCCGGAGGAGCGGAGGCCGTATAAAGACGGCCTCCCGGCATTGTAGAACCACTTTGCGGCCGTCATTAGTCGTATGACGGGCGCAAAGTGGTTAATTTCTCATGTTGGAAACCATGTTCCTTTTTTCTACTGCTGACCAAGTGCATGATGCATTTCTATGTATTCTGTACATTAACTGCAATTTTGACTTGATATTTTTATTATTTGTGTTTAATTATTAAGCCCAATAATAGACACTGGGGTTGATTCACTAAAACTGGAGTGTGCAAAATCTGGATCTGGTGCAGCTATGCATGATAGCCAATCAGCTTCTAATTTTAGCTTGTTCAATTAAGCTTTTACAAAAAAACAAAAAAAAAACTAAAAGCTGGTTTGTATGCAGATCTGCATCAGATTATGACTCTCCAGTTTTAGTAAATCAACCTCAGTGAGTGTAACCTTCTTTAGCCTAAAATTGCTGAATACAAAGAACAGCATGTACTTACCTGTGTATCAAAAATAAATGCAATGGCAAATATCTAAACGAGTACAGACATAGGACATTAGAGTTGACACAGAGGCTGTTTACTTAGGCTAGCTATACATGCTAAACTATGCATGGAGAAATCTTCGCTGTCAGCTATTGTATTTAAGCAGCGTGACACCCACATGTCACTGTGGTCACTGTTCAGTGGACATTTCTCAACCCATCTCCTTTGATTTTTAAATTTTTCAATTGAACTTTGACAATCCTGGTAGTGCCGACAGAGCCACACATGGCATGAATTTTGGGCAATTCAGCAGGAGCTGGTCGAAATTCATACTATGCATGGTAAGCTTTAGCAAAGTCAATATCTACTTAGCTTAGTGAATATGTTGAAGCCAAGTTTCCTTTAACCATCCAGTCATTTACAGGTAAAATACAGCTTCACTTTGGTCAGTAAGTTCAGTTAAAGTTGTTCTAAAGACTGAAGGGATTTTACCTTCACCCATTCTATGCATGAAGGTAAAAAAACATTGCACAGAGCAGGTAGGTATGACATGTTTAGTATTTTTATTTTTCCTTTAGTATCACTTCAACATTTACTAAAGGAACAGTTTCTGTTCTGTTTTAAATGCAACTTCATGCACTGACAAACCTCTCTCCAGACAGTATGACCACCTTCTGACAATTTTTTTTAATTAAGACTTGCACCTTGAACAGTATAGGATTTCATGTCATCTGTGCTCAGTCTTGCCACGAAGAGTTAATCCAGCTCTGAGCAGCAGGGATGAGCCGAACACCCCCCTGTTCGGTTCGCACCAGAACCTGCGAACAGACAAAATGTTCGTGTAAACTTTAGAACCCTATTAAATACAATGGACTCGAACGTTCGAAATCTAAAGTGTTAATTATAAAGGCTAATATGCAAGTTATTGTCCTAAAAAGTGTTTGGGGACCTGGGTCCTGCCCCAGGGGACATGTATCAATGCAAAAAGAAGTTTTAAAAACGGCCGTTTTTTCGGGAGCAGTGATTTTAATAATGCTTAAAATGAAAAAATAAAAGTGAAATATTCCTTTAAATTTCGTACCTGGGGGGTGTGTATGATATGCATGTGAAGTGGCGCATGTTTCCCGTGCTTAGAACTGTCCCTGCAAAAAATGTCATTTTTGAAAGAAAAAAAATGCATTTAAAACTGACTCGCGGCTATTAATGAATTGTCGGCTCCCGGCAATACATACAAAAGTCATTGAGAAAAAAAAAAAAAAAAGCGTGGGGGTTCCCCAGAATTCAATTACCAGGCCCTTCAGATCTGGCATGGATTTTAAGGGGAACTCCACCCCAAGTTTAAAAAAAAAATGGCGTGGAGTCCCCCTAAAAATCCATACCAGACCCCTTATCCGAGCACGCAACCTGGCCGGCCGCAGGGGAAAAGGGGGGGACGAGAGAGCGGCCCCCCCTCCCTCCTGAACCGTACCAAGCCACATGCCCTCAACATGGGGAGGATGTCCCCATGTTGATGGGGACAAGGGCCTCATCCCCACAACCCTTGCCCGGTGGTTGTGGGGGTCTGCGGGCGGGGGGCTTATCGGAATCTGGAAGACCCCTTTAACAAAGGGGACCCCCAGATCCCGCCCCCCCCCTATGTGAATTGGTAAGGGGTACACTGTACCCCTACCATTTCACGAAGAAAGCGTAAAAAAAATGTTTAAAAAAAACACACAAACACCTTGAAAAAGTCCTTTATTTAAAAAAATAAATACATAAACATTCCAGCGGTGAAATCCAGTGTCCCGCGGCGATCCCGATGTCCAGCGCTGTCCTTCATTGGTTGTGCCTGAGCGGACCTGATGGGGAACTCCCTCTCAGTATTTTAAATGTATAGACCCGCCCCTTCTAAAGTTCCCCATCAGGTCCGCTCAGCGGACGAGATGCGGAACATGAGAAGGGGCGGGTCTATACATGTATTACCAAAGTGAGAGCAGTTCCCCATCAGGTCCGCCCCCTCGGTATGTCAGACCCGCCTACGTCATTGGCTTGAGCGGGGAACTTCCTTCACTATGTAAATTTAAATTTACATAGTGAAGGAAGTTCCCCGCTCAAGCCAATGACGTAGGCGGGTCTGACATACCGAGGAGGCGGACCTGATGGGGAACTGCTCTCACTTTGGTAATACATGTATAGACCCGCCCCTTCTCATGTTCTGCATCTCGTCCGCTGAGCGGACCTGATGGGGAACTTTAGAAGGGGCGGGTCTATACATTTAAAATACTGAGAGGGAGTTCCCCATCAGGTCCGCTCAGGCACAACCAATGAAGGACAGCGCTGGACATCGGGATCGCCGCGGGACACTGGATTTCACCGCTGGAATGTTTATTTATTTATTTTTTTAAATAAAGGACTTTTTCAAGGTGTTTGTGTGTTTTTTTAAACATTTTTTTACGCTTTCTTCGTGAAATGGTAGGGGTACAATGTACCCCTTACCAATTCACATAGGGGGGGGGCCGGGATCTGGGGGTCCTCTTTGTTAAAGGGGTCTTCCAGATTCCGATAAGCCCCCCGCCCGCAGACCCCCACAACCACCGGGCAAGGGTTGTGGGGATGAGGCCCTTGTCCCCATCAACATGGGGACATCCTCCCCATGTTGAGGGCATGTGGCTTGGTACGGTTCAGGAGGGAGGGGGGGCCGCTCTCTCGTCCCCCCCTTTTCCCCTGCGGCCGGCCAGGTTGCATGCTCGGATAAGGGGTCTGGTATGGATTTTTAGGGGGACTCCACGCCATTTTTTTTTTAATTTGGGGTGGAGTTCCCCTTAAAATCCATGCCAGATCTGAAGGGCCTGGAATGGATATTTGGGGGAACCCCACGTCAATTTTTTTTTTATTTGCGGCGGGGTTCCCCTTAATATCCATTCCAGACCTGAAGGGCCTGGTAATTGAATTCTGGGGAACCCCCACGCTTTTTTTTATTTTTTTATCAATGACTTTTGTATGTATTGCCGGGAGCCGACAATTCATTAATAGCCGCGAGTCAGTTTTAAATGCATTTTTTTCTTTCAAAAATGACACTTTTTGCAGGGACAGTTCTAAGCACGGGAAACATGCGCCACTTTACATGCATATCATACACACCCCCCAGGTACGAAATTTAAAGGAATATTTCACTTTTATTTTTTCATTTTAAGCATTATTAAAATCACTGCTCCCGAAAAAACGGCCGTTTTTAAAACTTCTTTTTGCATTGATACATGTCCCCTGGGGCAGGACCCGGGTCCCCAAACACTTTTTAGGACAATAACTTGCATATAAGCCTTTATAATTAGCACTTTAGATTTCTCCCATAGATTTTTCGAATTTGCCGCGAACACCCCAATTTGTTCGCTGTTCGGCGAACGGGCGAACAGGCAATGTTCGAGTCGAACATGAGTTCGACTCGAACTCGAAGCTCATCCCTACTGAGCAGTCCTCTTATTTTTTTTCAGTCAGATAAAAACTGACACACAGAGAAATAAAAGTCAGTTCTTCCCCCTTGCTGTGAGTGACAGGTGATTTACATATCTCATGCACAAGCCTGAGAGAGGCATTCTGTGTACTTCAGATCCCCTCCCCCTTTCTTCTTCAGCTCTCCCAGGATTGGCTGCTCCACACCTCAGCATGATTGGACATGCTGAAGTCATGTGGTGACTTTTCTGGGTTTTGACTGGATGTTAGTGATCATAGCAGAAGTTCAGTGTAAGAAATACACAGGAGAAAATGCACGTTGACAAGGGGAGTGTAGAGGTGGGCGGCACAACTCTACCCACCAAGCTCCGAACAACAGATCTGCCCACAGAAGCTGCAGTTTTTCGGGTCTCATAACAGACAGGGGAGAGATTTAACAGGTAAGGATACATGCAGGAGGCATGTATATCCTTAGAGATAACCCCTATGGCAGTAATTTAGAAAGGATGAGAGTGGGCTTACATCCACTTTAAAGTCGCTTGCGACTTTAAAGTAGTTCATACACTACTTTGGTCAGACTTTTAATGCGACTAAAGGGCCACAGACTTCAATGTTAATTCTCAAAAGTCCCATGAAAGTCACACCTGAATGTTTTACATACGGCATTTTTTTCTGACTCTGGAGGCACATCCTGGTTGAATCCTTAACAACCAGTACACAACATGGTTGTTAAGGAGCAGGTGCCCGCCTGCATCCTTGACAACAAATGAATAGTGGGCTGTTAACCTCCCTGGCGGTATTCCCGAGTGTGGCTCGGGGTGAATTTTCCATACCAAAAGTGGTAACCCCGAGCCACACTCTGGGCTGCATCGCAGTATCCAGGGAAAGTTACTTACCTTGTCCCCTGGATCCTGCAATGTCTCCCCGCTGTGTCTGCGAGCTGTCTCCTCCTCCGCTCGATTCACAGTGACAAGTGCCGAGCTCCGTTCCTTGCAAGCGTTGCAACGCACGGGGACGGAGCACGGTGCCAAGTTCAAAAAGTAAAAATCACAGTATACATACAGTACACTGCAATGTTACAGATTACAGTACTGTATCAAATAATTACACATCCCCTTTGTCCCTAGTGGTTTGTCCAGTGCCCTGCATGCACTTTTATATTATAAATAAAAAAAATTCTGCCTGGAAACTGGAGATTGTCCATAGCAACCAAAAAGTTTCCCTCAAAAGTGGTTATAGACCAGCTAGAAAACAGCGATAATAAATTAGAATCCCTTGCAGAATTGAGCGATAGTGATTTGTGGGGAAATTCGTCATCAAACACTGAAAGTAATGAAATTTCAGTGTTTTTGATTTGATTACATTATTGAATAATTTTTATTATTATATTATTATTTGTTATAATTATTTATAGTTATTTCTTATATTATAATTTATGATTTTGTGTTTCAAACTTTATCATACCCAGGATGTCTACTAGACTCTACTTTGGACAGATTTAAGTGAGTTATTTCTAAGAATTACAGGCTTACAATATAAAAAGCCAAATTTCCATGCAAAACAATTGTACCGCTTTGAGCATCAAAAATCTGACTTAATCATACCACCAGAGTGGTTAAGGAGCGGGCGGCTGCCACTTCCTTAATAACCGGTGACTCATCAGCTGTGAGCGGGATTCCCCACTGACAGCTGAATGTAAACAATAGAATGCCGGCATTAAAAAAAAAAATGGGTGGGGGTTTCCCCCAAATCATACCAGGCTCATCTGGTATGGGTTTTAATGGGAACCCCACACCAATTTTTTTTTTAAATGGTGTGGGGGCCCCCCACATAATCCATATCAGACCCTTATCTGACCATGGCCAGCAGGCCAGGAAAGGGGGGGAGAGCAAGAGCCACCCCCCAACCATACCAGGTCCCATGCCTTGAACATAGGGGGTAGACCTTGAACACTTTGGGGTAGGGGCCGCCCCAAAGCACCTTGTTCCCATGTTGATAAGGACAAGGACCTTTTACCCACCACCCTGGTCCAGTGGATGTGGGGGTGCCTTATCGGAATCTGAAAGCCCTATTTACCAAGGGGGCCCCCAGATCCCAGCTCTCCTATGTGAATGAGTAGAAGTACATAGTACCCCTACTCATTCACACAAAAAAAGAATAGTGTAAATAAAGACAGGAGTAGATCTATCATCAATCACGATGAACGCAACTCTGTCAACCCACATAAAAAAGGAGAGGTCAGCACCCGATGCTGGCTCCCGCCAACTGACAGCTCTGCTTCATAGCTGCCGCTAAATAGACTAAGGGGCAGGGCCACCCGGTGATGGCACCGGGTGGCCCCACCCCATAGTTTATTTAGCGGCAGCTACTAAGCGGAACTGTCAGTCGGCGGGAGCCAGCGTCGGGTGCGGACCTTTTTTTTTTCAGGCCAGTGGAGCGGCATTCATCGTGATTTAGAAGGGATCTGCACTGGGGGAGATATATATATATTAAATAAAGGACTAGTCAGAAACCGTCTCCTATCTTTATTTACACAATTTTTTACTATGTACCCCATGCTCATTCACATGGGGGGGCAGGGATCTGGGGGCCCCCTTGTTAAACAGGGCTTCCAGATTTTGATATGGCACCCCCACAACCACCAGGCCAGGGTTGTGGGGAAGAGGCCCTTGTCCTCGTCAACATAGTTGAGGGCATGTGGCCTGATATGGTTCAGAAGGGGGGGCACTTGCTCATCCCTCCTTCCCTGGCCTGCCAGGCTGCATGCTCAGATAATGGTCTGGCATGAAAAAAAATTGGCATGGGGTTCCCCTGAAAAAACAATCCGGACCTAAGGGTCTGGTATGAATTTTGGGGGGCTTTCATGTAATATTTAGAAAAAATGTTGGCGTGGGGTTCCCCTCAAAATCCGTTACAAGACCTGAAGGGCCTGGTATGAACTGGGGGGACCCCCATGCATATTTTTTTTAATGCCGGAATTCTTTTGTTTACATTCAACTGTCAGCAGCACCTTAAAGAACAACTAAAAGAAGAAAATTAAATCATTTTTTGTAGGGCTGTGGAAATTAACTATTAATTCCTTGATTAATCGATTAAGTTTTTTGATCGATCAAAATTCTTTTGATGGGTACTCGCCTCTCCGCCGGCTTCCGGGTCTTCAGTGAGTTCCGTCGGAGATCCAGTGATGCCACGGACACCGGCGGGGCTTGCCGTGTCCATCTGAAGGGCTCCTTTGCTGTGCCTTCATATCTGCATGCCGGCGGGACCTTATTATCTGCCACACGCAAGGGCTGTTACACTTCCCTCTATCAACCTGGGATTCTACAGCCATCCACTGGGAGTTGTGATAGTTCCCTTCACGGGACATCTACATGCCGACAGACTGATGTTAATCCCTCCTCATCTGGATTCAGCAGTGGTATTGTTGTACACATTTTTATACCAGTATTATACTTAGCTACATGTTTTTATGACTGCTTTTGCTACCGTTTGGTATTACTCGCACCATTTTTACAGTTTATGTAGCTACATCGATTTTATCTTCAGTGCAATATTTATTTTGTTACCTACTTGAAGACTATAAAAGTTTTAATGCTATTCCCATCGAGCGCTGCCTTTGTGTGTTTTTTGTATCCTGCTATCCATTTTTCCAGTGGTTGGTAGCTGCACTGGGAATCAGCCTGCAAGGAGATCAGCTAAAAGTAGTTGGATTTGTATGTGTGATATAATTAATCGCAATTAGTCGATTAATCGATTAAAAAAAACGATTAATCGAACATGAAAATTTTAATCAGTAACAGCCCTAATTTTTTGTTTATTAACTATTAACAAATGCAGTATACCACACTGACCTAAACATTCTTCTATATACTAACTGCAGCCTGATTCTTGGTAAGTGCTCATGTAATATAAGAGAGAGCCCAGAACTCCTTAGACAGGTTTCCACTGTTCAAATATTGAACCAGGTATTGAAAAAAAAAGAAAAGAAACCTATTCCCTATAATGCAAAAATACAATTTTATGTGATTTACATATACTTACTATTGTATTCCCTCTATCAGCCTGCCATCATCAGAATAGTCACTAATAAAAGACTCATTGTACCTCCAGATCAAAGAAGGGTTTGTACTTAACAGAGCTTTACAAGTTACAGTAACAGAAGTTCCTAAAAAAAGAAGATATAAAAACACCACAATATAGAGTAAATTAAAAAAACTGAGGAATCCAGCAGCGAAAGAATTGTTTGTTTGTTTTTTACAATAAAATATCTGTGCTACCTAAAAATAAACTAAAAAACATGCAACACAAATTTAAAGAGTATGTAAACACAACATTTCATATTCTTGATATGTGCCTGCTGCACTATGTATTTGTATGAAAAGGTATCATGTTCTCTTTGTATTGCTTCCTTTGTGGGAAATCCCTGGTATTCCTGCCAGTCCCTCTTTTTTCCTATTAAAAACTGACCACACCAAGGAGGGCCGCTGATAAGCCAGAACAACCAGCCCTGTTGTACCGGGCACGGCCAGCAGGGGGGGGGGGCGTGCAGCTTCACAGACAGTTCAGTGGAGAAAAACAAAAAAACGCTTTCTAATTTACACCCCCGCACAGCCGCGCCTACTAGCTTAGGGGGTGTTGTATTAATACCATGGGCATAGCATAAAAGGGTGCAGGAGTTGCCATAGCAATCCTGTATGTAGCTCCAGGGGGCCGTGGCTCCCTTGCTCTCATTGTACACGCTGGATTTTTCAATCACAAAATCCTGGAAACAGAATCCAGGTCCGATCCGCCTTGTGACTCCCAGGACCCCAGCTCAACTCTGTAATTCAGTCCAGAGCCTCTAGTTTGCTTTCTCCCCAGACCACACCCCTCCGTTGCTCTCATTGGCTGGAGAAGAGAAGTCTGAATTCCCTGTTAATAACATGAATTAGCAGCCCGGGACAGAAGCTTCTGAGGTAAGAGACCATCTGCTGTGCAGGAGAGGGCTCTCATATGGGAACAGATTAGAACAGGCACACTAACACTGCATCTGGCCTGCCAGCACAGACAACACAGACTCACAGACAGTCAGAAAAGTTTTGTAATGTAAACGACTAGGGTTGTCCCGATACCACTTTTTTAGGACCGAGTACAAGTACCGATACTTTTTTCCAAGTACTCGCCGATACCGATTACCGATACTTTTTTTTCAATGTCATGTGACAGTTTGAAAGATGGGGACTGATAGGTGGCACTGACAGGTGGCACTTATGGGCACTGACTGGTGACTGGCTCTGATGGGCACTAATAGGTGGCTGGCACTGATAGATGGCACTGATTGCACTGATATGTGGCACTTGTGGGCACTGATATGTGGCACTTGTGGGCACTGATAGCACTGATAGGTGGCACTTGTGGGCACTGATAGATGGCACTGATTGCACTGAAAGGTGGCACTTGTGGGCACTGATATGTGGCACTTGTGGGCACTGATAGCACTGATAGGTGGCACTTGTGGGCACTGATAGATGGCACTGATTGCACTGAAAGGTGGCACTTGTGGGCACTGATATGTGGCACTTGTGGGCACTGATAGCACTGATAGGTGGCACTTGTGGGCACTGATAGATGGCACTGATTGAACTGAAAGGTGGCACTTGTGGGCACTGATATGTGGCACTTGTGGGCACTGATATGTGGCACTTGTGGGCACTGATAGCACTGATAGGTGGCACTTGTGGGCACTGATAGATGGCACTGAAAGGTGGCACTTGTGGGCACTGATATGTGGCACTTGTGGGCACTGATATGTGGCACTTGTGGGCACTGATAGCACTGAAAGGTGGCACTTGTGGGCACTGAAAGGTGGCACTGATAGATGGCACTTGTGGGCACTGACAGCACTGATAGGTGGCACTTGTGGGCACTGACAGCACTGATAGTGCAATCAGTGCCACCAAGTGCCACCTATCAGTGCTGTCAGTGCCCACAAGTGCCATCTATCAGTGCCACCTATCAGTGCCCACAAGTGCCACCTTTCAGTGCTATCAGTGCCCACAAGTGCCACATATCAGTGCCGCCAAGTGCCACCTATCAGTGCAATCAGTGCCATCTACCAGTGCCACCTGATAGGTGGCACTGGTAGATGGCACTGATTGCACTGATAGGTAGCACTTGTGGGTACTGATAGGTGGCTGGCACTGAAATGCTGTGGGGAAAAAAAATGACACAGGATTTAAAATAAAAAAAAACTGCTGCAACGCCCATCTTGGTACACCCTGCACTCGGCTGAAGTAAGCAGCAGCAGACATCTTGTTACACCCAGCCCATATAGCTCGGGCTGGGTGTAACAAGATGTCTGCTGCTGCTTACTGCAGCCAAGTGCAGGGTGTACCAAGATGGGTGTGGGGACGTTCAGCCGCTGACGGCGACCGAATGCGACATCACCGGTCACCGATTCTGATGCGGCTGCGACCTGCACCCCTGCCAGCTTACCAGTTTCAACTGCAGGTGAGGGACTCGCTCTCCGCCCTGGTCTCCGCCCCCGGCCACACTCTCCGCCTTGGTCTCCACCCCCCGCCCCACTCTCCGCCCCCCGCCGCACTCTCCGTCCCGCTCTCTGCCCTGGTCTCCGCCCCCGCCACGCTCTCCGCCCTGCTCTCCGCCCCCCGCTCTCCACCCCCTCTCTGCGTCCGCTCTGGAAAAAAAAAAAAAAAAGTATCGGACTGGGCATCGGGAGCATTTGCGCGAGTACAAGTACTCGCGCAAATGCTTGGTATCGGTCCCGATACCGATACTAGTATCGGTATCGGGACAACCCTATAAACGACCTTAACACCTCCTGAGGGGCCCCCGACCAACCTGAAATAGGGACTGATGTTGAAAGGGGCTCTGATGTGATGGAGGGGGCTCTGATGTGATGGAGGGGACTCTGATGTGATGGTGGGGACTCTGATGTGATGGATGGGACTCTGTCCATTGTTCTACTGACTGACAATATCCACTAAGGTAGGAAAAGTTTAGATTTTTGCAGCGTCATTTGTTTTATTCTTTCTCTAAGTTTTCCCTAATATTAAAGTGTAAGTTCACCTTTACAGAAAAGTCTGTAAGGTGAACTTACACAGAACCCCCTCCTCACCCCCAAGTCCTGCTGATCTGCAGGGGCCCAGGCAGTTGCGTACCTAGAGCATTTGGCACACTGGACAGATCCTATATCTGGCTCCCCCCCCCAACTTTAAAATGTAAAAACACCCCACTGTGTCCCCTGCATACCTCTGCACCCCCCAATATCTCTTTGTCACTACTGTGTACCCCCTCTCCCCAACTGCACCCCGCAGCTCTGGACCCCTTTACACTACACAGTCCCCCCTCCACTATCTCTGAATCCCTGCACATTACACAGCCCCCCCAGCTCTGGACCCCTGCACATTACACACAGCACCCCCATCTCTGGACCCCTGCACATTACACACAGCCCCCCAGCTCAAAAACAACTTACAAGTATCTGTTGGGTGATTTAACTCACTGGTATAAATCCTAATATAGCATAACACTTTAGGGTGATGTCAGCTTTTACTAACATGGTACTCAGGGCAGCGGCATGTGATTACCCACAGCCAACCATCAAATAACAGCCTTTAGAGCAGTGGTTCTCAACTCCTGTCCTCAGGGCCCACTAACAGGCCAGGTTTGCAAGATAACTGAAATACATCACAGGTGATATAATTTGCTGCTCAGTGATTGCAGTATTCTAGTCTGCGTCTCCCCAAGGCAATACATAAAATGTGGCCTGTTAGTGGCTCATAAGGATACGAGTTGAGAACCACTGCTTTAGAGGATTTTGGAGCCTTTAGTCAATTAGTACAATTTTTGTGGGAAACATCATGTTTGCATTACACATATCTTCCCTGTGCATTAAATCCATCCAGGCCTTAGTGTATATTAGAAAACATTATTTAGGGGTGACTCTTAGCTCTGCGTGCGTCTCTCATGTGAACAGCAGACCACTTATCTCTCTCTCTCTGTCTCTCTCTCTCTTGTTCTCTCTCTCTCTCTCTCTCTTGGTTACTCAGGTGGTAACTTTGCCATACGAAGGCTTCAAGTTGGCAATAACATCCTGGTTCTTTGATTTCAACTACTTCTCCACTGTATTTGACAATCTTAGCACTCTCAACTAGAGATGTACAGAACTATTCGCCGGCGAACAGTTCCCGGCGAACATAGCTTGTTCGCGTTCGCCGCGGCCGGCGAACATATGCGATGTTCGGTCCGCCCCCTATTCATTATCATTGAGCAAACTTTGACCCTGTACCTCACAGTCAGCAGACACATTCCAGCCAATCAGCAGCATACCCTCCCTCCCAGACCCTCCCACCTCCTGGACAGCATCCATTTTAGATTCATTCTGAAGCTGCAGTCTTAGCGAGAGGAGGGACAGTTTAGCTGCTGCTTATTTTATAGGGAAAGCTAGGCTAGGCAAGTGTATTCAGTGTTCACTACACTCCTGAAAGACTCATCTGATCTCTGCTGTAAGCACAGCGTCCTGACAGCACCCCAAAAAGCCCTTTTTAGGGCTGGTAAAACACCAGTCTGCTTTTTTTTTTTTCCTGGACAGCATCTATTTTAGATTCAGTCTGTACTTAAGCTGCAGTGTTAGCCAGAGGAGGGACAGTTTAGCTGCTGCTGATTTTATAGGGAAAGCTATAGGCAAGTGTATTCAGTGTTCACTCCACTCCTGAAAGACTCATCTGATCTCTGCTGTAAGCACAGCGTCCTGACAGCACCCCAAAAAGCCCTTTTTAGGGCTGGTAAAACACCAGTCTGCTTTTTTGTTTTTTCCTGGACAGCATCTATTTTAGATTCAGTCTGAACTTAAGCTACAGTGTTAGCCAGAGGAGGGACAGTTTAGCTGCTGCTGATTTTATAGGGAAAGCTAGGCTAGGCCAGTGTATTCAGTGTTCACTCCACTCCTGAAAGACTCATCTGATCTCTGCTGTAAGCACAGCGTCCTGACAGCACCCCAAAAAGCCCTTTTTAGGGCTGGTAAAACACCAGTCTGCTTGTTTGTTTTTTCTGGACAGCATCTATTTTAGATTCAGTCTGAACTTAAGCTACAGTGTTAGCCAGAGGAGGGACAGTTTAGCTGCTGCTGATTTTATAGGGAAAGCTAGGCTAGGCCAGTGTATTCAGTGTTCACTCCACTCCTGAAAGACTCATCTGATCTCTGCTGTAAGCACAGCGTCCTGACAGCACCCCAAAAAGCCCTTTTTAGGGCTGGTAAAACACCAGTCTGCTTTGTTGTTTTTTCCTGGACAGCATCTATTTTAGATTCAGTCTGTACTTAAGCTACAGTGTTAGCCAGAGGAGGGACAGTTTAGCTGCTGCTGATTTTATAGGGAAAGCTATAGGCAAGTGTATTCAGTGTTCACTCCACTCCTGAAAGACTCATCTGATCTCTGCTGTAAGCACAGCGTCCTGACAGCACCCCAAAAAGCCCTTTTTAGGGCTGATAAAACACCAGTCTGCTTTTTTTTTTTTCCTGGACAGCATCTATTTTAGATTCAGTCTGTACTTAAGCTGCAGTGTTAGCCAGAGGAGGGACAGTTTAGCTGCTGCTGATTTTATAGGGAAAGCTATAGGCAAGTGTATTCAGTGTTCACTCCACTCCTGAAAGACTCATCTGATCTCTGCTGTAAGCACAGCGTCCTGACAGCACCCCAAAAAGCCCCTTTTAGGGCTGGTAATACACCAGTCTGCTTTTTTGTTTTTTCCTGGACAGCATCTATTTTAGATTCAGTCTGTACTTAAGCTGCAGTGTTAGCCAGAGGAGGGACAGTTTAGCTGCTGCTGATTTTATAGGGAAAGCTAGGGTAGGCCAGTGTATTCAGTGTTCACTCCACTCCTGAAAGACTCATCTGATCTGTGCTGTAAGCACAGCGTCCTGACAGCACCCCAAAAAGCCCTTTTTAGGGCTGGTAAAACACCAGTCTGCTTTTTTGTTTTTTCCTGGACAGCATCTATTTTAGATTCAGTCTGTACTTAAGCTGCAGTGTTAGCCAGAGGAGGGACAGTTTAGCTGCTGCTGATTTTATAGGGAAAGCTAGGCTAGGCCAGTGTATTCAGTGTTCACTCCACTCCTGAAAGACTCATCTGATCTCTGCTGTAAGCACAGCGTCCTGACAGCACCCCCAAAAAGCCCTTTTTAGGGCTGGTAAAACACCAGTCTGCTTGTTTTTTTTCCCCGGCACAGTAGCTTACATAAAAAAAAAACACAACAGTTTTGACTGCAGTAGATGAGCAGTCAGTTGCCTGCCAGTGTGTGTGTCAGACCTACAGTGTCTACTGTGCCAACTTCTGCCAGTGCACAGTGCCACTCATATCTGGTGTCACAGTAGCTTGCACGCATAGTACAACTAAACTAATCTAAAAAAAATGACAGGCAGAGGCAGGCCACCCCGCAGGGGCTGTCGTGGTCGTGGTGCTGTGATTCCCTTTGGCCCAAGAATAATGCCCAGTGTTCAGGGGCCACGTACCCTGAACTCGAAAAGTTCTGAGGACATAGTTGACTGGCTAACACAGGACAGCCAATCTTCTACAGCTTCCGCTCGGAACCTTGACGCACCATCCTTCTCCAGCTCAGCTTTGGGCACCTCTCAAGTTCCCACTCGCCCGCCTGCCGCCACCACCAACACTAGCACCACAGTTGCTTCACTTGATCTGTCAGAGGAGTTATTTACACATGAGTTGGAAGAAATGAGTGATGCGCAAACATTATTGCCAGAGGATGTAGATAAAAGGGATATGTCTCAGTCAGGCAGCATTACACACATGGATGTACGGTGTGATGATGATGATGTTGTACCCGCTGCTGCTTTCTTTGCTGAGTTGTCAGATACAAGTGAAGCGGTTGATGATGACGATGTGGATGTCACGTGGGTGCCCGCTCGAAGAGAAGAAGAACAGGGGGAAAGTTCAGATGGGGAGACAGAGAGGAGGAGGAGACGAGTTGGAAGGAGGGGTAGGTCGTCGCAAGGAGCTAGTGGCACAGTCAGACAGCATGTATCGGCACCCGGGGTCAGCCAGACAGCACGCCAATCAACGCATGCTGTTGCCACCACCAGAATGCCGCCATTGCAAAGCTCAGCAGTGTGGCATTTTTTTTGTGTGTCTGCCTCTGATAACAGCGATGCCATTTGCAACCTGTGCCAAAAGAAACTGAGTCGTGGGAAATCCAACACCCACCTAGGTACAACTGCTTTGCGAAGGCACATGATCTCACATCACAAACGCCTATGGGATCAACACATGATGACGAGTACAAGCAGCACACAAGCTCAAAGCCACCATCCTCCTCCTGGTCCAGCATCTTCAGCCACGTCAACCACTGCTGTCCTCCTTGCCCCCTCTCAACCATCTGACACTACGTCTCTCGCCTTGAGCAGTTCCTGTTCATCTGCCCACAGTCAGGTGTCTGTCAAGGACATGTTTGAGCGTAAGAAGCCAATGTCACAGAGTCACCCCCTTGCCCGGCGTCTGACAGCTGGCTTGTCGGAACTCTTAGCCCGCCAGCTTTTACCATACAAGCTGGTGGAGTCTGAGGCCTTCAAAAAATTTGTAGCTATTGGGACACCGCAGTGGAAGGTACCCGGCCGAAATTTCTTTTCACAAAAGGCAATCCCCAACCTGTACTCTATTGTGCAAAAGGAAGTCATGGCATGTCTGGCACACAGTGTTGGGGCAAGGGTCCATCTGACCACTGATACCTGGTCTGCAAAGCACGGTCAGGGCAGGTATATCACCTACACTGCTCATTGGGTAAACCTGCTGACGGCTGCCAAGCATGTAATGCGTGGCTCTGCAGAGGAGTTGGTGGTGACACCACCACGACTTGCAGGCAGGCCTGCTGTCACCTCCTCTACTCCTCCTACTCCATCCTCTTCGATAACCTCCTCGGCTGAGTCCTCTTCTGCTGCTGCGTCTTGCTCCACATCAACAGCACCCCCCCAGCTCCCCAGGGGCTATTCCACATCCCGGATACGGCAGTGTCACGCTGTCTTGGGGTTGACTTGCCTGAAAGCAGAGAGTCACACCGGACCAGCACTCCTGTCCGCCCTGAACGCACAGGTGGATCAGTGGCTGACTCCGCACCAACTGGAGATCGGCAAAGTGGTGTGTGACAACGGAAGCAATTTGTTGGCGGCATTGAATTTGGGCAAGTTGACACATGTGCCGTGCATGGCACATGTGTTAAATCTGATTGTACAACGCTTTGTGCATAAGTACCCAGACTTACAGGATGTCCTCAAGCAGGCCAGGAAGGTGTGTGGCCATTTCAGGCGTTCCTACACAGCCATGGCGCACTTTTCAGATATCCAGCGGCGAAACAACATGCCAGTGAGGCGCTTGATTTGCGACAGCCCGACACGTTGGAATTCAACACTCCTAATGTTCGACCGCCTGCTCCAACAAGAAAAGGCCGTCAACGAGTATTTGTATGACCGGGGTGCTAGGACAGCCTCTGCGCAGCTGGGAATTTTTTTGCCACGTTACTGGACGCTCATGCGCAATGCCTGTAGGCTCATGCGTCCTTTTGAGGAGGTGACAAACCTAGTCAGTCGCACTGAAGGCACCATCAGCGACATCATCCCATTTGTTTTCTTCCTGGAGCGTGCCCTGCGAAGAGTGCTGGATCAGGCCGTAGATGAGCGTGAAGAGGAAGAGGAAGAGTTGTGGTCACCATCACCACCACCAGAAACAGCCTTATCAGCATTGCTTGCTGGACCTGCGGCAACGCTGGAAGAGGAGTCTGAGGAAGAGGAGTCAGAGGAGGAATGTGGCTTTGAGGAGGAGGAGGAAGACCAACCACAGCAGGCATCCCAGGGTGCTCGTTGTCACCTATCTGGTACCCGTGGTGTTGTACGTGGCTGGGGGGAAGAACAGACCTTCAGTGAGATCAGTGAGGACGAGGAACAGGACATGAGTAGCTCGGCATCCAACCTTGTGCAAATGGGGTCTTTCATGCTGTCGTGCCTGTTGAGGGACCCTCGTATAAAAAGGCTGAAGGAGAACGACCTGTATTGGGTGGCCACGCTACTAGACCCCCGGTATAAGCAGAAAGTGCCAGAAATGTTACCGAATTACAGGAAGACGGAAAGGATGCAGCAGCTCCAAAATAAATTAAAAAGTATGCTTTACACAGCGTATAAGGGTGATGTCACAGCACAACGGGAATCTAACAGGGGAAGAGGTGAAAGTAATCCTCCTCCTACCACGACCATGCCGGCAAGGACAGGACGCTTTACAGACGTATTGTTGATGGAGGACATGCAGAGCTTTTTAAGTCCTACGCATCGCCACAGCCCTTCGGGGTCCACCCTCCGAGAACGACTCGACCGACAGGTAGCAGACTACCTCGCCTTAACTGCAGATATCGACACTCTGAGGAGCGATGAACCCCTTGACTACTGGGTGTGCAGGCTTGACCTGTGGCCTGAGCTATCTCAATTTGCGATAGAACTTCTGGCCTGCCCCGCTTCAAGTGTCCTTTCAGAAAGGACCTTCAGTGCAGCAGGAGGTATTGTCACTGAGAAGAGAAGTCGCCTAGGTCAAAAAAGTCTAGATTACCTCACCTTTATTAAGATGAATGAGGCATGGATACCAAAGGGACTGACAGTGGGCGATACATTTGACTTAAAAAGGCCTGATGAGATGAGCTGCCTTGGGCTAAAAATGGTCCACAAGCCGCAATGTTTTAGGGCACTTTCTGCCTGAAAAACATAATTTTTTCTGGCCGCTGCTACAGCAGCGGCTGCAACAATACCTAATTTTACAGGCATGTGTACATGCCTAATTTTTCTGGCCTCTGGTGCTGCACTGTGGCTGCAAAAAAAACAAACAAAAAAACACATACCTGTGTCAATTCCCCTTCGTGATCATTACCTTGTTGTGGTGAAGGGGCTTGCGTATCACAATGAAGCGACCACCTCTATGAGTGTGTTGGCAATGGCGTTGTTGGCACACCCCAGATGGTAAGGTCGTTGCTTCATTGTGAACAGACCAAAAGCGATCGGCTTGATAATTTTGCATAGAAAAAACATAAATTTTCTTTGTGATCATCTAAGGTGATCATTAAAGCCTTGCGGTTGTGCAAATGGACTGTTTGCAGTTGTTTGCGGTGCGTTAAACGGGGAGTTTGGTCTGTCCGAGTTTGGTCTGTCACTGTGAAGCGGGCGTAACCCTTACACTACCTGATCGATACAACATCATACCTGATGTTTTAAAGCACGTTATTCCAAACACATTAGGAATGTTAGGTGATTTATGCCCTTTATGGATTAAAACCCGACTCTGCGTCAACTACGTAATTTTCCATGGGAGTTTTGCCATGGATCCCCCTCCGGCATGCCACAGTCCAGGTGTTAGTCCCCTTGAAACAACTTTTCCATCACTATTGTGGCCAGAAAGAGTCCCTGTGGGTTTTAAAATTCGCCTGCCTATTGAAGTCTATGGCGGTTCGCCGGGTTCGCCCGTTCGCGAACATTTGCGGCAGTTCGCGTTCGCCGTTCGCGAACGGAAAATTTTATGTTCGCGACATCACTACTCTCAACCTCTCCCCCCTTTAGGTACTGCAATACCTTCAGACCAGTTGCTTTTATGGTGTGTATAGAGTGATCAATGTCCACACAGCTACAATTAATGTTTGCACTTTCTGTATTAGAATGTTATTGTGTTCTACATAGAATGAAGAGGAGCAACTTCAGTATCAGTCTCACATCATGACTGAAGTTTTCACAGGAACACGTTATGCTTGACTACTTACTCCACACAAAGGACCAATCACTCTTCCTATTCTCCTTACCTCCATAGAAAGGGCATATTTGACAACCACCTTGTGGAGCCAAAAAAAAACATTCTCCTCCCTCGCTCCAAAAGTCCTGCTAGCCGCATCTTTGGAGCAGTGAAGGAGCAGTGTGTTTACCGCTCCTTTACCGCTGCTGCCCATTGAAATCAATGGGACAGCGCGGCTATACCCTATATTTTAACCCTTTCTCGGCCGCTAGCGGGGGTAAAACCGCACCGCTAGCGGCTGAATATCGCGGCAAAAACAACGGTATAGCAACGCTAAAAATAGCGCCGCTATACCACCAGCGCACCTCCCCGCCCCAGTGTGAAAGGGGCCTAACTCTAACTGGACAGTTCAGGCAAGGATCATTCTACTGTATGCCTATTTCTGTAAAGCTGGCCATACACTGTTCGTATTTCAGCCAGTTGCTGATGGATTGTCAGAAATTCATTTAGAGGGTGGCCCTGTCAGGCCCTCTCACCCAACATCCTTTGCTTGTAAAAATGTAAAAAAACGGGTAGGAAATTGTCAACTAAACAGCACCTGCATTCAATCAAATGCAGCTGCTTTTCAGGTAATCTGACAGCATGAGGCTGGGTTCACACTATACGACACAACTTTCATCCTACTTTGCTCTGCGACATCTGTCCTACATTGGTCCGACATCTGTCCTACATTGGTCCGACATCTGTCCTACATTCATGAACAGGATACTACTTTGATCCTACTTCAATGATAGTCAATGGGCTGAAGCAGGATCAAAGTCGGACAGAAGTAGTACAGGGAGCATTTTTAATGTCGGACCGACTTGTGTCGGACCAGTTAAGACGGCTCTCATAGGGATTCATTGATTTTCACACGTCATGTCGCATGACGTGTGAAAATCAATGTTTCCCTATGAGAGCCGTCTTAACTGGTCCGACACAAGTCGGTCCGACTTTGAAAATGCTCCCTGTACTACTTCTGTCCGACTTTGATCCTACTTCAGCCCATTGAATATCATTGAAGTCGGATCAAAGTAGGATCCTTGTCCTAACCATCCGACATTTGACATCCGACATGGTGATTACAGCAGCAGTAAAAGGAATTTATCTCACCCTGGGATTGTTTTGATTGGTCAAAGGACAAGTCAGACTAGCACAATGTCGGATCAAAGTAGTATCCTGTTCATGAATGTCGGATGGATGTCGGACCAATGTAGGATCAATGTAGGACTGATGTCGCAGAGCAAAGTAGGATGAAAGTCGGATGAATGTCGTGTAGTATCAGTGTGAACCCAGCCTCACCCTGGGATTGTTTTGATTGGTCAAAGGACAAGTCAGACTAGCCCAATGTCGGATCAAAGTAGTATCCTGTTCATGAATGTCGGATGGATGTAGGACCAATGTAGGATCAATGTAGGACTGATGTCGCAGAGCAAAGTAGGATGAAAGTCGGATGAATGTTGTGTCGTATCAGTGTGAACCCAGCCTGAATTGAGGAATCTGTTAGATCTTTCTCATTCAGGCTGGGTTCACACTAGTGCGACACGACATCTGTCCTACTTTGGATCCGACTTTGCCCTGCGACATGAAGCCGACATATGTCCGACTTTCAATGAACGGGGATCCGACTTGGATCCCCGCCAATATCAGGCACTGTGTTTGGTATGAATCTTGAGGGGGAACTCCAGGCCAAATTTTAAATTAAAAAAACGGTGTGGGTTCCCCTCCAGAGGCATACCAGGCCCTTGGGTCTGGTCTGGATTTGACCGGGCGCCCCTACGCCGAAAAAACGGCGTGGGGGGTCCCCCCAAAATCCAAACCAGACCCTTATCCGAGCACACAACCTGGCAGGCCGCAGGGGAAGAGGGGGGGACGAGAGAGCGGCCCCCCCTCCCTCCTGAACCGTACCAGGCCGCATGCCCTCAACATGGGGGGTTTGGTGCTCTGGGGCAGGGGGGCGACCTGCGGCCCCCCCACCCCAGAGCACCCTGCCCCCATGTTGATGAGTACAGGGCCTCTTCCCGACAACCCTGGCCGTTGGTTGTCGGGGTCTGCGGGCGGGGGGCTTATCGGAATCCGGGAGCCCCCTTCAATAAGGGGACCCCCGGATCCCGGCCCCCCCACCCTATGTGAATGAGTATGGGGTACATCGTACCCCTACCCATTCACCTGGTGGCAAAAAATTGCAATAAAAAAACCACACAGCTTTTTAAAGTATTTTATTGCACAGCTCCGGGGGTCTTCTTCCGACTTCGGGGGTCTCCGGTGTCGTCGCCGCGCTCTCCGGTTCTTTCTTCTGCCGGGCCTCCGCTAACTTCTTTTTAGCTCTTTTGCTAACGGAGGCCCGGACTTCTCCGTCTTCTCGTCCGGCTCTCCGTTGTCCTTCTGCCGGCCCCTCCACTAACTTCTTCGTAGCTCTTTCGCTAGTGGAGGGGCGCGGTCTTCCCGTCGTCGCAGTCGGCGTCTTCTTCCCTCTTCTCCTCCTCGATGTTGACGCGTCGCTTCCTCCCGCTGTAATACTGGCTCTCCGCTCCGCTTTAATATAGGCTTCTCATGACGTCACAGTCACATGTTCCGGGGCACATGGCCCCGGAGCATGTGACTGTGACGTCATGGGAACATGTGACTGTGACGTCATGGGAAGCCTATATTAATGCGGAGCGGAGCGGAGAGACAGTATTACAGCGGGAGGAAGCGACGCGTCAACATCGAGGAGGAGAAGAGGGAAGAAGACGCCGACGGCGACGACGGGAAGACCGGCCCCTCCACTAGCGAAAGAGCTACCAAGAAGTTAGTGGAGGGGCCGGCAGAAGGACAACGGAGAGCCGGACGAGAAGATGGAGAAGTCCGGGCCTCCGTTAGCAAAAGAGCTAAAAAAAAGTTAGCGGTGGCCCGGCGGAAGAAAGAACCGGAGAGCGCGGCGACGACACCGGAGACCCCCGAAGTCGGAAGAAGACCCCCGGAGCTGTGCAATAAAATACTTTAAAAAGCTGTGTGTTTTTTTTATTGCAATTTTTTTCCACCAGGTGAATGGGTAGGGGTACGATGTACCCTATACTCATTCACATAGGGTGGGGGGGCCGGGATCCGGGGGCCCCCTTATTGAAGGGGGCTCCCGGATTCCGATAAGCCCCCCGCCCGCAGACCCCGACAACCAATGGCCAGGGTTGTCGGGAAGAGGCCCTGTCCTCATCAACATGGGGGCAGGGTGCTCTGGGGTGGGGGGGCCGCAGGTCGCCCCCCTGCCCCAAAGCACCAAACCCCCCATGTTGAGGGCATGCGGCCTGGTACGGTTCAGGAGGGAGGGGGCCGCTCTCTCGTCCCCCCCTCTTCCCCTGCGGCCTGCCAGGTTGTGTGCTCGGATAAGGGTCTGGTTTGGATTTTGGTGGGACCCCCCACGCCGTTTTTTCGGCGTAGGGGCGCCCCTTCAAATCCAGACCAGACCCAAGGGCCTGGTATGCTCCTGGAGGGGGAACCCATGCCGGTTTTTTATTTAAAATTTGGCCTGGAGTTCCCCCTCAAGAGCAGTACAGCACAAGTCGCATGCCAAAGTCGGATCATGCAAGACTGCGGTCCGACTTTGATCCGACTTCAATGATAGTCAATGGGCTGAAGTCGGATCAAAGTCGGACCAAAGTAGTACAGGGAGCATTCTCAAAGTCGGACCGACATGTGTCGGACCAGTTAAGACGGCTCCCATAGGGAAACATTGATTTTCACACGTCATGCGACATGAGCTCCCAATGTCGGAGCGTTTGTCGCCCCAGTGTGAACCAGGCCTCAGGCTAAAAAAGCGGTGTATGGCCACTTAAATTTTAAAGAAGATCTATCAGCAGAAAAATAGACAGTTTGTTAAAACCCCTCAGCATCCTGTGCACATAGCACTTGTACCCATCTAAATCTATGCAGGGGTTGCTGAGCTGTAGTGTCTGATAGCTAACCCTGTTCACCAGGCTAACTATGCAATAACACACTGATCAACCAGGACAACATTTTGACTGACAGCTGAGGAGAAGACGGGGGGTGACAGACAGTGCACACAGAACGCTCTGAACTCTGTATAAATGAAAGAGGAGAG
The DNA here is from genome assembly GCA_029206835.1 of Rana muscosa. NCBI lineage: Eukaryota > Metazoa > Chordata > Amphibia > Anura > Ranidae > Rana > Rana muscosa. The sequence continues at coordinate 679,986,178 of CM055117.1, read as the reverse complement.
ATGAGAAGACACGTCACTGCAAAATGGAGAGGGTGTAGACAGGTGCCAATTATATGGCTGGGCTGCCTGGGTGGGAAAGGATAAATGCAGGTTCTGTATTTTCCCATGCTTATCTGGGTTCTGCCCTCCACCGTGTGGTACATATAAATAGAAGGAAGGTTGGGCTCGAGAGGAGAAGCAGGGACTGCATGGGAAAGTGGAGAGAAGTCCACCTATGAAAATTTAACCAATAGCAACCCACAAGCTCCCTGCACGGGACTCCACCTCTTATGGACTACTACCTGGAAAGGTATGCCTGGGCAGCCTGGGGATAGTTAGAGGAGAACAATGTGCACTTTGGAGCATATAATTGTTGCATGTTAAGTAAAACTGTTAGCCATTCAAAAGCCTGGTCTGAAGTTATTTATAAAGGGCTGCATGGTGGTACATGACATATCTAAAAGAACAGGTTCTGAAGAGCACACACAGTGTTAGAGAGGAAGGAACGGATGGCCACCACAAAGGGTTCACTCAACAAAGAGTTGGAGGAAGGAATGTAGTTACTACAGGTAACCATGGGAACTGGTGGGACTTAACAGCAGCCAGACAGTGGAGAGTGGCACCAGGCATGGCACGGGTCCTCTGGTAGCAAGGGGGTTGGTGCTCTGGCTCCCTTCCTAGAGGTCAGTTCCCCAAAAGCAACCAGGACCAAACCCACAGTATGGAGACCCCAAGAACCTACTTGCATGGAACGGGAGAGCTAAAGGAGTTGATTAAGTGCACGCATAAGGTCCTTGCTGGGAGTGAGATGACAGAGGAAAGCTGGACTGGTAGAGTGGGACACAGGCTCAGCTGTGTCCCCTCTAAATGCTACTGTATATTCTGGAAGATAGGTGTGAAGCGATAAGGAACAGGTGTGACACAGAAGGCATCAGTATGTCGCTACACAACTGCGCACAGTGTACAGCTCATCTCTAAGCTGGTGTTCAGCATTAATGTTGACTTTCACATGAACGCGGCCCCGCCTGGTCCCGAGCATTGGTGAGCACATACACACAAAGTGGTACCCCAATGTACAGGGCAGGTAGGCCCTGCCCACAAGGGGTGGGGCTCAGGGCTGGTTGCAACTTCCAATCTAGAAGCGCCAACATTTATAGGCTTCAGGAGGGGTGGAGCTACAACCACCAATGGCAGAATCTTTTTTTTTTTTATCATTAATGCTCGAATTTTAGAAGGGACAATGTGCACAGGACTCCCTGGGGGATTTAACAAGTTTTGCTTCTGATTATATGCGTTCTTTAAGTGTAAGCATTCAATTTTGATACATAACCCTTGATCAGAGGTTTCAGTTTTTTTGGGGTTTTTTTAAGCGCAACTTAAGTCGCACTTTTTTTTTTTAAATCCTTTTATTTTCCATTTACTCAATCAATACATGTGATTTGTGCATTTAGTCTTACACATTGATATATAAACAAAAGCATATTAAAATTCCTGTCCATACAAAAAAAAAAAAACCTAATCAATTTACAGTACAACAGTGACATTTAAATTTTTCCCTTTTACTCCCCCCCCGCCCAACCCTTTAAATCTTAACAACCTGGGTCTTTTCTCCTGTTCGCAAACTCTCCCAAATCTAATGCATTGTCATTAGCGCATTTAACTTATAATTCCCCCCCCCCCCCAACCGCCCCATAGGTTTCTACATCAGGAGCCTATCCTTTACCAGTTGTAATGACACAAGGCTAGGATCCTCCAGCCATGGTTGCCATATAAGATTGAATTTATCCACTGCCTTTCTACGTCTGTAGGCGAGCCGTTCTCTGAAAAGCAAGGAATTGACATACGCAATCCACTGCTTCCCTGTGGGAACCGTCTCTGCCATCCAATATCACGCTATTAGCTTTCTAGCCAGGTACATCAGTCTTATTATCATATAGTACTTTCCTTGTGGGAACTTTTCAGCTTCAATCGCCCCAAGCAGGTACACCAAAGGGTCCAAGGGTATAGGTACCTGGGCCACTCTTGTGATGTTCTGGGAAACCTCCTCCCAGTATCTGTGGAGTTTTGGGCACCTCCAAATTAGATGTATAAAGTCCCCTTGCTGTACTTTGCACTTTGGGCACAAGGGGGAGTCCTTTCCTCCCCACTTGTAAAGCTGTACTGGTGTTCTATAGGCCCTATGCAGAATAAATAATTGTGATAATTTGTGGGACGCTGATACAGATACCGCCGGAATAGAGTCCAACACCATATCCCACTGGTCCCCATCTATATCTCCGATGTCTTCTGCCCATTTACTACGACATCTAAGGGAGGCATAGTCCTGTATTGAGGATAGTAATTCCGCATATGTTTTTGATATTAGTCCTCTCCGGGTATCCACCTGGAGGACCTCCATCAGCAGATGTGACGATGATATTACTAAGGATTGTGTCATTTGCTGTGCCTGCAGAGCATGTCGAAGCTAAAGATATTGATAAAAGCCCCTTGGGGCTAACTGGAATTCCTGGCACATCTGTTCATATGTTTTTAACACTTCTCCCTCGTACAGTTGCGAAAAAAAACAAATCCCTCTCTCTTTCCAGGAGATAAAGCCCTCTAGGTCCTGTAACTCTGGGTATCTAGGGTTTTGCCATATCAGGGTAAAGGGCAGTGGGCCCCTTAACCTCAAAGCCTTCCGGATCTCCCCCAGACCAGTCGCACTTTCACAAACTGCAAGCAGTAAGCTCTTTATTTCAGAAGAGATACGCAACCTTCTGCAATAAAAGAAACCTAATCTGCTTTGGAATGTACAGTGAGCTGTTACATTCCTGCACAGTGCCTATGTGCCGGGGTGACTGCTCCTCCTAAGCATGTGCAGGAGCAACATCATCCCGCACGGCAAAAGAAGACGACCACAGAAGGTTCCAGTGAGGGATCTGTTAAAGGAGAGGTAAGTATTGTGTAATTAAGTTCTGTCTCAGTTTGGGGTAGAATGATATCTTGTGCAATTTTAAAAACATAGCAAAACTCACCTAACTCGGCATCTATAAAGTTATCTGTTGGATACAATATTTGGGGTTTCAAGTTGGCTGTAAGGGGTAATTCTGAAAAAAAAAAAAATCATATTACATATAATGCATTCTAGATTTCAGTATCTATTTATACCATTGTGCTGTATGCTGTGCATACAAAATTTTACATTTTATATTTACTTTTGCACTGAAGGCTAAATACTGTTTTAGACACCACGTAATGATAAAAAGAAGTGCTAGCTTTTCTCTATGGAATAAATCGACAAAACATTTGTTGAAATATTAAATTCTTAATATAGTGTATAAAGTATTTGACCATGCTTGGTGGCCGGGATGTGAGCGAGGAAGGACGTGTGCAGCATAGGCTCCCGCCATCCGTCCACTTAATCCGCCTTAATCCTTCTATTCTCCTTCCATCCTGCTCAGCAAGCACCGGGCTGTGGTCTGGGGGGACACCCCGGTCCTCCCCATGACTGGGAAACGTAAATTGGCTAAGAAGGCAGCAGCGAAATCCGGCCATCTTGCCTGCCATCTCCCTGTCTCTGAGCTCTATTGCGGTACAGACGGACCCAGGGATGGCGGCTCTCGGGACATCTGCTCTGGAGGGAGCCTCGGCAGCATTTCGTGAGGATCCGGAACCCTTGGGGGAGCAGTCCACCGCGGCGATCCCGGCGGCCATTGCAGACAGTAAGGCCTCTGTGGAGGGTAAGATTGATACCCTAGCCATAGAGTGTGGGCTTATTAGGCAGGACATGGACAGGTTCAGGGGCCGACTTACGGAAGCAGAACACTGCATATCTGCTGTGGAGGACACCACCGCCACCACATTGCGCTCAGTGTCTGAGCTGCAGCAGCAGGTTAAAGTCCTTATGGCACGCTCTGAGGACGCCGAGAATCGCCTCAGGCGCAATAATGTGCGGGTGGTGGGGCTCCCTGAGGGTGCGGAGGGCCCCAACCCTGTTGTATTTGCAGAGACTTTTTTTAAACAACTCCTTGGCCTGCAGAACCTGTCACCAGTATATGTTGTGGAACGTGCCCATAGGGTGCCCACTGGTCGGAGGCCTGCCGGCCCATGGCCGCGTGCATTTCTGGTCCGCCTGCTTAACTTCAGAGACAGGGATCTGATCCTGGCGGAGGCCCGCAAGCATCAGGAATTGAAACATGATAATGCTATCATACATCTCTATCCTGACTTTTCTCCGGATTTGCAGAAGAAAAGGCGCTCTTTCACGGATGTCCGCAAGCGATTGAGGGAGAAGAACCTGGTCTACAGTATGCTGTACCCGAGTCGTCTAAAGGTTATTCATCATGGCTCTTCAAAATTTTTTGATTCCCCTGTGGAGGTGGCGGAATGGCTGGACTCCATTGCCTAGAGAGGTGTGCAAGTGACAGGTTGGTTGTGAATCCTGACTCTGGAACTGCGTGCCCCCTTGCTGGGACAAGTGGTTGTTGTTTCCAACATGAATATCCGATACTGTGCGGTCATCTAGCTGCAATTATCCTTTTTTTGGGGGGAGGGCACTGTGTCTACTACCCGGGGTCTTTGGTCCATTCATCATCGGGAGCCCTGCTGGATGATACTACGTGTCCGCCGGAAGTGACCCCCTACTGAGTGGATGAACTCTCTGAACTATCCACTACTGTTTCTCTGGTTTCTGGGAACAAAGTTTCTCGGGCGTGTTTTTGGTTTGGTTCGCCTAGAGCAAACAGGGCGTTGGGATGTTGAACTGTTAATTTTTTGGACTGTTTTGCTTTTTTTCTTTTTCCTTTTTCTTTTTTGTTGTTTGGGGCTATTTTTTTTACCCCGCTTGCGCCCTGCTTCACAAGCTGGTGCAGATGGGTGGGTACCTTGCCTAGTATGGTTCCTATTGTGCAACTGCTGTTATATGGTGGTCCGTGGCTCTCTGTGTTCAGGTTCTCCCCCCTCCGGCCTCCCCTGTCTGGTGCTCTTCTCCTTCCCCCATATTGTATTCTCTTCAACGTGATGAGTGACCTAACACTTATCTCATGGAACGTCCGTGGGTTGAACTCTAAATTTAAACGCTCGCTGGTCCTGCAATATCTTAAAACCCTTGGTCCCCACATTATCCTTTTACAAGAGACCCATCTCATAGGCTCTAGGATACTGTCCCTTAACAGGAACTGGATACAGAGGGCCATACACTCCACCTACTCCTCTTATGCGAGAGGGGTGGCTATTTTAATCCATAAAAAACTGGTATGTAACATTGAACATGTGGTGACGGATCCGGGTGGCCGTTATGCTATTGTGGTCCTCACTGTTGAGTCTCAATTAATTGCAATAGTTAATGTCTATGTCCCCCCTCCCTTTAAAAATGAGGTTCTCTATCAGGTCCTGGACAGGGTGGCCGCATTTGGCCCCCTGAGGCTATTTGTGGCTGGGGATTTTAATAATGTTCTTGATTACTCCTTGGATTCCTCAAATCCAAATAGGGCGCGGAACCTTGACCTGGGGCTTTGGGCAGACGCAGCGGCTTTGGAGGAGGTCTGGCGGTGGAAGCATCCTGGTGAAAGAGGTTACTCCTATCTTTCCCACGTCAGTACCTCCTCTTCCCGTATTGATTTGGCATTTGCCAACCCTGCTCTCTTGCCCCACGTTGAGGAGGTCCGTTATCTGGCCGGGGGTCTTTCTGACCACACCCCTTTGTGGGTGGCAATGACTTGTGCTGCTCGGGGCCGCAGGAGGGTATGGAGGCTACACCCTGGTTGGGTGGACGAGCCCTCCGTCAAGGCCCTGGTTTCACCTCATTTGCAGGAATATTGGCAGCATAACGAGGGCTCAGCGGGTGGGCCGGTGGTGTGGGACGCGTTTAAAGCGTCTACACGAGGGGCATATGTGTCGGCCATAAAGGCTGCTAGGATGGAGAAAAATCTGAGGAGTTGCAGGCCCATGAACTTCTGTGCGCACAGACGCATGCCAATGCGCCTTCCCCCGCTTCTCTGATTGAGCTGCAAATGGCCAGGAGGGCCCTTCTGGTACATTTTCAGGACTTGACCCACTGCACTCGCAAGAGTAGGGCTGAAGAATTGTTTGAGAGGGGCGATAAGAATGGGAGGCTGTTGGCGTACCTCTCTGCGGACACTAGGGCGCATACCGTCGTCCCGTGTGTCTCTTCCCCAGATGGGACCATAATAAGAGATAGTGGGGGCATAATGCAGGCCTTTGTGTCCTACTATTCGGAACTTTATTCAGCTATCCCGCCATATGACCATCGGGACCTGACTGACCTGCTGGGTCCCCTTCAGATCCCGGAGTTGTCCGAGGAGGTGGTGGCCAGTCTGGAGGCCCCCTTCACGGACAAAGAATTGGCGTCTGCCATTGCATCTTTCCCTAACTCTAAGTCGCCGGGCCCAGATGGACTCCCGGCAGAGTGGTATAGGCAGTATTTGGATGTTTTATCCCCCAGACTCTTAAAACTATATAGTGACTGTTTTGACTTAGGGGACCTTCCGGCATCTTTCTACGAGGTGCATGTTGTGTTACTCCCCAAACTTGATAAGGACCCTCTCTGCTGTTCTTCCTATAGACCCATAGCGCTCTTAAATATGGATCTGAAAATCCTCACCAAAATGATAGCTAATAGACTGATGGAAATTATACACCTCTTGGTATCGCCTGACCAGACTGGATTCATGCCCCGGAAAGCCACTGATATAAACCTGAGACGGGTGTTTACTCACACACAGTTGGGGGCTGGGGTGTCTTCGGGGGGGGGCTCTGGTGTTCTTTGACCTGGAGAAGGCCTTTGACTCCATTGATTGGGGTTATATGACCTATGTCCTGCAACGCATGGGGTTCGGCCCCAGCTTCCTTAAATGGATTTCGTTGTTGTATGACCACCCGGTTGCGGCCCTCCGCTTTAATGGAGGGGTGTCTGGGACTTTTCCGGTGTCCAGGGGCACCAGGCAGGGGTGTCCGCTTTCACCCGGCCTGTTTGCTCTCGTCATGGAGCCTCTGGCGATTGCGCTACGTTCTTCCTCCCAAATCCAGGGCATCTGCGTGGGCACACTAACTGAAACCACAGCACTTTATGCGGATGACTTAGTGTTGTTTATCAGAGATACTGGGCCTTCTCTACGGGCGGCATTGTCACTTTTGGAAAAATTTGCTGCAGTCTCTGGGCTCCGGGTTAACTGGACTAAGTCTAAGATACTTCCCCTGTGCTCCCACCCTGTCCCTGACCGGGCTGATCCTGACGCTCCTTTGCAGTGGGTCTCCCAAATTAAATACTTAGGGCTCCAGATCACTAACTCTGTGACGGACTTTGTTAATCTCAATATCTCTCCGCTACTCATTGCAATATCTAAAAAATTTCAGGCTTGGAAAAATCTCCCATTGTCCCTCATAGGGAAAATCAATTTGATTAAGATGAAGGTTCTGCCACTATTGCTATATACCCTTAGAAATTCTCCAGTGTGGATTCCCAAGTCCCTTTTTAAATCCATTGATACCATGATTTCCTCCTTTTTGTGGCGGGGAGGCGTCCCCCCCCCCTTAATTGGCGATTTTGCAGCAGCCATGTGGGGAGGGAGGGCTTGCAGTCCCTAACTTCCATTAATATTTTTTGGCTGGGCAATTAGCGGTGGCCCACCGCTGGTTAACTGTTCCTCCGGATGATACGTCTGTATCCCTGGAGGCTGCCTGTGTGGGCTCTTATGAGGCATTGTCTCATTTGGTCTACAGGGGCCTGAGGGCTCCTTACCCTTTGACACACTCCATGCGCTCAGTGATGAGGGCCTGGGCTGTGGTCCAGAGATTGCGGTCACCTAGCTCTACTAGATTATCGCCTAGTCTCCCCTTGTGGAGGAACCCTAACCTACCACATTTTTTCTGCTACCCGGATCCGGCGGTTTGGACGAGGTGTGGAATTAAGCTTTTGGCCCATGTTGTGTCCGATGGTACCCTATTGTCCTTTGATGAACTGAAACAAAAGTATGATTTACCCAACTCCCACTTTTTCAGGTATCTGCAGTTGAGGCATGCCTTTCACTCGCAGTTTGGGGGGACCCTTAGCCTGGAGCCCAGTGATCTTGAGCTATTGGCGCGCAGCGAATCTCTATCAAAACCAGTTTCCAGTTTTTACAAAGACCTGTTCCCGGAGACTGCTTTCCTACTCAGACCCTGCAGAGCTGCTTGGGAGGCTGTGGCCCCGGGGTTGGACAGAGATGATTGGGATGACATGTGGGGGACGGCTTTTCAATGTTTGGTCTCGAGTAGGGACAGACTGATCCTGTATAAGTTTCTGCACAGAGTTTATCTTACTCCGGCAAGACTGGCAAGGATGTATGGGACGCAGAGCTCTCTCTGCTGGAGATGCTCTGCACCCTTAGCCACCTTTATGCACATCTTTTGGGAGTGTCCACCAATTAAACACTACTGGCAGGCCGTTGCTGACTGTATTAGGTCAGTCACATCCATATCTATCCCCATGTCTGTTGAGGTTTGTCTCCTACATTTGGTTGAACCCCTGGCCACTACCAGGGCTATACGAACTTTACGCATGCTTTTGTTATACTACGCTAAAAAGCGCATCATCCTATCATGGAAGTGTTCTGTAGCTCCTACTGTTGACGCGTGGAAAGTGTTGGTCAATAAAGCAATACCCTTTTATAAAGCCACTTATTTGAGTAGGGGGGCACTGACTAAATTTGATAAGGTTTGGGGGGGTTGGATGGCTACTATAGATACGGCATCCGATTGATCTATTAAAATTGTAGGGATGGGGCAGTGTCTCCTTTCCTGAGGTCCTGTGTCTGGGTGGGGGGGTTTGGGGGCGAGGGGGGAACTGTTTTCATAAGCTTTATCTAACTTGTTTTTACAGGGAGCTACTGGACTGTACTTCTCAATCATGGCGGGCCGCATCTGGTGGGTGGCCCGTGACATCTGTGTTCCTATCTAGGCAAGGGGGGGGGAGGTATAATTTGTTGGTTTTGGGGGGGGGGGGTTGGGAGTGTCACAGGTTTAATGTGATAATTTGTGTTCTGTTTTATGACTGTATACGCCGGCAATTTCTGTGGCTGGCTGTCTCCACGCTGTGTGGAGTGTTGTTTTCTGTACTGTGAAAAAACCAATAAAAACATAATTTACAAAAAAAAAAAAGTATTTGACCATGACTTTTATTAATCATTCCCTTTATATAAACCTATTTAAAATGTATGTCTACTATCCATTTTTGGATCATTCCATGACATTCTGAGAAAACTGAGAAAACTTGAATATCAAATGTTCATTTAGAATTTTTTTTATAGCATGGCTATAAATTGACCTTGATACCTCTTTTGTTTGCAGACCATGATTCAGTCTTTGAGGTAAAGAACCTTTATATAATTTTTCTAATAATCGCAGGATATATAAGATAATTGTTATTGATTCAATCATGTTATGTACTTATGTTTTTTTTATTATTCCTAGTGTATGGTCCTCCCTTTTTGCTTTCTCTCCTGAAGAAGTGGGCAACCGCGAAACATGTTGAGAGTTGAGAGTTTGACTGTTCATACTGTTACATGGCTCTTGGAGGTACCCTTCGTTTCAAGTGACCTCCCAATAGAGGTGTAGTGACCACCTAGAAGAACCCACTATGTATTTGAATGAACTTTTATACTGTAATTTTGACTTTATGTGTAATAAAGCCTATTGTTTTAAAAAAAAAAAAAATATTGTAATGTCTCATGACGGTACCGAAAAAAAATCTTCTTGCCCCATCCTTTTTCTATGTACTCTAATAACTTATTTGGGATGTAGGTACCTGTACTTTCAATTACATTCTTTCTGAGCAGCCATTTATAATAGAGTGTTAAGAGTGTGGGTGGCTGCAAAGTGGTGAGGGGGATCAGAGAAGAATGTTGATAGCCGGGGCATGTGGATAGGCATAAGGCAGAGTAATTGTGGTGGTAATAAACAGAGTTTTTAGGCAGAGGGATTTGGCAGAGTGGTGAGTGAAACGGGGGGAGGGAGATGCACTTCTCAAATACATAAAGATGCCCATGCAAGCACAGTGGAAACATATTGAATGTTAATATCGAGAGCATCCCTCAGCCAATTAAATACCACTGTGCTGAACACATGTGCAGCTATGTCATACTCGAGCATGCACAGTGTATTGTGGCTCTCATCTTGTGGAGGCTTCAACCCTGTGATGAAATGCATGTGCGGTTGCGCAGAATAATAAATATTGTTATTATACAGGATTTATATAGCGGCAACAGTTTGCGCAGCGCTTTACAACATGAGAGCAGACGATACAGTTACAAAGCAATTCAATACAGGAGGAATCAGAGGGCCCTGCTCATTACAGCTACTACAATCTAAAAGGGGAGGGTCAAGTGATACAAAAGGTATCACTATCAACTGTGGGGGATGAGCTGATGGAGAAAATAAAAGAGAAGAGAAGAGTTTTCAGGGATCGCCTAAAAGTGGACAGTGTAGGAGAGGCGCCGGACAGATTGGGGTAGGGGGTTCCAGAGGATGGGGGAGGCTCTGGAAAAGTCCTGGAGGCGAGCATGGGAGGAGGTGACAAGGGAACTAGAGAGCAGGAGGTCCTGGGAGGAACGAAGAGAACGATTTGGTTGGTATTTTGAGACAAGGTCAGTAATGGAGCTGAGGGCCAAGTTGTGGATGACTTTATAAGTTATTGTTAGTATTTTGAATTTAATTCATTGGGTGAGTGGCAACCAATGGAGGGAATGGCAGAGAGGGGTGGCAGACACTGAACGGTTGGTAAAAAATATATCTCAGGAGAAGTAAGGGAGAAAGCGCAGCACCTTGCAGGGTATACACAATGCACAAGCATGCCCACATTCATATTCAACATTCCACATGCATGGGATATGCTTTTGGTAATCTACAAGCTATTTTGTTAAAGATCACAACAATGCTTTTCAATGCTTTATACTTATCATTTACATATATCATCATATCTACACTATTTGTACCAACACTATTTTGATCACTATATCTGTATGAAAACAATGAACAGAAAAGGGGAGGTTTACTAAAACTGGGGCACACAGAATCTGGCACAACTGTGCATATTAACCAATCAACTTGTGAAAACGGGACACCCACTACTGCTAAGCAGTGCCACCTACCAATGCCCACCAGTGCCGTCTACCAGTACATATCAGTACTGCTAAGCAGTGACCACCAGTGCCACCCACCAGTGCCACCTACCAATGCCCACGAAGTGCTGCCAATCAGTGCCACCTATCAGTGATGCCAGTGTCACCTAACAGTGCCCATAAGTGCCACCTATCAGTTCCCATCAGTGCCACCTATTAGTGCCAATCAGTGCCACCTATCAGTGCAGCCTCAACAGTGCCCCCTGAGAGCCCATTCACACAGGGGCAACACGACTTCCAGCGCGATTTTATGAGGCAACTCAGACACGACTTGAGAATGAATCGCAGCGCGACCTGGAGCTACTTACAAGTTGCCTGCAGGACAGGAGACATTCCAGTGGCCAATCAAACAAGAATCAGCTCTGTGGGAGGGAGGGGGGAGTGAGAGATTTGCCTGATAAATGTATGTTTTCTTCCTGGAGAGTTGCTCCTATTAAGACAGTGAGAGGCGACTCCCATTGAAATGAATGGTTACAGGTCGCCTAGGAGTCGGATTGAAGTAGTACAGGGACCTTTTTTGAAGTCGGAGCGACTGCAGTAGTGTGCATAAGGATGGCTCCATTCACTTACATTGATTTCTTCAGCCAGCGCGACCTGAGGCAACTAGGGGCGACCTGGGGCGATTTGGAGTCGGATCCAAAGACGCCCCTGTGTGAATGGGCTCTGATTAGTGCCCATCAGTGCAGCCTCATCAGCACACATCGGTGAAGGAGAAAAATCACCTGTTTGCAAAATTTTAAAACAATCTGAAAATATTTGTTTGTTTTTTTCAACATTTTCTGCCTTTTTTGTTTGTTTAGCAAAGAATAAAAACCCCAGTAGTGAATTAATACCACCAAAAGAAAGCTCTATTTGTGTGGAAAAAAATTATAAAAATGTCATATGGGTACAGTGTAGCATGACCACGCAATTGTCATTAAAAGAGTGACAGTGCCCATTAGAAGCAGTTTTGTTACTATGAACAGCTGCACCAGATTGTGTGTGCAACAGTTTTATTAAATTTCCCCAATGAGTAACATGAACTCTCTCTTTCTTCTTGTGTCTCTCTTTTATAAATCTTATGGGTTGCTATATTTGCATTAGCAGAAAAATATAGTGTATGTTTAATTAGAAAATTTTTATGAAGGATCTTTACCTCAAACATGACAAGTTTAGGAAGATGCAAAAATAGTGAGAGACCTTGGACTGCCGCACTCCAAAAAAATATTTGTTCTTTTATTTAAGATAAAAACAATGAATACATTAGCTGTTTCCTTTGCTGTGCCATGTATTCATTGTTTTTATCTTAAATAAAAGAACAAATATTTTTTTGGAGTGCGGCAGTCCAAGGTCTCTCACTATTTTTGCATTGTCACATGCATTGGCTGCACCCTTGGTCTTGGATCCTGTGAGGAGATCATCAGCTGCACCTGAGCGGTAACCTCCCAAGTTTAGAAAGATATTTTTATGATAGTAAATCTTTATAATTACCCCGTATGGTATTAGCGATGGAACGTGAGATGTTATAGTTTGTCCCATTGTGTATAAACGATGTTACACATGTGTAATTTCCGTTATCTTGTGGAGTTACATTTGTGATGACCAATAACTCATTTGTTATAAGATATTTGTCCGTTGTCATATTCAAGGGCTTGCATTCCTGTACAAAAATACAACAGCAATTTTTATAGAAATATATAATAATAAGAGCTTTTCCTTGTTACTATTTGGTATTATGGTGCAGGCACAGCTTGGACCAATGTAAGTATGCATACAAGGCAGCCATTACAAATTATAGGGCCCCATACATACAACCTATTTGCCAGAAACCCTCCTGCTACCACCTGCCTGTCAGGCCCAGGAGTTAACAACAGTGGGCTAATAAGTGCTCATTATCACACTGTTATGACATGGTTATGTTATGGCATGTTGGAATGTTCCCTTCTATGTGAAGAAAACAAAGGAGCCCATTCACCAAGTGTACAGTGCCCTGCACCCATTTATAGGCCAAGGCAGGCAGATTAAAGTTTTCCCAACAGTGGGGTTGCTTGGATGAGAACAGGCAAACCTTTGAAGGATTGTTCACAACACATGTGGTAATGCTTTTCTGCTCAACAATAGTCAGTTTGCTGAATGCCATGTCTAATGCTAACTGTATTAATTTTACATATAAAATGTACTATGCCATTACATACAGACAATAGAAGTGGGAAATCCCTATACATGCACGAATGGAGCAAAACAGTAAGTTATTTTGTCATTTACACCAATCAGCCATAACTTTATGAGCACCCACCTTATATTTTCCCACCTTCTGCTGCTAAAACAGCCCTGAACCACTGAGGCAAGGGTGCCACTAGAAGGTATGCTGTAGTATCTGGCACAAAGCCATCAGTAACAGATCCATTAAGTCCTGTAAGTTGCATGGATTGGACTTGTTTTTCCACGTCCCAGAGATGCTTGATTGGATTGAGATCTGGAGAGTTTGGAGGTCAAGTCAACACATCAAACCCATTGTTGTGTTCCTCAAACCATTCTTGAATAATTTTTGCAGTGTGTCCGGGTGCATTATTCTGTTGAAAGAGGCCATGGCTATGCTATCGCCATAGGTGTACCTCAGCACCTTTAAGGGCGATAGCGAGCGCACGCGCGTTGCACCGCGGGGGACCCGATGCTCATAGCTGGCGGTCGCGTTTGCATGAAAGGGTATACTTGGTCAGCAACAATGTTTAGGTAGGTGGTATGTGTCAAATTAACATCCATATGAATAGCAGGACCAAAGATTTCTCAGCAGAACTTTTCCCAAAGCATCACATTGCCTCCGCCAGCTTGCCTTCTTTCCAACACTGCATCCTGGTGCCATTTTTTTCCCTGGTAAGCGATGTACACGCACCATCCACATGATGTAAAAGGAAATGTGATTTATCAGACCAGGCCACCTTCTTCCATTACACTTGTCCAGTTCTGATGCTAATGTGCCCATTGTAGGTACTTTTGGCTGTGGACATGGGTCAGCATTAGTGTTGGCACCTCATCCCTTTAAAACCAAACACATATTAACCACTTGCCGACCAGCCGCCAACATTATACTGCGGCAAGTCGGCACGATCCCGCAAATCGCCATAGGTGTACCTCAGCACCTTTAAGGGCGATAGCGAGCGCACGCGCGTTGCACCGCGGGGGACCCGATGCTCATAGCTGGCGGTCGCGGTGACCGTTGGCCACCCGCGATCGCGGGCACGAGAACCAGAAAGGGGATGTATGTGTGTAAACCAGTGTTTCTCAACTCCAGTCCTCAAGGCACCCCAACAGGTCATGTTTTCAGGCTTTCCATTATTTTGCACAGGTGATTTGATAAGTTTCACTGCCTTGGTAATTATCACAGCTGTTTCATCTAAAGGATAAATCCTGAAAACATGACCTGTTGGGGCGCCTTGAGGACTGGGGTTGAGAAACACTGGTGTAAACACACACACATCCCCGTGCTGACAGGAGAGGAGAAACAGATAGACTGTTCCTACTAAGAAGGAACAGCGATCTGTCTCCTTCCCCAGTAAGTCACATCCCCATACAGTTAGAATCACTCCCTAGGACACACATTTAACCCCTTGATCGCCCCCTAGTGTTAACCCCTTCCCTGCCAGTGACATTTACACAGTAATCAGTGGTTATTATTAGCTTTGATCGCTGTATAAATGTCAATAGTCCCAAAAAAGTGACAAAATTGTCCGATCTTTCCGCCGTAATGTCGCAGTCCCACTAAAAATCGCTGATCGCTGCAATTACTAGGAAAATAAATAAATAATAAAAATGCCATAAATCTATCCGCTATAACTTTTGCACAAACCAATCAACAAACGCAAAAATATATAGAAGAATACATATCGGCCTAAACTGATAAAGAATTTTTTTTTTTGGATGTGTATTATAGCAAATTTACGCTCTTTTTGTTTATAGCGCAAAAAATAAAAACCACAGAGGTGATCAAATACCACCAAAAGAAAGCTCTATTTGTGGGAAAAAAAGCACATCAATTTTGTTTGTCTTCCCACGACCACGCATTTTTCAGTTAAAGTGACGCAGTGCCGTATCGCAAAAAATGGCCTGGTCATTAAGGGGGAAATTCTTCGGGTCCTTAAGTAGTTAATTACACAAGTTCTGAGGCTGATTAAGGTGGTAATTAACTCACTTGGTGCCTTATCTGCATTAAATTAGCCTCAGAACCTGTGTAATTCATATGTGTTCGGGTTTAACCACTTCAGCCCCGTAAGGATTTGCCCCCTTAATGACCAGAGCATTTTTTGCGATTTGGCACTGCGTCGCTTTAACTGACAATTGCACGGTTGTGCGATGCGGCACCCAAACAAAATTGACGTCCTTTTTTTCCCACAAATAGAGATTTCTTTTGGTGGTATTTGATCACCTCTGCGGTTTTTATTTTTTGTGCTAGAAACAAAAAAAGAGCAGCAATTTTGAAAAAAACATAATTTTTTTTTACTTTCTGCTATAATACATATCACCCAAAAATATATATATATATATATAAAAAAAAACAAATGTATTTATCAGTTTAGGCCGATATATTTTTTTTCGACATATTTTTGGTAAAAAAAAAATCGCAATAGGCGTATATATTGATTGGTTTGCACAAAAGTTGTTGCGTCTCCAAACTATGGGAAAGATTTAGGGACTTTTATTATTTTTTATTGTTTTAACTGGTAATGACGGTGACCTGCGATTTTTAGAGGGACTGCGACATTGCAGCGGACAAATCTGACCCCAAATTACACTTTTTGGGGACATTATGCTATAAAAATGCACTGATCAATTTAAAAATGACACTGGCAGTGAATGGGGTTAACACTAAGGGGCAATCAAGGGCTTAACTGTGTTCCCACAGTGTGTTTTAACTGTAGGGGGGATGGGCTTACTGAAACATGACAGAGATCACTGCTCCAGATCACTGGGAGCAATAGATCCCTGTGATGTCACTAGGAAGAATGGGGAAATGCCTTGTTTACATAGGCAGTTCCCCATTCTGCCTCTCCATGCCGTGATCGCGGTGCTGGCAGTGGACATCGAGTCCGCGGGACTCGCTATCCTGCTTTTACGGACTGATGTACAGGTATGTCAATTCGTGCAGTAGAGCCGACCTGCCGCAGCATATCTGTGTGAGCACTGTCAGCAAGTGGTTAAAGGGATGAGTTGGCAACCCTAGTCAGCATGAGCCTGACCAGTCTATGACTACGCAGCCCCATACACAACAAAATGCAATGCCCATTATTTCTGCTTTCGGACTCTCAGTTTCAGGGACATTGTGTTTACTTGCTGCCTAATATATCTCACCGACTTTCAGAAGCCATTGACAATTAATTAACCCGTCAGTGGTCATTAAGTTATGGCTGATCTGTGTATATTTTTGATTAGTCAAAGAAAAGTGTATAAAGCAGGAGTTGCTCTTTAAAAAAAAAAACACAACAGACTGGTCATGTACAGCTAGGATAATACAATTAAAGTGACCCTTAAAACAATGTATAATAATCCATAATTCATGCCACAACTGAAGTGTATATTGTGCTGCAGCTTTCCATCTACATATTTTAATATAAAAACAGTGATAAAATATTGTTATACATTTCATTTTTACATGGTTTATAACCACAGCAAATCAGTATGAGTTTCCTTAGAGGAGAAAATGTGTCTGCTGTTTGCACAGTGTTGTATGCAATGCTTGATGAATCCGGAGTGTATATTCTAATCGCAGGGGTATCAAACTGGTGGCCCTCCAGCTGTTGCGAAACTACAAGTCCCATGAGGCATAGCAAGGCTGACAGTTACAAGCATGACTCCCACAGGCAGAGGCATGATGGGACTTGTAGTTTTGCAACAGCTGGAGGGCCGCTAGTTTGAGACCCCTGTATGCCATGTACTGCAATTAGGGATGAGCTTTATGTTCGAGTCGAGTCGACTCAAACATTGGCTGTTCGGCGAACAGCGAACAATTTGGGGTGTTTGCAGCAAATTCGAAAAGCCGCGGAACACCCTTTAAAAGTCTATGGGAGAAATCAAAAGGTTAATATGCAAGTTATTGTCATAAAAAGTGTTTGGGGACCCGGGTCCTGCCCCAGGGGACATGTATCAATGCAAAAAAAAGTTTTAAAAACAACCGTTTTTTCGGGAGCAGTGATTTTAATAATGCTTAAAGTGAAACAATAAAAGTGAAATATTCCTTTAACCACTTCCTATCCGGGCCATCGACAATTGACGGCCACAAGGTGGCTCTACATTGCCTGGAGGCCGTCAATTGAGGTGCCGATGCGCGTGCCTGGCGGCCGCGATGTCCGCCAGGCACGCGATCGGCCGTTACACAGACAAGGACGTGGATCTCTGTGTGTAAACACAGAGATCCATGTCCTGTCATGGAGAGAAGACCGATGCTGTGTCCCTTGTACATAGGGACACAGATCGGTCACCTCCCCCAGTCACTCCCCTCCCCCCACAGTAAGTATCACTAATAGGGAACACATTTAACCCCTTCCTCGCCCCCTAGTGTTAACCCCTTCCCTGCCAGTCACATTTATACAGTAATCAGTGCATATTTATAGCACTGTTCGCTGTATAAATGTGAATGGTCCCAAAAATGTGTCAAAAGTGTCCGATGTGTCCGTCGCAATATCGCAGTCCTGACAAAAATCGCAGATCGCAGCCATTACTATTAAAAACAAAAACAAAAAAAAAATGTCATAATTCTATCCCCTATTTTGTAGGCGCTATAACGTTTGCGCAAACCAATCACTATACGCTTATTGCGATTTTTTTTACCAAAAATATGTAGAAGAATACGTATCGGCCTAAACTGAGGAAAAAAAATATTTTTTATTTTTAAAAAAAATTGGATATTTATTATAGCAAAAAGTAAAAAATATTGTGTATTTTTCAAAATTGTCGCTCTATTTTTGTTTATAGCGCAAAAAATAAAAACCGCAGAGATGATCAAATACCACCAAAAGAAAGCTCTATTTGTGGGGAAAAAAAGGACATCAATTTTGTTTTGGAGCCACGTCGCACGATCGCGCAATTGTCATTCAAAGCGTGACAGCGCTGAAAGCTGAAATTTCGCCTGGGCAGGAAGGGGGTATATGTGCCCAGTAAGCAAGTGGTTAAATTTCGTACCTGGGGGGTGTCTAAAGTATGCCTGTAAAGTAGCGCATGTTTCCAGTGTTTAGAATTGTCCCTGCACAAAATGTAATTTCTGAAGGAAAAAAAGTCATTTAAAACTACTCGCGGCTGTAATGAATTGTCGGGTCCCCGGCAATACAAAGAAAAGTCATTGAAAAAAAAGGCAGGGGTCCTCCCCCCAGTCCATTACCAGGCCTTTTGGGTCTGGTATGAATATTAAGGGGAACCCCTGCCGTTTTTTTCAATGACTTTTATCTGTATTCCCGGGAGTCGGGACCCGACAATTCATTAATAGCTGCCAGTAGTTTTAAACAACTTCAGGAGGGGGCCGCTCTCTCGTCCCTCCTCTTTTCCTGCGGCCTGCCAGGTTGCGTGCTCGGATAAGGGTCTGGATAAGGGTCTGGTATGACTGCCTGCCTTTTTTTTCAATGACTTTTCTCTGTATTGCCAGGGAACCCGACAATTCATTACAGCCGCTAGCGGTTTTAAATAACTTTTTTTCCTTCAGAAATTACATTTTGTGCAGGGACAATTCTAAACACGGGAAACATGCGCTACTTTACAGGCATACTTTAGACACCCCCCAGGTACGAAATTTAAAGGAATATTTCACTTTTATTTTTTCACTTTAAGCATTAATAAAATCACTGCTCCCGAAAAAAATGCAGTTTTTAAAACTTTTTTTTGCATTGATACATGTCCCCTGGGGCAGGACCCGTGTCCCCAAACACTTTTTATGACAATAACTTGCATATTAACCTTTAAAATTAGCACTTTAGATTTTTCCTGTTCGTGTCCCATAGACTTTAACGATGTTCGCGTGTTCGAACAAATTTTTTGCCTGTTTGCATGTTATGGTGCGAACCGAACCGGGGGGTGTTCGGCTCATCCCTAACTGCAATAATAAAAATACCCCTCTGATACAAAGAGCGGGTCCCCTGGTATACCTGGCACTGTGAGGAGTGAAAGCTGCTCCTCTTTCTGTGGGCTGTCAGTGTGTTGATCTGGGACTCTAGCGTAAGGTGACCAGATTTTTTAAATGAAATCCGGGGACATATTTTTTTATTTTTTTTACTAGTAATGGCGGCAATCAGCGACTCATA
This sequence comes from Rana muscosa, assembly GCA_029206835.1. Lineage (NCBI taxonomy): Eukaryota > Metazoa > Chordata > Amphibia > Anura > Ranidae > Rana > Rana muscosa. Next base: position 679,966,785 of record CM055117.1, on the reverse strand, counting down.
GCGGGACTGCGATATTGCGGCGGACAAATCGGACACTAGTGACACTTTTTACTCCTTGTGGGAACCAGTGACACTAATAAAGTGATCAGTGCTACAAATATGCACTATCACTGTACTAATGACACTGGCAGGGAAGGGGATAACATCTAGCGCAATCAAAGGGCTAAATGTGTGCCTAACAAGTGTTTTTTCACTGTGGGCGATCAGGATCAATGTCTTCCATACTGACAGAACGGCAATATGCCTTGTTTACATAGGCAGACCACTGTTCTGCCTGTGTACATAATGATCAGCGGGTACCGGTGCACCCAGAAATGCAGGATCGTGTATATACGTGATCCTTCGCAGCGTGACCGCCCTGTAGCAGTAAATCTGCTATTAGGTGGTCCGCAACTGGTTAAGATCATCAGCATTATGATAACACACAGGCAGCAGGCACTCTATCATGGCTCCGACCAGCACATGATCTTCAGAAAGGGGCACAGATAACAGAAGAAATACACCCCCTAAGCCATACCTCCCAACTGTCACGGATTGGGCGGGACTTTCCCGCATTGAGACCTTTGTCCCGCTATCCCGCCATAGAGGAAATTTTCCCGCATAATGCTATTGACTACAAGCTAAGTTCTTTCTCAGTAGGACCTGCAGCAGTGTGCACATCCAATACAGCCAGGTATTGACTAGCAGGTCAGCTGGATGCGCACTGTGAAGCCTCAATGAGAGACTTCACCTGTCAAAACGGGCGTGTGATGTCGGGTATGGGCGGGACTGCTACCCAGACCAGCCCCTCTGTCAAACCAGTGCATAGGAAAGAGTCTGCATTCATATATTGCTGGCCAGGACAGAGTTGCAGAGGGTCAGGATCAGCTGTCTATTCCTCTCCCCCAGGGTTTTTTCAGCCTCCATTAGCCCTGCACTCACAGGCAGCTCCCCGCTTTCACTTAAACACAGAAGCCTGGCTTCTGCAGTTGAAAGTGAAAGTAACAGCTCGGCTCCTTCAACAGCCTCTCTGCTCTGCACTGAAAGTCGAGACAAGTGAAAGGCTGACTGCAATGTGTTCGAGGAGGGAGGAGGTGGGTGAGCTGCCCCCTAATCTTTACATCCTTCTTGCTCTAGGAGCCGAAAATACCCAGTGCACTGAAAGGAGAATGAAGATGTGGCTGCACTGGATAGAAGACATCTAGAGAAAGGTTCTACTTTTACAAAAGTGTGTGTGTATGTACTGTATGTATGTATGTATGTATATGTATGTGTGTGTGTGTTATGTATGTATGTATGTGTGTGTGTGTGGTGTGTATATGTATGTGGTATGTGTGTGTGTTATGTATGTGTGTGGATGTGTGTGTGTTATGGGTGTATATATGTATGTGTGTGTGTATGTATGTGTGTGTATGTCTGTGTGTGTTATGTATGTATGTGTGTGTGTGGTGTGTATATGTGTGTGTGTGTTATGTATGTGTGTGGTGTATATGCATGTGTGTGGTATGTATGTGTGATGTGTGTGTGTGTGTGTGTGTGTGTGTGTTATGTATGTGTGTGTGGTGTGTGTATATGCATGTGTGTGGTATGTATGTGTGATGTGTGTGTGTGAAATGTATATGTGTGTGGTGTGTGTATATGCGTGTGTGTGGTGTGTATATGCTAGTATGTGTGTGGTATGTATGTGTGATGTGTGTGTGTTTGTTATATGTGTGTGTAGGGAGGGGGGGTGCAGGGGTTATAGTTGAGGAGAAGGGCAATAGTGGGATCTGGATGGATGACTGCACTCTGTACCTAGCGCGCTTGAACCCTTGCACTCTGTACGTAACGCACTCCAGAACCATGCACTGTGCCTAACACTCTCCTGCACTCTGTACATAACACACGCCAAAACACTGCACTCTATATGTAACTGCAGAACCCTGCACCCTGTGCATAACACACTCCAGAACCCTGCACTCTGTATCTAGCCCTCTCCTGAACCCTGCACTCTGAGCGTAACACACTCCAAAACATGTGAAAAAGGTACCTAGTGCTCTCCTGAGCCCTGCACTCTGTACATTGCACACTCCTGAACAATGCACTCTATACATAACACATTCCTGAATCCTTCCACACTTTGTGTAACGCACACTTCCATAGTTTATGCAAAATCATTTGAAATGGAAGCTTTTTATTCTTATTTTTTTTAAATGACTGTGCTGGGGTTTGTATGCGTCAGTGAGACTCTTTCTTTTTGCCACAGTGCATGTAGTGCGCCATCGGTCGCTTCCTCCCAAGTGTCCCTCATTCTGAAGTTGGAGGTATGCCTAAGCTAGTAGGAGTGGTGGAGCGGGGTGTGTAATTCATTTTTTTTAAATTCTGCACTGACTGTCTTTAAAATTGCCCCAGCCTTTGTTCAAATCCAATCTGGGGACAAAACTGGGGACAGACTTGGTCCGGGGACAGTGTCCTCAATCCGGGGATGTCTGGTCACCCTACTCTAGCGCTCCCTCATTCCGGTCAGTGCCACTGTGTACAGTTTGTGCAAACACTAAGGTCCCTTTCACAGGTACACCTGTCAGTTTTTCAGGCAGACCTGATCAGATGATCTATGGACCCTTTTTGGACAGGTGGGTGTAAATTGACTTGTGTGCTTTACATCTGCCTACTTCCTGGTCCAATCCAGTATGCTTAAAAAAACAATAGGGGATTTGTCATCTTCTGTTTAGGCAGATCAGATCAGAGGGTAGTTGGGCGTAAACAGACAGCATCTGTTCACACCTGGCTGCCCATACAGCAGAGCAAGCGTTTCCGGCTGCCCGTGTCCGCTCTGCATGAACTGAGCGGACACTGATGTGCCATTCGAAAAGCTCTGTTCCAATCAGCAAGCAGATCCCCTACTAATCAAAAGGGAATCCGCCTTCTCTGAAAGGAGCCTAAGGGGCAGGGCTGTGGCTGGCAGTGCCTGGGCTGTGGTAGTTCAGTACAGACTACAGGATACCGTCGGGAAATGAAGAGGCAGAAGAGACTGCGCCAAAGGCAAGGGCCTTTTCTGCCTAAACCTGACTGTGCTACGATGTAGGAGAAGTAACCCTCCTTGCCAGGGTACCTACATATAAAGTTCAAGCCTGTCCTAGCAGATTGATATCTTGCAGAAGAAGGCCAGAACTTTAAAATAATTGCCAGGAGCTTCAGCACAGAGAATTACTCTGCCTGCATCCAAAATGATTCAATAGTCCATACAAGTCTCCACCCCTCAACCCATCATGAACTGATTTATTTGCTGGGAGCAGCAGGATTACATTGTCTGTGCCCAAAGACTCTTCTTGCTGAACTGATGGCATGGGCTGGTACATAGGGGCTGGCTCTGCCCTCCTTTTATCAATCCTGTATGCGTATCTCACATATGACCAATCCCTGTGTAACCTGCAAATCACTGTAGTAGTTGTCACTACTACAATGATAGCAGGAGTCTTCCATGTCCAGTGGCAGGTGGCTGTAATTCTGCATGGTAATCACTAGTGATGAGCCGAACACCCCCGGGTTCGGTTCGCACCAGAACCCGCGAACGGACCGGAAGTTCGAACGAACATTAGAACCCTATTAAATACAATGGATGCGAACGTTCGAATTCTAAAGTGCTAATTATAACAACTATTATGCATGTTATTGTCCTAAAAAGGGTTTGGGAACCCGGGTTCTGCACCAGGGGACATGTATCAATGCAAAAAGAAGTTTTAAAAACGGTCGTTTTTCGGGAGCAGTCATTTTAATGATGCATAAAGTGAAAAAAAAAAAGTCAAATATTCCTTTCAATATCGTACCTGGGGGGTGTCTAAAGTATGCCTGTGAAGTGCCACGTGTTTCCCGTGTTTAGAACTGTCCCTGCACAAAATGACACTTCTAAAGGAAAAAAAAGCCATTTAAAACTGCTTGCGGCTTTAATGTAATGTCTGGTCCCGGTAATATGGATGAAATTCTTTAAGAAAAATGGCATAGCTACCCCATGACCCCCCCCCCCTACCCCAGCCCATTACCAGCCCCTTTGGGTCTTGTATGGATATTAAGGGGAACCCCGCACATAAAATAAAAAAGGCCCTATATACTCTGAACAGCCGTATACAGGCGGTGCATACAAGACAGGGACTGTAGGTTTGTTCTTATGTAGAATCTGTTTGTAATTTTGAACAGGTACATTGTTGAAGTGTAGCTCCAGCCCAAAAATCTATTTTTAAACTTTTTGGAAAACATAGGTAAGGGTTATCACCCCTGTAACATTTGTTTTGCTGTCTGTGCCCCTGTTCAGAACATTTCACCTCACTTTCCGTCCCAATGACAACTGTTTTTGAAATGTGGTGTTTTTCTTGAAACAAGGATTGCTGATAAAGCATCAGTACAGAGGAGACACCTTTCTCCCATATTTATTCTTACAGGAGAGAATTTTCCTTCCTAGTGGTAGATTTCCTCTCACTTCCTGTTGTCTTCTTGCGTTTGCAAGTAGGAGTCGTTTGTAAGTTGGATGTTTGAAAGTAGGGACCTGCCGTATATACTCTGCAGAAATAGGCCCCTTAGTTGTTGGTGTTGGCACAACACTGTAAGCACTCACAGTTACTCTTGGTTGGTGCTGGAACGCCCTGCTGTCAACTATTATATCAGGAATTTTAATTACATATAATTGTTGAACAGTGGTAGTAAAAATTGGGCCTTTGATGGTGGTGCTGGTGCCACAACACTGTAAGCCCTGACAGTTACTCTTGGTGGGTGCAGCAATGGGCCCTGCTGTGAATTATTAGATCAAGAATTGTAATTACATGCCCCTGTTGAACAGGGGCTGAAAAATTGGGCCTTAGGCACTGGTGGCACAACACTGCAACCCCTCACAGATACTGTACTTGGAGCACAGCAATGAGCCCTGTTGCAAAGTATTGCTTCAAAAATTGTAATGACACGCCCCTGTTAAACAGGGGCTGAAAAATTGGGCCTTAGGCACTGGTGGCACAACACTGCAACTCCTCACAGATACTGTACTTGGAGCACAGCAATGAGCCCTGTTGCAAAGTATTGCTTCAAAAATTGTAATTACACGCCCCTGTTAAACAGGGGCTGAAAAATTGGGCGTTAGGCACTGGTGGCGGCACCCATAAACAAAAATGATCTTCCAAGCTATCATCATCAATCGTATCATTGAGGACTCGGAGGAGGAGGATAGCCAGTCAACATAACAGCACAGGCACTCAGCATCAGCATCAGTCTTGAAGGGATGTGACATTTTAAAATCAATTAGTCTGTTATATCAGCATCAGGTGTGTGGTAGCTGGTGGTGATCCAAGACTGGTTCATCTTGATGAAAGTCAGTCGATCAACCGAGTCGGTGGACAGGCGCACCCTGTGATCCGTGACAAATCCTCCAGCAGCACTGAATGTGCGTTCCGAAAGAACGCTGGATGCAGGACAGGCCAGTAGCTCAATTGCATACTGTGCAAGCTCTGGCCAGTGATCCATCCTCAAGACCCAGTAAGCCAGAGGATTTTCGGTGGGGAAGGTGTCCAAGTCTGACCTTGCCCCTAGATATTCCTGCACCATGTTTATCAGACGCTGGCGATGGTTGCTGGAACCAATCATACTTTGGGGCTGCGGACTAAAGAATTGTCTGAACGCATCGGTCAGACGGCCACCTTCCCCACCGCTCCTTCTTTGACTGGCCGAAGCCTCAGCAACTCGTTGTCCAGGACCAGGAGTTTGCAACCTCCCAGTCTCTGGGAACGCGTTGCACAGACCTTTCTGCAAGGCCTCCCGGAGTTGTCTCATCCTCTGCTCCCTCTGCGACGGTAACATAAGGTCCGCAACCTTACCCTTGTACCGTGGATCAAGGAGAGTGGCCAGCCAGTAATGGTCCCTCTCCTTGATCCGAAGAATACGAGGATCCTTCCGCAGACTTTGCAGGATCAGGGAGGCCATGCAGCGTAGGTTTGCTGAGGCATTCGCTCCGGAGTCCTCTGGGTCACTAAGGACGACATGATCCGCAGCCACCTCCTCCCAGCCACGTACAAGTCCACTGGTTTCTTGGGACTGTAAATCATCCCTAAAAGACTGCTGCTGATGATGCTGAGTGCCAGCCTCCACCTCCATGCTGACACAATCCTCCTCCTCCTCCTCCTCCTCTTCCTGTGCGATGGGTGGGACAGAAGGAACACTGTCTGGGTAAAGGGGGCCTTGAGAGGCAAGGAAGTCCTCCTCTTCCTGCCTCTGTTCTGCCTCAAGTGCCCTGTCCATTATTCCACGCAGCGTGTGCTCCAACAGGTGGACAAGAGGTACAGTGTCACTGATGCATGCACTGTCACTGCTCACCATCCTCGTGGCCTCCTCAAATGGTGCCAGGACAGTGCATGCATCCCTGATCATGCCCCACTGGCGTGGAGAAAAAAAACCAAGCTCCCCTGACCCTGTCCTGGTGCCGTAGTCGCACAGGTACTCATTGATGGCCCTCTGCTGCGTGTGCAGCCGCTGCAGCATGGCCAACGTTGAGTTCCACCTGGTGGGCATGTCACATATAAGGCGGTTCTTGGGCAGGTTCAACTCCTTTTGCAGCTCAGCCAGGCGAGCACTGGCATTATAAGATCTGCGGAAATGCACACAGACTTTCCTGGCCTGCCTCAGGACATCCTGTAAGCCCGGGTACCTGCCCAAGAACCGCTGCACCACCAGGTTAAGGACGTGAGCCACACAGGGCACATGGGTCAGTTGTCCCTGTCGGAGGGCGGAGAGGAGGTTGGTGCCATTGTCGCAAACCACCATTCCTGGCTTAAGCTGGCGTGGCGTCAACCACCTCTCGGCCTGGCCCTGCAGAGCAGACAGGACCTCTGCCCCAGTGTGGCTTCTGTCCCCCAAACACACCAGCGCAAGCACGGCATGGCATCTTTTTGCCTGCGTACTTGCGTAGCCCCGTGAACGGCTACGGAGCACCGCTGGTTCATAGGACAAACCACAGGAAGAGGCCATGGAGGAAGAAGAAGAGGAGGGGGTGGAGGAGAGAGGTGTGTCACAACCAGTAGTAGCATTTTGGAGGCGTGGCGGTGGGACAACCTCCAACACTACTGCACCTTGTCCTGAATCCTTCCCAGCTGCCAAAAGAGTGACCCAATGGGCCGTGAAAGAAAGGTAACGTCCCTGTCCATGCCTGCTGGACCATGAGTCAGCGGTAATATGCACCTTACCGCTGACCGCCCTGTCCAGCGAGGCCAAGACATTGCCTTCCACATGCCGGTAGAGAGCCGGAATAGCCTTCCGTGAGAAAAAGTGGCGTTTGGGAACCTGCCACTGAGGAACCGCACATTGCACAAACTCACGGAAGGGGGCCGAGTCTACCAACTGAAAAGGCAGCAGTTGAAGCGCTAGCAATTTAGCCAAGCTAGCATTCAACCGCTGGGCATGTGGATGGCTGGGAGTGAACTTCTTTCGACGGTCCAGCAGCTGGGGCAGGGAAATTTGCCTGCTAGAATCGGACGTCGGTGTACTGCTAGCAGAGTGGGCGCAAGTACTTGGCTGTGACACACCTAATTCTACACCTTCATTCCTCTCAGTGCATGTTTCAGAGAGGACTGAAGTTATAGTGGGGTTGGAGATCCCAGCTGATGCGGTGCAAGGAGAGGTCCGCTTTGTTCTTTGGTGTGGGTCTTTGAGGTAGGCTTGCCAACGAGCTGCATGGCAGGTCAACATATGTCTGGTCAGGCATGTGGTACCCAAGCGGCTGATGTTTTGGCCACGCGATATACGCTTGAGACATATGTTGCAAACAGCAGCTGTGCGATCTGATGCACTAGCCTCAAAAAAGGCCCACACCAAAGAACTTTTTGAATGACGGGCAGAGGCAGCGCCCTGCACAGGCGGAGCTCTGCGGTGTGATTCCGTCGGTGTACTGCCCTTACGCTGGCCACCAAAGGGCATCCTGCCTCGTTGGAGATGTGCCTCCTCCTCATCCTCCTCCTCCTCCTCTCTCCTATTAGGCACCCACGTGGAGTCATTGACCTCATCATCCCCTCCCTCCTCATCACTGGAGCCAATCTGGCAGTATGCTGCAGCTGCTGGAACATGACTGCCAGATTGGTGTCCTTCTTGAGCATCCCCTCTGTCTGCTCTCACGCTACTGCCTTCCTCTAGCTGGGTTTCATCATCAGACCCTTCGAAACGCTGGGCATCCTCCTGGAGCATGTACCCAACACTGTGCTGAAACAGTTCGGGGGACTCCTCAGGAGGAGGACATGGTGGGTCTAGGGAAGGAGTGACTGATGATTTGTCTGACATTGATACCAGGGAAGACGACGCTTTGGCAGCTGCTTTTCCAGTACCCTGAGCCTGGGTGAGAGAGGATGAGGAGGAGGAGGAGGGCTTGGTCATCCACTCTACCAAGTCTTCGGCATGATGTGGCTCAACATGTCCAGCTGCCGAAAAGAAGGACAAGCGTGTCCCATGGCCATGTGCTGATGACAATGCACCGCGTCCACGACCAGCACTGTTGCCCCCAGACACAGAGCCTGCTTGCCCTCTTTTATTGCCTCCTGACTGTCTGCCTCTCCTTGTTTGCCTTCCAGACATTCTAATAGATGGCCTGCAGGGAGATGGGAAAAAAGCAATAAGGGCTACCTTCAGGTGTCCTTCTCTGTCCCTGGAAACAAGGACTTGCAGAGTGAAAGAAAAAAAACACTCTCCCTACCTACAGTTTTCTGTCCCTAGAAAAAATGTTTTTTTTAATCACAATATAGCACAAGGAAAATTAACTCACTGTCCTTACAGGTCCCTGGAAACAAGGACTTGCAGAGTGAAAGAAAAAAAACACTCTCCCTACCTACAGTTTTCTGTCCCTAGAAAAAAATGTTTTTTTTAATCACAATATAGCAAAAGGACAATTCACTCACTGTCCTTCCAGGTCCCTGGAAACAAGGACTTGCAGAGTGAAAGAAACTGACACTGTCCCTACCTAGAGTTTTCTGTCCCTGGAATAAATGTTTTTTTCAGCACAATATAGCACAAGGACAATTAACTCACTGTCCTTACAGGTCCCTGGAAACAAGGACTTGCAGAGTGAAAGAAAAAAAATACTCTCCCTACCTACAGTTTTCTGTCCCTAGAAAAAAATGTTTTTTTTAATCACAATATAGCAAAAGGACAATTCACTCACTGTCCTTCCAGGTCCCTGGAAACAAGGACTTGCAGAGTGAAAGAAACTGACACTGTCCCTACCTAGAGTTTTCTGTCCCTAGAATAAATGTTTTTTTTAATCACAATATAGCACAAGGAAAATTAACTCACTGTCCTTACAGGTCCCTGGAAACAAGGACTTGCAGAGTGAAAGAAAAAAAACACTCTCCCTACCTACAGTTTTCTGTCCCTAGAAAAAAATGTTTTTTTTAATCACAATATAGCAAAAGGACAATTCACTCACTGTCCTTCCAGGTCCCTGGAAACAAGGACTTGCAGAGTGAAAGAAACTGACACTGTCCCTACCTAGAGTTTTCTGTCCCTAGAATAAATGTTTTTTTTAATCACAATATAGCAAAAGGACAATTCACTCACTGTCCTTCCAGGTCCCTGGAAACAAGGACTTGCAGAGTGAAAGAAACTGACACTGTCCCTACCTAGAGTTTTCTGTCCCTAGAATAAATGTTTTTTTTAATCACAATATAGCAAAAGGACAATTCACTCACTGTCCTTCCAGGTCCCTGGAAACAAGGACTTGCAGAGTGAAAGAAACTGACACTGTCCCTACCTAGAGTTTTCTGTCCCTAGAATAAATGTTTTTTTTAATCACAATATAGCAAAAGGACAATTCACTCACTGTCCTTCCAGGTCCCTGGAAACAAGGACTTGCAGAGTGAAAGAAACTGACACTGTCCCTACCTAGAGTTTTCTGTCCCTAGAATAAATGTTTTTTTTAATCACAATATAGCAAAAGGACAATTCACTCACTGTCCTTCCAGGTCCCTGGAAACAAGGACTTGCAGAGTGAAAGAAACTGACACTGTCCCTACCTAGAGTTTTCTGTCCCTAGAATAAATGTTTTTTTTAATCACAATATAGCAAAAGGACAATTCACTCACTGTCCTTCCAGGTCCCTGGAAACAAGGACTTGCAGAGTGAAAGAAACTGACACTGTCCCTACCTAGAGTTTTCTGTCCCTAGAATAAATGTTTTTTTTAATCACAATATAGCAAAAGGACAATTCACTCACTGTCCTTCCAGGTCCCTGGAAACAAGGACTTGCAGAGTGAAAGAAACTGACACTGTCCCTACCTAGAGTTTTCTGTCCCTAGAATAAATGTTTTTTTTAATCACAATATAGCACAAGGAAAATTAACTCACTGTCCTTACAGGTCCCTGGAAACAAGGACTTGCAGAGTGAAAGAAAAAAAACACTCTCCCTACCTACAGTTTTCTGTCCCTAGAAAAAAATGTTTTTTTTAATCACAATATAGCAAAAGGACAATTCACTCACTGTCCTTCCAGGTCCCTGGAAACAAGGACTTGCAGAGTGAAAGAAACTGACACTGTCCCTACCTAGAGTTTTCTGTCCCTAGAATAAATGTTTTTTTTAATCACAATATAGCACAAGGAAAATTAACTCACTGTCCTTACAGGTCCCTGGAAACAAGGACTTGCAGAGTGAAAGAAAAAAAACACTCTCCCTACCTACAGTTTTCTGTCCCTAGAAAAAAATGTTTTTTTTTATCACAATATAGCAAAAGGACAATTCACTCACTGTCCTTCCAGGTCCCTGGAAACAAGGACTTGCAGAGTGAAAGAAACTGACACTGTCCCTACCTAGAGTTTTCTGTCCCTGGAATAAATGTTTTTTTCAGCACAATATAGCACAAGGACAATTAACTCACTGTCCTTACAGGTCCCTGGAAACAAGGACTTGCAGAGTGAAAGAAAAAAAATACTCTCCCTACCTACAGTTTTCTGTCCCTAGAAAAAAATGTTTTTTTTAATCACAATATAGCAAAAGGACAATTCACTCACTGTCCTTCCAGGTCCCTGGAAACAAGGACTTGCAGAGTGAAAGAAACTGACACTGTCCCTACCTAGAGTTTTCTGTCCCTAGAATAAATGTTTTTTTTAATCACAATATAGCACAAGGAAAATTAACTCACTGTCCTTACAGGTCCCTGGAAACAAGGACTTGCAGAGTGAAAGAAAAAAAACACTCTCCCTACCTACAGTTTTCTGTCCCTAGAAAAAAATGTTTTTTTTAATCACAATATAGCAAAAGGACAATTCACTCACTGTCCTTCCAGGTCCCTGGAAACAAGGACTTGCAGAGTGAAAGAAACTGACACTGTCCCTACCTAGAGTTTTCTGTCCCTGGAATAAATGTTTTTTTCAGCACAATATAGCACAAGGACAATTAACTCACTGTCCTTACAGGTCCCTGGAAACAAGGACTTGCAGAGTGAAAGAAAAAAAATACTCTCCCTACCTACAGTTTTCTGTCCCTAGAAAAAAATGTTTTTTTTAATCACAATATAGCAAAAGGACAATTCACTCACTGTCCTTCCAGGTCCCTGGAAACAAGGACTTGCAGAGTGAAAGAAACTGACACTGTCCCTACCTAGAGTTTTCTGTCCCTGGAATAAATGTTTTTTTCAGCACAATATAGCACAAGGACAATTAACTCACTGTCCTTACAGGTCCCTGGAAACAAGGACTTGCAGAGTGAAAGAAAAAAAATACTCTCCCTACCTACAGTTTTCTGTCCCTAGAAAAAAATGTTTTTTTTAATCACAATATAGCAAAAGGACAATTCACTCACTGTCCTTCCAGGTCCCTGGAAACAAGGACTTGCAGAGTGAAAGAAACTGACACTGTCCCTACCTAGAGTTTTCTGTCCCTAGAATAAATGTTTTTTTTAATCACAATATAGCAAAAGGACAATTCACTCACTGTCCTTCCAGGTCCCTGGAAACAAGGACTTGCAGAGTGAAAGAAACTGACACTGTCCCTACCTAGAGTTTTCTGTCCCTAGAATAAATGTTTTTTTTAATCACAATATAGCACAAGGAAAATTAACTCACTGTCCTTACAGGTCCCTGGAAACAAGGACTTGCAGAGTGAAAGAAAAAAAACACTCTCCCTACCTACAGTTTTCTGTCCCTAGAAAAAAATGTTTTTTTTAATCACAATATAGCAAAAGGACAATTCACTCACTGTCCTTCCAGGTCCCTGGAAACAAGGACTTGCAGAGTGAAAGAAACTGACACTGTCCCTACCTAGAGTTTTCTGTCCCTAGAATAAATGTTTTTTTTAATCACAATATAGCACAAGGAAAATTAACTCACTGTCCTTACAGGTCCCTGGAAACAAGGACTTGCAGAGTGAAAGAAAAAAAACACTCTCCCTACCTACAGTTTTCTGTCCCTAGAAAAAAATGTTTTTTTTTATCACAATATAGCAAAAGGACAATTCACTCACTGTCCTTCCAGGTCCCTGGAAACAAGGACTTGCAGAGTGAAAGAAACTGACACTGTCCCTACCTAGAGTTTTCTGTCCCTGGAATAAATGTTTTTTTCAGCACAATATAGCACAAGGACAATTAACTCACTGTCCTTACAGGTCCCTGGAAACAAGGACTTGCAGAGTGAAAGAAAAAAAATACTCTCCCTACCTACAGTTTTCTGTCCCTAGAAAAAAATGTTTTTTTTAATCACAATATAGCAAAAGGACAATTCACTCACTGTCCTTCCAGGTCCCTGGAAACAAGGACTTGCAGAGTGAAAGAAACTGACACTGTCCCTACCTAGAGTTTTCTGTCCCTAGAATAAATGTTTTTTTTAATCACAATATAGCAAAAGGACAATTCACTCACTGTCCTTCCAGGTCCCTGGAAACAAGGACTTGCAGAGTGAAAGAAACTGACACTGTCCCTACCTAGAGTTTTCTGTCCCTAGAATAAATGTTTTTTTTAATCACAATATAGCACAAGGAAAATTAACTCACTGTCCTTACAGGTCCCTGGAAACAAGGACTTGCAGAGTGAAAGAAAAAAAACACTCTCCCTACCTACAGTTTTCTGTCCCTAGAAAAAAATGTTTTTTTTAATCACAATATAGCAAAAGGACAATTCACTCACTGTCCTTCCAGGTCCCTGGAAACAAGGACTTGCAGAGTGAAAGAAACTGACACTGTCCCTACCTAGAGTTTTCTGTCCCTGGAATAAATGTTTTTTTCAGCACAATATAGCACAAGGACAATTAACTCACTGTCCTTACAGGTCCCTGGAAACAAGGACTTGCAGAGTGAAAGAAAAAAAATACTCTCCCTACCTACAGTTTTCTGTCCCTAGAAAAAAATGTTTTTTTTAATCACAATATAGCAAAAGGACAATTCACTCACTGTCCTTCCAGGTCCCTGGAAACAAGGACTTGCAGAGTGAAAGAAACTGACACTGTCCCTACCTAGAGTTTTCTGTCCCTAGAATAAATGTTTTTTTTAATCACAATATAGCAAAAGGACAATTCACTCACTGTCCTTCCAGGTCCCTGGAAACAAGGACTTGCAGAGTGAAAGAAACTGACACTGTCCCTACCTAGAGTTTTCTGTCCCTAGAATAAATGTTTTTTTTAATCACAATATAGCAAAAGGACAATTCACTCACTGTCCTTCCAGGTCCCTGGAAACAAGGACTTGCAGAGTGAAAGAAACTGACACTGTCCCTACCTAGAGTTTTCTGTCCCTAGAATAAATGTTTTTTTTAATCACAATATAGCAAAAGGACAATTCACTCACTGTCCTTCCAGGTCCCTGGAAACAAGGACTTGCAGAGTGAAAGAAACTGACACTGTCCCTACCTAGAGTTTTCTGTCCCTGGAATAAATGTTTTTTTCAGCACAATATAGCACAAGGACAATTAACTCACTGTCCTTACAGGTCCCTGGAAACAAGGACTTGCAGAGTGAAAGAAAAAAAATACTCTCCCTACCTACAGTTTTCTGTCCCTAGAAAAAAATGTTTTTTTTAATCACAATATAGCAAAAGGACAATTCACTCACTGTCCTTCCAGGTCCCTGGAAACAAGGACTTGCAGAGTGAAAGAAACTGACACTGTCCCTACCTAGAGTTTTCTGTCCCTAGAATAAATGTTTTTTTTAATCACAATATAGCAAAAGGACAATTCACTCACTGTCCTTCCAGGTCCCTGGAAACAAGGACTTGCAGAGTGAAAGAAACTGACACTGTCCCTACCTAGAGTTTTCTGTCCCTAGAATAAATGTTTTTTTTAATCACAATATAGCACAAGGAAAATTAACTCACTGTCCTTACAGGTCCCTGGAAACAAGGACTTGCAGAGTGAAAGAAAAAAAACACTCTCCCTACCTACAGTTTTCTGTCCCTAGAAAAAAATGTTTTTTTTAATCACAATATAGCAAAAGGACAATTCACTCACTGTCCTTCCAGGTCCCTGGAAACAAGGACTTGCAGAGTGAAAGAAACTGACACTGTCCCTACCTAGAGTTTTCTGTCCCTAGAATAAATGTTTTTTTTAATCACAATATAGCACAAGGAAAATTAACTCACTGTCCTTACAGGTCCCTGGAAACAAGGACTTGCAGAGTGAAAGAAAAAAAACACTCTCCCTACCTACAGTTTTCTGTCCCTAGAAAAAAATGTTTTTTTTTATCACAATATAGCAAAAGGACAATTCACTCACTGTCCTTCCAGGTCCCTGGAAACAAGGACTTGCAGAGTGAAAGAAACTGACACTGTCCCTACCTAGAGTTTTCTGTCCCTGGAATAAATGTTTTTTTCAGCACAATATAGCACAAGGACAATTAACTCACTGTCCTTACAGGTCCCTGGAAACAAGGACTTGCAGAGTGAAAGAAAAAAAATACTCTCCCTACCTACAGTTTTCTGTCCCTAGAAAAAAATGTTTTTTTTAATCACAATATAGCAAAAGGACAATTCACTCACTGTCCTTCCAGGTCCCTGGAAACAAGGACTTGCAGAGTGAAAGAAACTGACACTGTCCCTACCTAGAGTTTTCTGTCCCTAGAATAAATGTTTTTTTTAATCACAATATAGCAAAAGGACAATTCACTCACTGTCCTTCCAGGTCCCTGGAAACAAGGACTTGCAGAGTGAAAGAAACTGACACTGTCCCTACCTAGAGTTTTCTGTCCCTAGAATAAATGTTTTTTTTAATCACAATATAGCACAAGGAAAATTAACTCACTGTCCTTACAGGTCCCTGGAAACAAGGACTTGCAGAGTGAAAGAAAAAAAACACTCTCCCTACCTACAGTTTTCTGTCCCTAGAAAAAAATGTTTTTTTTAATCACAATATAGCAAAAGGACAATTCACTCACTGTCCTTCCAGGTCCCTGGAAACAAGGACTTGCAGAGTGAAAGAAACTGACACTGTCCCTACCTAGAGTTTTCTGTCCCTGGAATAAATGTTTTTTTCAGCACAATATAGCACAAGGACAATTAACTCACTGTCCTTACAGGTCCCTGGAAACAAGGACTTGCAGAGTGAAAGAAAAAAAATACTCTCCCTACCTACAGTTTTCTGTCCCTAGAAAAAAATGTTTTTTTTAATCACAATATAGCAAAAGGACAATTCACTCACTGTCCTTCCAGGTCCCTGGAAACAAGGACTTGCAGAGTGAAAGAAACTGACACTGTCCCTACCTAGAGTTTTCTGTCCCTAGAATAAATGTTTTTTTTAATCACAATATAGCAAAAGGACAATTCACTCACTGTCCTTCCAGGTCCCTGGAAACAAGGACTTGCAGAGTGAAAGAAACTGACACTGTCCCTACCTAGAGTTTTCTGTCCCTAGAATAAATGTTTTTTTTAATCACAATATAGCAAAAGGACAATTCACTCACTGTCCTTCCAGGTCCCTGGAAACAAGGACTTGCAGAGTGAAAGAAACTGACACTGTCCCTACCTAGAGTTTTCTGTCCCTAGAATAAATGTTTTTTTTAATCACAATATAGCAAAAGGACAATTCACTCACTGTCCTTCCAGGTCCCTGGAAACAAGGACTTGCAGAGTGAAAGAAACTGACACTGTCCCTACCTAGAGTTTTCTGTCCCTAGAATAAATGTTTTTTTTTAAGCACACTATAGCAGAAGCACAAAACACACTGACACTCTCCCTACCTATCCTTCTCTTTCCCTAAACTAAAGGAATCCAGGTTAAGCAAGAAAGAAATAACAGTCACTGTCCCTGCCTATGCTACTCTATCCCTGCTCCGGAACACACTACACTAGGCCGCCGTGCTGGCGGCCTTTTATAGTGTGGGGCGTGTACTAAACACCCTCAGCAATAATTGGCCACAGGCATCCTGCCTGTGGCCAATCATTGCTCTCCTCGCTGCCGGCGCTGTGATTGGCCAAGCATGCGGGGTCACAGTGCATGCTTGGCCAATCACAGCGCCTGGATGACACTGCGATGGCGTAGTGCATTGTGGGCCGTTCGCGTCACTCGAATTTGGCGCGAACGGCCCAAATCGTTCGATCTTCGTCGAACGATCGAACAGCCAATGTTCGAGTCGAACGTATGTTCGACTCGAACACGAAGCTCATCCCTAGTAATCACAGAGGGTCAATTGCTCAGCACTGCCACCATTCCAAGAAAGTCTTGTATTTTTTTCAACTAATACAAGGCGTTCTCCGATTGCACGTGGTGGAGATGTAGAACAGTGATATTACAATCCCGATCTCATCCAATCAGAGAACGTCCTGTATTCACTGAAAAAAAGATTTTCTCTGAATGGCAGCAGTGCCGAGCGAAAGACCCTCTGTAGTTACTATGCAGAATTAAAATTGCAAAGGACCCAAAAAACTGCTATTATCCCTGACGGTCTGGTCGGTCGGTCAGGTATGAGATATGCATACTTACTATGATTCAACTCGGATCAATGTAACTATGAAAAAAAAAATCATAACTAAACTTCAGCTTTAAAGGAAGTAGGAAAATAATGGAGTTACTGGCAGGTTCAACATGTAAAAAAAATTCTACAGGGGGAAAATGGGACACTGTTGTGATAATGCTAGTAACAGAATGCACTATATATGTTATTTTTTATTTTAGCCATAGTTCCACCTTAATGCCTATTTTACAGTTGTGGTTGGGTGGGGCAGTAAAAACAGACAGTTGACTCCCCCCATGCTACCAGGCTTAACCACTTCCATACTGGGCACTTATACAGCTTCCTGCCCAGACCAATTTTCAGCTTTCTGCGCTGTTGCACTTTGAATGACAATTGCGCGGTTGTGCTACACTGTACCCAAACTAAATTTTTATCATTTTGTTCCCACAAATAGAGCTTTCTTTTGGTCACCTCTGCGATTTTTTTTCTGCTAATTTTTTTTTAAAAAGACCGAAAATTTTGAAAAAAAACCTTATTTTTTTTGTTTCAGTTACAAAACTTTGTAAATAAGTAAGTTTTCTCCTTCACTGATGGGCACTGATGGGGCTGCACTGACGGGCACTGATAAGGCGGCACAGATGGGCACTGATGAGGCGGCACGGATGGGCACCGATAGGCGGCACAGATGGGCACCAATAGGCGGCACGGATGGACACCAATAGGCGGCACGGATGGGCACCGGTAGGCGGCACGGATGGGCACCGGTAGGCGGCACGGATGGGCACAGATAGGCGGCACAGATGGGCACAGATAGGCGGCACAGATGGGCACCGATAGGCGGCACGGATGGGCACCGATAGGCGGCACGGATGGGCAATGATAGGCGGCATGGATGGGCACTGATAGGTGGCACGGATGGGCATGGATGGGCACTGATAGGTGGCACTGTACTGTAATGTGGTACTAATGGATGCCAATCAGTGCCAAACAATAATGCCTGCCAATCAGTGATGCCCATTGTGGGCACTGATTGGCATCCATTTTGGGCACTGATTGGCATCTATTAGGGGCACAGAATGGCATCCCTGGTGGTCTAGGCAGGCATACCTGGTGGTGGGCATCCCTGGTGGTATCCCTGGTGGTCCAGTGGTATCCCTGGTGGTCCAGTGTGGGCATCCTTGGGGGGGCTGCACTGATAATCGATCAGCAAAAACCCCCCCTGTCAGAGGAGCAGCCGATCGGCTCTCCTCTACTCGGGTCTGACAGACGCGAGTGAGGAAAAGCCGATGACCGGCTTTTTCTGTTTACATCGTGATCAGCCGTGATTGGACACGGCTGATCCGTCGAAGACTCTTTACCTTGATCGGTGTTGCGGAGTGTCAGACTGACACCCTGCAACAACGATCGCCGCGATGCACGCCCCCAGGGGCGCGCAGCGGCTCAAAATCCTGAGGACGTCATATGACGTCCAGTCAGGATTTTGAAACCAATTTTCCGCCGTCAATCCGCTATAGGGCGGGCGGCAAGTGTTTAAGCCTCGTACACACGATCCGATTGTTGGAAGGGGATTGTCTGATGACAGTCTGTTGGCCTAAAATCCGACCGTTAGTATGCTCCTTCAGACAATTGTTGTCCAACTTTTGGTCAACAATTGCTGGATGACAGGCTAGTAAATTTTCAGAAGACAACGGTCTGTTGTCAGATTTTCGTATCGTCTGTACACAAGTCTGTCACACAAAAGTCCAAAGTACAAACACGCATGCTCAGTAATCAATGCTCACCAAACACGACATTAGCAGAATGTGCCCAAAGGGTGGCGCTCAAGAGCGGAAATTACACTTAGTACGTCACTACGTTCGTGTTTGTTGGCCGACAATTGTGTGCCGTTAGTATGCAAGACAAGATGCAGGCACATGCACTTTTGACAAAAGTCTGAGGCTCGGTTGGCCAACAATCTTATCATGTGTACCAGGCTTTAGCCAAAGAACTGGCCAGTCATATCTTAAGGGCTACCAGGTGCTTAATAGCTCTCCTATGTGTAGCGCCCTCCTCACTCCCCTCTTTCTCTTCAGCTCGTCTGTCTCTTGTCTAGGGGTATCTTTTAGAGGGGAAGGGAGCAGGGACACCACGCCTGGCCTTCACCACAGGTGTCAGTGTGATATAAGCAAAGTTCTTTTACCTTCGGGTCAGTGCTGTGCACCTGGAGCCTCCACCAAGAGTTACCTTGAACAATGTCTGTCAGGAAATGAGCCCCACACCATTAAAGTCCAACACTCCTTTATTCTTCTCGAATGAACACAATCAGTTGAACTCCCTTGGTAGAAACAGAACAGAAAAGGAGGTGTGGATGTGAATAGGCCCAGACACAATGTGTTCTCCACTTTCCTTCCTGAAAGTGGGTTGTGGTCTCCGAGCGAGGGGGGATTTCCTTCCAGGCGGTCTCCGATGAGAGGCTCACCTATCACCGGCAATATGCTGCACCAGGTCTTCGAGTGAGGAGCTCCCCCCGGTCCATTACGCCTTCCGGATTCGGGTACCCACTCCCGGGGTTCCCTAGGATCTCCTTCCCTCGCAGAACTCAGTGTTGGGCACTGAGCTCCGGACCTCCATCTGAGTACCTCACCCCAGGCCAAAGGTGCCTGGAATGGAACACGATCTCCGACTGTCCTCTAGGCCTAGGCCGCCTAGAGAACCGACACGAACCACCGCCCACAGGCTGAAGGTGCCTGGGACTCGAACCCGTGACAAAGATGGCCGGCCCCTTTATACCCTCTCCCAGCAAGCACGGCGGGTTCCCCGCCCCACCATACCGCTGCCGAGGGAGGACAAAAAGGAGGCGCGACACACAGCAATGATTCAACCCCAGCCCAGAGCGACAGCGCCACCTGCTGGGCTGCAGGGAATTACACATCACTAATGTCTCTGCCAAGTTCAAATTTACACCCGGGAAAGTACATACCCGCTACATATGGAAGAGATAAACACAGCTGACACAAACTGAGCTCTATGCATGGAATCCCTAATGGCACGACTGGCTGACAAGGTAGATAACAACCGTGCGGCTTGGGAACTCCCTCCTCAGGTAAGACCCTCCTTTAGGCTGTAAAGACCCTTCCCCAGTCTGGGATATTGACTCTTTCTAAGCCCAGGAGTGACAAGCTTTGTCTTTCTACTCTACCTTTCCTCCTTTTTTCTTTCTTTTTCTCCATAAGAATCCAGTAGGCATCTGATTTACTTATTTGGGTTTGAAGTCACTGGAAAAGCTTCTTCAGGAACCTACTGAACTATTGATTCTCCTCTGGTAGCTGAACTATGTAGTAGTTTTGTTGGCTTCATTCGGCACTCAAGTGTATAACTGTGTGTATTATATGACAGGTCGCTATTGGAATCTTGCATGACTTCCAGTGTCTGTTATTCTTTTTTATTTTTATATTGAAAAATATTATAAAAAGCAAAAACAAATAAAACAGACAGTTGGTATTCATATATGTGGCATTTTATATGCAACATGGCCTGCGGAATGCAAGCTATTCAAGTGAATTGAGCCTCACTGCAACTGCCCTGCTGTAGTGCAGGCTTTGAGGGGTAAACTAGGTTGTTAGGAGGCAACATAATGCCTCCACACTACCTGATAAACATCCTCTGTAAGTGATCCACCGTGCTCAGTCACTGTGCTCAGTCCACTGAAAACTGCTGACCAACAAACCCTAAAGCCCTGTACACACGATCGGATTTCCTATGGATTCTAATCCGATGGATTTTTCCATCGGAAATCCAATGAAGCTGACTTCCATCAGTCTTGCCTACACACCATCAGTCAAAAATCCGACCGTCCAAAACGCGGTGACGTAAAACACTCAGACAAGCCGAGAAAAATTAAGTTCAATGCTTCTGAGCATGTGTCGACTTGATTCTGAGCATGCGTGGGTTTTTTGTCCGATGGAGTTCCACACTGACGATCGGAATTTGCCATCGTTTTTTTTGCCCATCGGATAAATTTAAAACATGTTCTATTTTTTCTCACCAATGGAAAAAAGACCGATGGGGCCCATACATGATCGGTTTGACCGATGAAAAAAGTCAATCGGACTGTTTTCATCGGTAAAACCGATCGTGTGTACACGGTTTAAGAGATTTTTCATTATACACATTTGTTTGTCCATATCCACTTCTTTATAGCTCCCAAAATAATTATAATTTAATTTCCTACAGTAAAAATTACAACTAATAATTCAAATATAGAGGTACCTTAAACCAGTGGAACTGTGCAGTCGCAGCATCAACATAGTCAGTAACATCTGGACATTCGATTACCAATGATTTTTCCCTGAATAGTCGATAAGTGTACAATGCTTTCTCTTTATAACACAAACCATTATCATTCTGAAACACGTTCACTTCTAAGACCTCTTGCCAACATTCTTTTGTATCTCTGTGTATGTAAGAAAATAAAACATTACTGTTAGAAATAAACGTATTACCTGGTTGAGACCACATGTTCCCAAAAGAAACCAAGTTAGATAAAATAGGATTATTTCGATGATAATTAGATTATGTAGATTACAGATGTACTGTATATATATATGTATGGTGTATATTTTTTGAATCTGGTGAATTGTTCATACTCTGTTCGGTAGTTTACTACACAAAATACATAAAGAGGTAAAAGCTTTAGCACCCATGCAATATTTGTGTAGCGCCCTGGGGTTTAGTCAGAGAGCTCCTCACCAAATTCCTTGTCAGGAGTAGCTAAGATTTTTAAATTGTTAGAGATGCATCGATTCTCCCTAAGTTTGGCCTTGTTGTACTTTTCTCTTCTACCACTAAGTGGCCGGGCACTTGGTGGTACTAGATTTGAGAAGGACAACTCAAGGTCAGGTTATGGGTATATGGGTTATCTCAGCCAATGGGCAGGGGTTTTCTTGAATCCTTTGGCCTGCTGGGAGAGCCTATTTATTTGGGTGGAGTCAGGTGATCTATATTCTGTGCCACCCGGACTGTCGTCTGGGTGGACATGTGTTGTTTTTCCCCCGGGCTGCTAGGCCGGAGATTGGGACTATCCCGGGGGCATCTGGCTGCCAGGCTGTGTGAGGGCCTATCCAGAAGTAAGAGGGCAGTGCAGTGTTCGGACTGCAGCTTGCAGTCCAACCAAAAGTGCAAATTCTGCCGGTCGGAAAACCTGTCGTGGTTGGAGGTAGAAGGGAAGCTATCGCCACTAAGGGACCAACCACCTTTACCAGGGACCACAGTGAGTAACTGAAGCAAGTACTGGAGCAGTATTCTCACCGAACGGACACAGTGGAGAATCGGGAAACTTCGGGCGGTGATCAAGTCGGGGACAGCTTGCAGTCCAACCAAAAGTGCCAATTCTGCCGGTCGGAAAACCTGTCGTGGTTGGAGGTAGAAGGGAAGCTGTCGCCACTAAGGGACCAACCACCTTTACCAGGGACCACAGTGAGTAACTGAAGCAAGTACTGGAGCAGTATTCTCACCGAACAGACACAGTGGAGAATCGGGAAACTTCGGGCGGTGATCAAGTCGGGGACAGCTTGCAGTCCAACCAAAAGTGCCAATTCTGCCTGTCGGAAAACCTGTCGTGGTTGGAGGTAGAAGGGAAGCTGTCGCCACTAAGGGACCAACCACCTTTACCAGGGACCATAGTGAGTAACTGAAGCAAGTACTGGAGCAGTATTCTCACCGAACGGATACGGTGGAGAATCGGGAAACTTCAGGCGGTGATCAAGTCTGGGACCCAACAAGCGGAGGTGACGCTTGCAGAGCAGCCTTGTGTGCCAAGCTAGGGACCGAGCCGGTCAGCAGGGGTGATGCTTGAAGGTATCCAAAGTGCCAAGCTAGGGACCCAGGAGGGAAGCGTGTGTGACGTTTGAGGGAGATACCACAGCAAAAGCTTTGAGGAGCTCATGGGATTCCAAGTCAGTAAATCAGAGAGTCCAGTGAGAGACTAGGGGCTCAGGGGGCTGAAGGACTACAAGTAGAAGTTGTAGTAAAGGTGAGAGAACTGTTACATTTAAATTAGGAACTGTTAAGTACTGTAGCCATAGGGGGCAGCAAACCTGCATGTGCAGAAGTGGCACCTTGCTGGGGCCTTTCCTTGTACGGCTTTCCTCCTATTGAAGCCTCGGAGTCTGCCTATTAAAATTGCAACTACTTAAGGGTGTCCAGGCCCCAACCCTCTTTCCCTTGCAAAATATAAAAGGACTGTTAAAAGAAATAAAACCTCTTTTGCATCCAAGAAGTGTCTGGCGCCCAATGACTTTTACCACCTTTGCACCCACTATGCCTCACAACCCACTACATTTTGAAGGATATTAAAATGTAGTGGGAGCTCATACGTAGTATTTATATTTTTTTCCTGAAAGGTGAATTTAGCCGTTTAAATGTATTGGCTCTTGTGCCATTTTTTTTTTTACCTAAATGTAGGCAAGACTAAATCTTTTCCTACAAAGACAAACAAGAAAACTAAAAGGATTTGGATTTTTCAATCAAACAGCACATCACACCAGTGAATTGCCCCAGTGGAATAGAATTCCATGCTGCCCTTGTTGATACTTGGCAATCATTTGATGAACTGACAAATATTTGTTTCATTACTCTTTAGAAAGGATGTAACTTTATATAGGCACCCATATACCAGGGTCTCATCATTTTCTCTTACCTGTACACACATAAATAAAAGCCTGAATCTTCCAGCCTCGCAGGGAAAAACTTCAGGTAGTTGCTATCTTGATAAATTCTTGCCTGTAGATCTGTGGATATTTCAGTCTTTGAGCCATTTATAAACCATGTTATGTTGTAACTGTTATCGGACTCTGGGGGTTCAAGTGGGCATCTGACAAAAAATGGTTCTCCATACGGCACTAAAGTTTCTTTAACCTTTCCATCTGCAAGTAAAAACATGCGATCTATAAATAAAACGCTCCATAAATTATGTATACAAAATATATTATGAGTAATAAAAATGATATGTTAACCACTGATGCAATAAATCATATCCTACAAATAGCTAAGTCCTAGAAAATGTATTTCTGCCCGAGCTAGAAACAGCAAAAATATCATTAAGGCGGACCTAACTTTGGATAATAAAACATTATTTTTTTCTGCCAGTAAATACCTTTGAACAGCCCACTTCCTGTTTCTTGTCTGGTAAAAAGCCTAGGCTTATGACATCATGCACAGCTCTCTCTTTCTCACTCTCCTGAAAGTTTGCCAGGAAAGGAGGGGGTGAGTCATAAGAGGGCCAATGAGAGCTGCAGAGCTGGAGGTGTGTGTCTGTGTAAATGCAGGAAGTGAACAGGCAGCAGCTTCAGCTGCCCACAGTTAAAATGGATGCAGCCAGACTCAGATTGGGAGATTTCTGCAGCATATTTGGCAAGTACAGAATCACAGAATATATAAAATAATATGCAAAGTGGTTGAAGGGAAGCTTCAGAATGGCAAAGATATTTTTATTACAAATTATGTTAGCAGACTCCAGTTCCTCTTTAAGGTTCATGCATGTTTTCTTGTATTTGAGGCGCATTTAAAACCATTCCATTTCATCATTCCATTACAACAGTAAGGAGACAACCCATCAGTAACAACCCACTAGAATTGGTCAGGCCATAGATCGTCGCCTTCTCATAATTTGTAAATGCTACAGCTTTCACACAAAGCGATCAATATACACTTATTGGGATTTTTTTTTTTTACCAAAGACATGTAACAGAATACATATTTGCCTAAATGTATGAAGAAATTAGCTTTTACATTTTTTATATTGGATAGGTTTTATAACAGAATGTAAAAAGTATAGTTTTTTTCTTAAAAATATATAGTTTTTTGGTGCAAAACATACCACCAAAAGAAAGCTCTATTTGTGTGGGAAAAAATTAGACCGCGCAATTACCAGTTAAAGTAGCGCAATGCCAAATACCAAAACATTATCTGGCCAAGAAGGGGATAAAATCTTCCGGCGCTAAAGTGGTTAAAATGCTATCCCATGCAACCCCAATATTATCTGTCCTATGGAACTGCTACATTTCCTTTATGTTCCCTATTCAAAGTGAACAACTTCAATAGCCTCAACAACCAAGTAGCCATATGTTCTGTATTCAACCTTTTTATGGTCATTCCTGATTTAGATGAGAGTAGACTACACTTACGCCTCGTACACACGCACAGTTTTCTCGGCAAGAAATCTGCTGGGAGAGCTTTTTGCCGTGAAAACCGTGCGTGTGTATGCTTTCTCGGCCAGAAAACTGCCGGGAATCCCGACGAGAAAAATAGAGAACCTGCTCTCTATTTTCTTGTCGGGATTCTCGGCAGAGTGTTTCCAGCCAAAAAAAACGTGAGTGTGTATGCTTACCTGTCCCCACACATGCTCGAAAAGACTGACGCATGCGCGGTAGCA